>CM043868.1:31840721-32440721 GCA_023846275.1 Vanilla planifolia | reverse complement strand
CAATCACACAATTGTCAAAATCGATAGCAAAAATCACTCCCATAATTTTTAGTACAATCGCGTGAAATGGATATAAGTTTTCCCACATTGAATAAATGATGGATTATCATTGCTTTATTAGAGGTTTCCTACGTTACAAATTTTGCATGTCTTTTAGGGTTTCCTTCTTTTTGCATAGCCCCAAATTTAAGTTATGTTTGGAGTATTAATTTACGAATCGAACAAAAATTGTTTGGCGGGTTTGAGTTATTTTATCATCATGATAAGCACTACTAGCCATGTTCAAGTAATATGGATTTTTTTGTACTATTGATTTTTTTTATTTTAATTATATTATTATTTTTTGCTAATTAATTTTTATAATTAAAAAGCACTTTTTGCAAAAGGTTTTTGAAAGAGGATTTTCAAAGTCTTGATAAGAATCGTAAGGGTTTTTGGATGGTAAATATAAGATTAAAATTTTAGAATCCTAACACTATTCTAAGATCATTAATTTAAATAAAATTTCACTTTTGTTCTTCATTTAAGTGACTTCAAAAAAACTTAATATCTAGTGAATGCAAAATTGAGGGAACTAACATTAAATTTAACATAAATCTCTCTGTTGAATTCAAACAATAGCTCTTCTTTTTTAAATTCTCTCATGAACATGAATATCGGTCTTTTAAATCTACAAATTCACACAAACAAACATATTAGTGATTCTTAGAGTTTATTGTTATCAAACAAAATATCATGACTAAATGTCAACAACATAACCTATTAAAAAATCTAATACTCTTTGAAATGATCATGAAACTATTTATTATCATTTGATATTGACATTATCTCTTTTATACAATAGTTTTTGACCATTCAAACCATTTATAGGACCATTTAGTATACACATGAAATAATGTCTCATATGCCTCAAGGTTTTACCATTCCAGAATTCCCATTAGAATGAACTCAACTAATGAAAGTATTTTTTAGAATTTTAAAAGTCTTGTGTGACATACATATTGACTTCGACCTATTAATTTTTTGAGAAAGTTAATGAGAGGTGATTGACCTGTCCTCATTAAAAAAAGCATCATATAATCACTTCATCAAACTTGTTCCTTCTCCTTGTTTAAAGGAACTTTCATAGTCATCTATGATATTAGTTGCTTTCCTCTCACAATTTTCTTAAAGATTTTATTATCAACAAAATAGAAAGGTTGTTATGCTATTGACCTCTTGTCATGGTATTTTGTTTATTGATAATAAAGTCTAAGTACTTTTAATAAATTTTTTAAGTTTAGTTTTAAATTTTTGATAGATAATGTTTCTATTAATGAGAAAAATTAAAGAAGTTTAGCATAAGAGAAATTTTATGAAAACCATTTTATTTAGAGTAACAAACTGTCAAAAGACACACATTGAACAAAATTTTTGGTACTTTAATTTTACTTTGATTAAAATGTTAAGCCTGATTGAAATATTTATCACAAGTAACAAAAGTTAAATTTTATTAAAATTAATGATTTAAAAAAACTTTGGTCTTAAAAAACTTAATTCTTTTTTTATTATCTGTAATTCAATTTATCTTTCTGTTATATCTTACTAGTTATTCATTAACTTTTGTAAAACGCACATTGTAATTGTAATAACTAACAAAAAAATAAATACTAATTAAAATAATAATAATTACTAATAAAAGAACAAAAGGTCTTTAAAGCACTTAAAACTCTCTGGCTATCGTTAACAATTCTTGAATACATGTTCCAAAACTCGTCGATGAATTTGAATACTAAGTCGACATTTACAATTTTGAAATCAACACTGACAGTATGAGTAATGACCTTCTGAGCAAACTGGGGTAGTTAACCCCAAATAAGCTAACTTTAAAGAACATGTAAGCTTTATATGCAAAACATCTTATTCACTTTCATAATATAGGACTAAAACAATGCCTTGTTTTTATACAACATGCTTCCATATTACGAGACAAAGTAGAACATTCTACTCCTTTAATTTTCATTATCAAATGACCTTGATCTCTTCCATCTTTTTGATATAACCTAATATATGTAGGCATCAGATCAAGATAGATTTTATAGTTATGACCAAATTCTTTTCCTAAAGAACCTCACCAAATCTTATTCATTCAACAAGCAGTTTTCCTAAACAAATAGTCTTAGTCCACTCTAATCGAGTAACTCATGTGTAACATCCCATCTAGCTTTTTTTAATCCTTTAGAATATTTCATTTAAATAATAATTTTCAACTAAAACAGCAAATGATATAATAATGCTTCTTTTTCTTGTTCAATAAATGCTTTTTGCAATTAGAAAAAGTCTATAAGAGAAGTTTAGAAAAAAAATGGATTGATCAATGTTTATGGAATACGAAGAAAATTTTTAAGCCATTAGTAGCCCATGATAATTGCCATTACTATGGCAACTTCCTTTAGTCATGAAATACTTAGTTATAACTTCCATCATAAGTTAGTGAAGTTGTTAGATTTCTCTATTTCTAATTTATTTAAGTAAGATAGTTTTGCCCCTTTAATCATTTCATTAACCATATGATTTTGGTTGTATTTGTTTTGATTTTATGCCAACAAATCTTTTTCCCCTATTTTGATTTTTTTGTAATGCTGTCATAGCTTGTTTCTTTTATGATGGTCTATCCTATAGGAGTTTTGGCAAGGTGCTTTTATAAATGTTTTAGATTTTGTGGAGATTAGATGTAGGTTTTTAAGTAGAATCACCTAAATATCATTTTTGTACGTTTTAATTTTTATTAATTTTCCTATTTCATTGGTTTTCACATAAATTATTCCTATTAAAAAAAAGTAATATTTTAAATTAAATTTAAAAGTTTTGTAAAATTCTTTTAAAAAAATTATTTAAGTTTTTTGTAAGAAACATGAATTTAAAACCATAACAATTCATCCTCTTTTTACAAACCTAAACAACATCATATGTCATTATGAAGTATTATTTAATAAGGAGTGAATTTTTTCGAATAAAAAGTTGAATTTCTTTTAAAATATTTAAAATAATTCCTTAATATAATTTTTAATAAAAATAAGTATGTCGTTAAAGATAAGTTTTAGCAAATATAAAAATTAATTTTTAAAAAATTTACTTTATTTTAAAATACGTTTATTTTCTTTTCATAATAAATCTTTAAAAAATATCAAAACATTTGTGTAAAGAAAAAATGATAGGCAAATTATTTTAAGGTGATTCAGCTGAAAATGAAGCCTTTATCTACCCCTATCAAAATATAGCAAAAATATATATAACTAATATAACTCTTTTATAGAATGATTGGTAGGTCAAAACCTTTAAATAACAAAACAATAGAAATTGACTACTATAGCCTCACATCCTAACAAACTTGGAAAAAATAAAATAATTCAGTAATGCAAAAAAAATTAATTAAAAAACTTTACACTTAATAATATTGAATGAGATACAAGTATTTTAAATGAATTAAATAAAAAAAATAAAAAAATTCATTCATTTGAGAATAAAGTTGCGAGTTTGATATTTCAAGGACAAAGCTTGTGGATGTGATTATGAGCACTCGGTGCTAATGGCTTAAATGTCGTCACTTGAAAATTTTCCTTTAAATTTTGTAAATAATTCATCAACTAATTTTATTCAGGAATTCAATTATTTTTAAAAAATTTTCTAATTACTAAAATTACTAACCATATTTATCAATTAACCATTATCGATAAATTGTGAAAATCCAAATGTGTTCAAATAATGGCCAAATGATCCATAACACAAGAATTGCTCGATCAAAAGGCTCTTAGAACATTTGATCACGAAAAAACATTATCAAATGGCTTGGATTAAACAAGCACTATTTTATCTAGGTCAGTAGATCTAAATTGTGATATAATAACAAGATTTAGCTCTTATTCATGGACAAAACAAGAGGTGTTCTATTATGAAATTGCGTTATCGAACAACCAATCTAATTTGATGTTTTAGAAGGAAATGAGATAACGATCATTCGATTACATAACTGAATGATTAGATGATAACATCACTCCAATAATTTTGAGTATAGTCATGCAACATGGTTGCACATTTTAGTCCCATCTTGCATAAATGTTGGATTGGTATTGCTTTATAAGAAGTTTCTTATGCCACATAACAAGTGCATTATTTAGGCTTAGTAAACCCCTGGTTCACTCTAAAGTGATTTCCCTTATTGCTAATACACTAATACTTTATTAAATTTGGATTTGTGAGTTATGTATTGAACAAAAATTATTTGATGAGTTTTGGTCTTATTTTATCAATCTAAAAAACCCAAGTACCCATATTTAAGAGCCATGCACTAACTGAACACTTTTGATTATTATTAACAAAAGGTCTTCTTTTTTATTATTTTAATTATATTATTATTTTTAACTAATTATTTATTATATTTATAATACAATTTTGGAAATAAGTTGTTGATATAAAGGTTCTAGCTATATGGTTAGGAATAAAATAATTCTTTAGATGGTTGACTTTGGATCAAGATTTTAGAATCCCAATATTATTTTTAAAATGATTAAATTAAATAAAATTAAGTTTTTTTTCCATAAAGAGTGATTTTAATCAAGCTTAGAATTCTAATCAAAAGAAATTATAATATCTAAAATTAATTTAAAATTTCACCTTTGCTCTTCTTTCTTTTCAATGTTTACCTTGAAAACAGGTATCATATATCTAAAATTTAAAATTTACTTAATAAAGTCATCAGTAATACTTAGGGTTTATGATCATCAAACAAAACATTAGCACAACGAACAACACAACAATCTCTCTTTCCTATTGAAAACAAAACTTTTAACAAAATTCGTTAAAGAATAAATTATTTATAAAACAATGCACAAGAATTAAATATATGCTCCATTACATGTATGACAGAATAGATTAATGCTCCCTCATAATTTATGCTCATTTTAATCTTTCACTTTTCATTCTCCCCCACTTTGTCATCACTTAAAAAGAGTTTGTGTATGTTTAGTAAATTGTTAACAAATTCATAATTTTTTGAAGTTATTAACCAACAAATCAATTTATTTATGTCTATTATATTAAAATTGCACCTATATCTAATGATCTAGGAGTTGCATAATTTCTTTCAAATACAATTAGTTCTTTTTTTCTAACTATTACCAAAATTTATTATTTATGCCATCTTTTGTAATTCATGGCTTAAAGTTTGTTACAATGGATTATGGTTATGAAAGATTAAGGTGTAACACCAATAATAATTACATCTACAACTTTTCTGTTTGGAAGATCATAACAAAAATTTAAAGGTTTAGGACTTTTTGACTTTTTTTTTATTTTTATTTTAATTTTCTAAACATAATTTTTCAAATCCTATTTGTACAATATATATATATATATGTGTGTGTGTGTGTGTGTATATGTGTATTATTTTAGTCAAAATTAATTGATCAAAGTTGTAATACATAATATTTGACATTAAGTATTCGATTTGGCATCACAAACCATTTTAGCTCCAACACATTTAGCTGAAATTGAGATACTATTGTTACTCATATAAAGCATTTTTCCAAAAGTGCTAAATCCTCATAACAAAAAATAGAAAAACACTATTTTGATTATACAACATAATAAACATGGTAATAGAATAAAATAATTTGATGACACTAAATTTTAATTAAACAAAAAAATCTTATACTTGATGAAAGCCTGTTGAGAAATAAGTGTTTTAATTAAATCATTTATAATTAAAGAAAATTTACAACTTAGCTTATTTGAGAAGAAAGTTGGGATTATTGGTTTGTTGATTGAAGCAAGTTCCATAAGAAAATGTCAATGAGCATTTAAAACTAAATGTTTGAGTATCATGACTTAAAAAAATATCTTCAAATTTTGTAAAACTCTTACAAGTCTACCTTGTCCAAGAATTCATTTTTTATAAACATTTTTAATGACTAAAAGCACTTACAAAATTAACCACCTACTCATTATTATTTAAATTAAAAAATCCACCATAGTATTTAATTAATCAATTATAAAATCCAAACAACTAAAAAGACTCACTACATAGAAGCCACTAGATTAAATGGCTCTTAGAACATTTGATTATGAAAACTTCTCAATTGGATGGATGAGATTGAAAGAACTATTTAGATATTATGGTTTCATTTGAATCGATCAATCTAAATCATTATTTGCTTATTAGATTCAGCTATTACTTGTAGATAATACATGGTCTGTGAGTTCTCAAACTTATGTGATTGGAAATGAGCACATAAATAAGTTTTTTTAAAAGTGGATGAGATTAGAATCATTTGATCACATAATTGTGCAATTGGATAGCAAAAACACTCCCACAATTTTTAATACAACCGAGTGTAATGGATACAAGTTTTATTAGTCTTACATTGAATAAATGATTGATTTTTACGACTTTATTATAACTTTCTTACATTGCACATTTTGAATTTTTTTGGGTTTGTCTACCACTTGTTATGCCCTAGATGTATGTTATGTTTTGATTCTTGTGTTATGAATGAACCAAAATTCTTAGATAGGTTTGAGAGTTATTTTATCGACATGATAAATGTTACAAGCTATATTCAAGCACTGTGTTCTAACTAAGACTTTTTGTTATTTTTAGCAATATGTATTTTTATTGTTTTAATCATATCAATATTTTTTTACAAATTTACTTTTATAATTAAAATACACGTTTTGCAACAAGTTTTGGTAACAGACTTTTCAATTATATGATAGGAATAAAATGATTCTTGGATGGTAAAGAAAAGATCAAGATTTTTTATTCCTAATACTTTTTTAGAATAATTAATTTAAGTAAAACTTATTTTTTCTACCTTGAATGAGTGATTTCAATAAAGCTTAACATCTAATCAAAATAAAATTGAAATAACTAAAATTAAATTTAAAATAAATCCTTTTTCCTAAAATCAAATAATAAGTCCTCTTCCCTTCCAAATTCTCCAACAAAAACAAGAATCAATTTTCTAAAATTTAGAAATTCTTCTTATCGAATTCACTAATAATTCTTAGGATTTGTTATTATCAAATAAAGTACCATGACTAAATGTCAATAACATAATACATTAAACCATCAAATACTGTGTGAATTATCATATGACTATCAACAATCATTTGATTGTCATAGTTTCCTTTAACCAACACTTTTGGGCCATTCTATCCTTTTATGGAACCATTTGGTACCCACTTGCAATAGTGTCTCATCTGCCTCATGGCTTTGGCATTCTAAAAATCCCCTTAAAACTAGTGAAAGTATTATTAAGAATATTAAATACCTTATGTGACAAACATTTTGACATGTATTGTTACTAATTTTTTTAGAAAATTAAATCCACCTTCAAGAGGGAACTAATCTTCCTTCATAAAAAAAGCATCATATAATCATGAAAATTGTTCCTTCTCCTTCCTTAAAGGAGCCTTCATAATTATCTTATTTATCTCCCTCTTCCTAGCCTTTATAATAGTTTTCCAGTTCAGTCTTAATTATAATATCTTTCTTATTTGATTCTTTATTTTCATAATTATCCTCATTTAGTACATAATTTTTATTATATTAGATATCCATTGCGACCAAAACCTTATAAAGATTACTATTTCCTAGACATTTTATTGAAAATGACTTTTAAAAGTTTTTCAACAAATTCCAAAAAAAACCTACTCCAAGTGTTGTTTATTTAAGTAAATAATTCATATATTTCGAAAATCATTTGGCACTTTTATTATTTTATATTTAAAAATTTCCATAGAATTAAATTAATTTTATTTTTAAAACGTTTTGGCCTTTTTTATGGCACATCCATTTCAATTTGAAGAAAAATTGTTATTTAGTGTTCATTTTAATTTGTTCTTCCATATTTGACTCCTCATCTATACTATTAGTTCTTTCAAATATTAGTCTTTATGATATTATAAAAATAAATTCATTTGAAAATTTCATTTAATCATACTCAAAATTAATTTTAAATGCACTTACATTTATTCAACAAATATTAAAAAATGTTCCAGTCTGTTGAATATTTTGTAAACTTCCGTTCATATAAAAATTTAATCATTCAAGTTCAAACAAAATAAAGGAGATTTATTTTTGTAAATGAATGGTTCAATTTTCACTCTTTCTTATGTAGTATTTCTAGTTGAGTGATAAAAAATGTATACTACATTTTTTCCTTTGAATACAAAGTAGATTACATGATCACATCTTGCATGTTTAGCATTGCTTATAAATATATGTGGAAGTTGATTCTAGAATAGCAATTTGTTGATGAAAAACACTTCATAACATATACATCAACATGTAAAATAATTGAAAATTATGCTAAATGTAATTCTTATTTTGTTATTTATATTTATTATCTAAGCCTTTATGTAATAAGCTTAGATTATCATGAAAAATCATGCTTAAGTGTACTCTAAAAGTTTTTTTTACCTTCTTATTTCACAATTTCTTAAAACTTTATTATTAAGTAGAGATTAAAATATTCTAAAAAATTAAATTTTTGATAAAATTAAATTTGAATATTTCTTTAGGCTTATTACAAATGTTTTTCAACATTTTTTTAAAATATTTTTGTGATATATTTTTGTGAGAAAAAATAATTTGTTTCTAAATAATTCACTCACTCTCTTGTTGAAAAATTCTCCACAAGATGCAAGGAGCTCATTTGCATAAGATGAATGTACAAAACTGAAATGTAGTATAAGGAGTAAATTAAAAGGAAGGAAACTAAAGAACCATAAACAAACAAGTTGATATTTGAAATAAAGAGTTAATAGCATAGACGACTTGTGCCGAAGCATAGACAATAAATAAAGAAAAAGAACAATTTTGATTAAAAGTTTCTATTTAATAAAATTTTAAATTAATAATTCTTATGGATTAATTGCATTATTTTAAACATTCTTGATTTTTTAATTATAAAAAGTACTTTTTGACACGAGTTTCAAATGAACATCACAAACAAAATCAAGCGACAGTAAGGTGATTGAATTTTTCAAGTTTTCTAAGAGCAAGACAACACTTCCAACATGGATTTAGTGGCATTCTCTTGTAAGTGTTCTCCTCTCCATTATTGGGTGTATCTTATAAGCTTTAGCCTTGTGGCCTTTCTTTTATAGTGAATATCGGAAAGTTTTTTTATCATTGTCGACCATGATAATGCCAATGCCTTTATGAAAGTGTGAAGAAAAGATTATGTTTGATGAGGATCTTGTCTCTAAAAGGGTTACTCCCTTCAAACTCACTTTACTAAGTAACATTTTCAGTTTGATGATCCAACATGCAATTTTAAAGTGTATGAATTCAAAACAATGGGCATCTTTGAATCTATTGTGAAATGGTAAGCATGTGCTCCTAAGAGTTTTAGTAGAATTGGAAAACTTTTGATGTTGGATGTACAAAATTTAGAACATTGTAGTCTTTTAAATGATGGTCCTCAAATGTTTCCAACTTTTTAGCTCAACAGTAAACCTTTGTAAACTCTTATGCGGATCTCATCTGAGCACCATCAACTCAACTTGTCAACATATTGGCTCTATTTTCAATCATTTTAACAGTTGGCAAGTCTTTAATAGTATTGCGATGACAATAAACTTAACAAGGCTCTATGGGGCTCTAGTCTGTGTTTTGGTTGATATTACTAAAAATCTTGCTTTAGATATTAGAACCCTGAAAAAGATTTGTGCAACAATGTGTTATTTAAGTAAAAAAGCCCAAAACTAAATTTTAATCACTTTTTAAATTTTTTTCAAGCAAATGTTCTACTCGTGGACCTGTAAGATTGTTGAAGGGAAGGTCTACACTAAATATAAGATTAAAATTTCCAAAAAGTTTCCAATTGTTCTTTAAACAACTTACACTAAATTATAAATGTAGATAAATTGATGATACAATAAAAATAAATAGAAACTTCCAAAAAAAATGGTCTATTTAATTCATATATAGAACAATAATAATGATGGAGATTATAGAGAAATATAGTAACCAATCCTGAAAAGGCTCCAAGTCTGAATAGAACTAGTATATCTCCAGGTTGAGCCTCTACATGATGTACTATTTAGCTTAAGAATGGTGATAAAACACAAATGTCATCCATACAATGTTCAACAACATACGAATGAAGGGTAATATGAAAAGAATTAAGGATCCAAGCGAAAGTGGGGTCTTAGGTAAGAATTTATTTTCCAAATATGTTGTTGATTTCTTGATGTCTCATTATTTCCTACTAAGAAAAAATTAGTGGTGCTTTGCTTTATGATTTTTAGACTCACTAAAATGAAATAAGATTCTAATTCAACTAGTTAATAGGGAGAAAATAAAAAAATATCTTTTGATGCATTCCTTATGTGCTTGTAGATTGTATTGGCTTACTATTTGTTTTTACAAGCATTATTGGACCATATTTCAAGATGACATTTATGATGTGATCAATGATTTTCTTGTTGGTAGCCCATCACTATAAGAATGCAGTAATGCTAATTTAATTTTCCTTCAAAACACAAATTAACATATATCTTTCAAAGAATTATATTGTAATTTGGATGTATAATTTCTCAAAAATATACTAAATTGTTGTTAGTTAGCCTATAGAGTTTCTTACCCACCATCATCTTAGTAGAGCAATCAGCTTCTTCTAGGGTACGGGAAATCACTAAAAATATCATACCTACATAAAAAATCATAGTTTCGTAAGAGCAACTTCATGATTTAAATGAGAAGATCAAAGCTAAAAGCCTTATTTTCGAGTTAGACTTTAAGAAAGTGTTTAATAATCTATCATGTGGGAAACAAGTATTAGATTAGTTTAACTTTTAGTTAAATTATTAATCTAGTCATGCATATCTATAATTTAAGCCGGTTGTTTGTCAATTTTAACGAGAAAGGAATTGCTTCCATCTAACTCTCCAAATGGCTAAATCATGGTAACCCTCCATCCCCATTTATTCTCCACGTTGTAGCTAAAGAACTAAGAAGAGGTTTAAACAATCAACATATTCAAGGTAAAGTGGAGGCACTAGGCCACTCCAAGTTGTTGTCTACCAAAGTCTCATTTGTGCATTGTAGATTTCATTTTGCTCTTCTTAAAAGGTGATAAAAACTTAATGAAAAATATCAAATTATTCTTCTCTAATGTTTAGGGCATATCAAGTTTGTAGATTAATGTACAAATGCAAAACACAAGCAGGAGAACATTCACACGGAGCCCTTGTTTCAAAAAAGATTCTACCTTCCAATTGCTTAGCTAAAAAGCACATTATTCAAAGGTCAGAAATAAGTGGTCCACATTGAACACAAGATTAAGTAAGCATGCAAAAATAAAAATACTCTCAATAGGAGGTGGTACTTGTTAATCATGTCCTCTTGTCAACGACACTTTATAAATAAAGTTATACCTTTTCTTAAGAATATTATTGATTTCTTAGAAAGTGTGATAAATTGTTTTCTTTAAGGAAATAATGATTTGGTGAGCAAGCACCATTTGGCTAGTTAGAACAAGATTACTTCCCCTACGAAAAGTATGGATTACTGGTTAAGAAATTAAAGGATATTATGGATGTATATAATGTAAAGCTTTTTCAAAAGGTTTACACCTCAAGAACTATCCATTTTACATATTTAGATGTAAGTTCCTTTATAGAAAACATTGTGTAGCATGCTCAATGACTTGGAATAAAATATAAAAAATCAACTCACTATTTTGTATTTTGTGATACTTCGAACAAAATAGGTAAGGATGGCAACAATAGTTGGACCCATATATTAAGGATGGAAAATACACTCTCAATTCAGGATGGGATAAGCTTAGAGTTAATTAATTGCTATATTCATAAGTCACAAAAAATGCGGAATAATTATGAACCTTGCAAAATATTTCTATTATTGTGGAGGCTTCTAGATAACTAATTACCTTTTGATAACAACTTGAGGAAGTTGAATTTCAATTTATAGACAAATGCACCTTTTGTACTTATAGGGACTCTCAAACGAATCTTATTGAACCCTTTTGTAATGAATCTTGGCACAAAAGAAACCCATCATCATGATTCATGAAATGCTTCTACAAGGATGGAAGTGTAGCCATACAAACTCAATAGCTATTGAAAATTTATTGTTCTACCATCTCTTATTTGCTGTAATATCTATAAAATAAAAAATGAAAACAATTGATTGACCAAATATTCCTTGTGAGTTTCTTGATAGAGTTAAACATAATACTTATGAAATTTAAAGTGTTGTTTAATTATGTAAAGAAGTTCAATAAATAAATAAATGGTAAAATATTACATTGCTTCTTTGATTTTTTGAATTTAATTGAACAATAAAAAAAAGTGGTTCAATGGACCTCCCTGTGTAGGGGGTTTAGAAAAATTAAATTCCAGTTAACTCACTAAAAATAACCATGGGCTTATAGGTTGTGTTTGTGTGACTGGAAACTACTTGGTAGAGCTATTAAACCATTGAAATACTATTTGGTTTAGGTTTATGTGGTAATTTGGGATTATAGAAACATCATTATAGAATCAAACAAATAATCACTTCCTATAATGATTAAAAAAGGGAAGGTGATCATATATTATATAGTGATCATATGGAATGTCTTCCAACTAATGCCTCCATAATGAAATGTATGGAATGCATCCACACAATCTTTATAGTTGACTTGAATTTGTTCTTATGGAAATTACAAAGCATTTTGGGCCAAATTTATTGAACTAAAATCTTGGAAAACCTCTAGATTTTATCATATAGCTTTCGTTTTAGTTTAAGAAATAAATTTTGATGAACTACTTTGGTTGACAGAACTAATATCATGTTAATCATATTCTAGGAAAACCAAATGAACCAATTTCGTGTCGTTGTTTCTTAATAAGGAAATCAATGTCCATATAATCTCACAATTTTAACAAATGATAAATATTCTTCTTTTATATTAGATCATGATTTTTTTCTGTATAAAAAAGAATACCAATCAAACCCATTCAAATATATTCCCATCAAACTTTCACTTGATTATAGCAAAGATACAAAAGAAAGGTTTATAAAATTTTGAGTACTTTACTAAAGTAAATTGATTTCATAATATATAACTATTAAAAAATTTTTTTGCAGTGCTAATATAATAGAAAATTTGTTAATTATGATGCTACCTATCAAATTTATTTTTTCTAGGAATAAGATATGCAAAGAAGGAGAAAAAAGCCATCTCTTTCACAACAATTTCTTTCTCATTTGATCTAATAGCTATTGTAATTATTCATAAACTTTAATTACAAAATATGCTTCTACATCCTCATCATCTAGTACTCCTTGATTCAATGGCCAACACATCCTCTAAATCAACCTTATCTAAAGACTTGTTCAATGGCACTAGTTAAGTATGATGGACTTAATTAGACAATAGATCAGGCTCTATATTTATTGTGAATCATTAGAAACTTTCTTTGGATGCTTTGCACCATTATCATGGCTTTCAATCGTATTAATGTGATCATTAATGACTAAAAAAATATGATGACACTTACCGACTATTTCAACATGTATAGTTATAGAGTTCATTATATGATTGAATTATACCTAACTTCAAAAGAACTACAATAACAGCTAAGCAAGCTACCAAGCATAGATCTCTCAGATTGGTCCAAAACAATTTAATAATGCATCAATACTCAGTTTGGATTACTCCAATTAATAACAATTTCTTAGAATGTGCATTATAATTTTTTGATAAGCCTAATGTAACATTTCACATCAAGATTATGATCTTCTATACACATTTCTTCTGGCTGATCAATCAGATAAATCTTTTGTGCTTCCTTTTTATATTAAGCTCATTCTAATACTACCACTCACTAAAAATGATTAGACAAATATGTTGACTCCAATTAGTTTTTGTTACATCATACAATCACAAATTCCATCAATGTAGTACACAATATCTTAGTTATGGTAAGATTATCTTTAACTAAATATGCTGCATGGCACGGACCATTTGGATTTCTCTAAAATCCTTCTGATATGTGTAATACTATTTAGTTACCATAATACACTAATATGTTAATCAAACTTATCATTAAGGCACATTGCCTTAGTTTTTGCAATTTAATTCCTCAATTAGCTTGGTTTATCACTTCATCAATCTTTTCATTAAATTTTGCTAATATGGTTATCATAATAAAATATGATGTTTCCTTAGACCAAGACCAGTTGTTGAACTCTTATGTGTGTTATACAATTTCAATGCATAACTTATGTGGAATCAATCATGCTCACATGGCTACCTTTGTGTGTTGTACTAATTTGAAACAATAAATTGAATTGGTAACACTAATAGTTCAATGAGACACTCCAAATCATTGAATGCTAACTTGTTATCATTTGAACCACAACCTTTAAAAGCCTTGATAAAAAAAAATAATACATTTTAAGTAATAAATTATAACTATTGTGACTTCAACATGTAGTGATGGTGGAAAAGTTGATTAATTGTTTTTAGGAGATGTCCACAACTTATAATAAATATAAATAGAACTATATAACTTATGATCAATTTAATCATCCACTAGTGAAAATACATATATCATCTAATTATTCAACATTTTGAAAACCTAAATTCTTCATTCTCTGATTGCCACACCAATACAGCCATGTATTGCATTATTAGGGAAACTATAGGGATCATTTATATCATCAAAATAGCTTAAAATGCTATATAAACTTTTCATATCTACATTCATATCATGCCAAACATCATATGTCATAAAATTAGACTTTATTTCTTCTTTTAAGAGAAAATTGTCCAATAGGATGTAGTTAACTCTTTAAAAATAATTAAGTAGTTATGTTTTTACATTTAAAAAACTCAAGTGAGGTTGTGACATAGTAGCATTCTCCACAGCACGTATAGGTTCCATTGGATACTAGTCCTACATCGACTTAAAGCCGTTCCAAGTTTGGCACCTGAACTTTTAGTTAGTTTCTTCCTATTATGAGAGCCAATTATAGTTGATCCTTATTTATTGAACTTTATAATTTTCCCTTTATCAATTTTTTAAGTTATTCACATTTAAAATTTTTTATGTTAAAGCTTTAGATAAAAATTTTCTGAAGCAATTGTGAAGAGAAATATGTAAATAGGAAGAAGACAGAAGATGAAGATACCAAGATGCGAAGATTATGGTCAAACCAAACATATTACACAAGCTTATCCAACACTCAAATAAATAAAAATTGAGGAAGAAAAAGAAGAGAATGATTTGCTTCATGACAAATTATTATGAATCAAGTACACAAAGTGAAAAATAAAATATTAAGTTAAGCACTTGGCCCCGTGAAGTTTTTGAAAATAATTACATAAAAGTTATTAGTGTTTTAGCTTTAATGTCAGTACATGAAAAATTAAAAATATCTTTCAAATAAAAAATGATCCTTCGTATTATTTATGAAAAGAGATTGAAAAAAATTTATATGATGAAAATGATTCCATGATCAAATAAAATACTTCAAAAAAAGAAAAAATTTGGAAACAAAAATTTATTATGTCGAACCTACACGTTTTTCTAATAACTCACATGATGTTTATTTTTCTAAACATAAATATGTCTTTTTTTAATATGCCTAACATTTCAAAATTACATACTTTTATAGTTCTAAAAACTGTCATACCATTAAGGACTATCAAATTAGTGAAACTATTTCTTGTCCAAAACCATGTTTCCAATAGCTATGTCAAGCATGTTGGGTTCTTAAGATTAATGAATAGAGAATTTAAAAATAAGTTGTTTTCATCATCGTTTTACAAAGATGCCATGTTTTGGATACATTGATTTGTTAGATGAAATACACTTTGGAATTATTCACAGAAATAAGGCAAATAAAACTTACATTTTATGATTACTAAGTAAAACTTTTACAATTTATGTATCCCTACATAGAGAAAAAAAATCAAAATCTAACTCTTTAGAATTGAATAGTGGATGCTCAAGACATACAACTAAAGATTGATAAAAGTTTGTCTCAATTCGTTGTAGTCCAAATAGATGGGTAACACTTGGGGACAAGTCTAAGAAAAAGATAATCAAATTTGGTCACATGGGATATTCTACATTAAAAAAACAAGCAAGCTAGATCTCCAAAAAATCTCTTAACTACTAGTTGACCTTTAGGGATAGTTTAATAGACCTTTTTAGACTCACACATCCAAAAGTTTAGGTACAAAGAATTTAAATTTAATGATTACTAACGATTTTCTTGATATAATTGGGTTGTATTTTGTAAGAGTAATAGTGTGACATTTGAAATCTTTATTAATTTGATAAAAGAGATAGAAGGGTAAACCTATCTCAAATTAATTTGTCTTTAATGTGATAGTAGTAACGAGTTTAAAAATTAGATGCATCAATTTACAAGTCCTTATTCACATCACAAAAGTGGGATTATGGAAAGAAAGAAGAGGACCTTGGTGGAGATGTGTATAACAATGTTAATCGAATGCAAGCTATCAAAATCAGTTTTGGCTAATGAAACTAACACAACTTGTTATGCAATAAGTAGAATTAATTTAAGGCCAATATTTAAAAAAATTCCTTATGACTAATTTAAAAATAAGAAACTTAATGTTAGTTAATTTCATATTTTTGAGTATAAATGCACCATTGCTAAGGATAAAAGGTCCAACTTGAACTAGTTTGATGAAAAAGTGTGCCTAGAAACTTTCATAAGCGATATTTTTTTAAAAACATAAATTTTACAACATAGATACATAAAAGATAAAGAAAATTTTGAATATAGTGTTTGATGGCTCTACTCATAAGATAAATACTAAAACTTTTGATTAATAGATAAAGTCCTAAAAGAACTTAGACTTGAACAAAGATGAAGGTGAAAGAGAAAGTAAAGTAGAATAAGAGACTAGTAATAAATTATGTAAAGATTAAAAATACCAAACTTCACATCCAAAAAGATCAAAATGAGTTAATCAAGAAATTAACAATAGAACCTTTATGAAAGAATTAATCATAGTACATATGTATCATTCATAGAATTATTATGTATAAGGGATGTCCATAAGGTTAACTATTAAGTTTAAGTAATGAAAGAAGAGTAAGATCAATTTGAGAGAAACCAAATGTGGGAACTAGTTCTTAATCCTAGTGATCAACAAGTTATTGCGATGAAATAGTTTTTAAAGATAGACAAAAATAGAGTCATCACTAAAAAAAACAGATCTATTGGTAAGTGTTATAACCAAGCTGAAGGTATATATTTTGAGGAGTCATTTCTATTAGTAACATGATTAGAGGCCACTAGACGTTTCTTAGTATATTCATCTCATAAGAATTTTAGATTATTTCAAATAGATGCAAAATTTCTATTTTAAAATAAGATAATCAAAGAAGATACGTGTATAGAACAATCCATAAGTTAAGAGACCAGTGTAGAATGATTATGTTTATAAGCTTGTGAAGCAATTTTATGCCCTTAAGCAAGCTCTTTGTTTATGGTATCAAAAATTGAGTAATTATCTAGTTGATAGTGGTTTTAAGAAATAAAAAATAGGTAACATAGTATTCCTAAAATCTTTAAATGAACATTTGTTGCTTATACAAGTTTATATTGATGACAAAATTTTTTAAAGCATAAGTGACAATATGTGTAAATAATTTAGTGACTTAATCATAAGGGAGTTTGAGATAAGTATAATAGATGAAATAAATTTCTTCTTTGGATTATAAATTATGTAAATAAACAATGAGAATTTTATTTTACAAACTAAGTACTAAAAATATTTGATCAAAAAATTTGGGTATGAAAATGTGAAATATAAAGTGATTCTATTGAACAAATTGGTCAATTTAGCTTTAGATGAAATTGAGAAATATATTGATCAAAAACTTTATGATGAATTTCTTAGATCTTTGCTATATCTTAGAGTTAATAGATCGAACAACTTCTTTTGTGTTACTTATGTGTAAGATTTCAACATAATCCTAAGAAAATCCATCTATATGTGATTAAATTAATCTTCAAATATATAGAAAGTATATTAAACATAAGTTTAAGGCATCCTGAAATTGTTCATTCATGAGGCCTTATAGGTTTTTAGATTAAGACTTTATAAGCTCTAGTGTAGATAAGAAAAATATCTTAGGTACATATAAATTACTAAGAAATCTCTTAATTTCATAGTCAAGATAGAAGAAAAAATTTTATAGCCATATTGACCATAGAAGCCAGGTATGCAGTGACTGAAAGTTCTGTTGCCCAAGTTATGTTTGAGACAATAATTTTAAGACTACGGTTTAGATCTCTCACATATTTCCATTAGAATTGATAATATTAGCACCTTGGCTTTAGCAAAGAACCAAGTTCATCATTCTCGGAGCAAACACATAATGTAAGACATCAATTTACGAGACACCAAATAGCAAAGTCTTAATAAAATTCACATATGTTTCTACTAAACAAAATTGGTAAACATATTTACAAAATTCCTTCCAATTAATCAATTTCAAATCATAAGATAATAATTAAGTGTAATACAAATTGAATAGATTATATCTATTTTTTGATAGAATTAAAAAGGAGAATAACCATGGTTTAAATAAGTAATAATAAGTAAAAATATTTTAAAAAATAATACTAAAAAAATTTATTTGAATGTCTAAATTAAGTATATTAAATATTAAATAATATAAAAAAATTTTAAACAAGAAATATAAATAAAATTAAAAAAATACGATACAAATTATAAATTATCAATAAAAAGTTTCTCTCTATTTAAAAACAAGACAAACATCTTTTTATAAACTAAAAAAAAAGAAAAGTTTTGATCCAAAGGATAAAAAAGATACAACTATAAAAAGAAAAACCACATAAGATAAAATACATGATGGATCAAATCTAATGTATGATCAATAATATAAACTTTGTTCTATTATGCAAAATTCATCTTGTTATCTAGTTGAACAAATTGAAAATGATGAATGTGATGCAGGGTAGACAAATGATAAAGTTAACAAGTACATAAGTGTTCTTTATATCCAGCTGAGCATTTTTATTACTTTAAAATATATATTGCACTCATATAATGCATGCCCACACAACTTACTTGTTATGAACTAATTTTTTTGAAATGCAAGGTTTTTTATTAATTTAATAACTTGGTTTGCTAAATTTGTTCCACATCACATCTTGAGAATTTTTTTTATTAAAATATGTCTTACATATATCTTTTAATATGTTGAGCATTCTATCTTCTTAATATTTTATTAAAATAATTATGAATTTTGAATGAATTTTTAATTTTTGATGCAATATTTTTCGATTATTGAGAAATTTTCATTGTGCTTTGGAAATATTCTAAATGGTTTACTATAATGATGATGTGTCATTGGCTTGGTTTTCATAATTTTTTCTTCCACTTATCACTATAACACTTTTTATTTAATCATAAAAAAATACCAACTATGCATTTTTCAAGAATTAACATTTTTATTTGCATTAAATCATTATGACATTTTCAATGCAATTAAAGCTCTTTAATGATGCACATTTTTGAGGAAAAAGTATATTTATATATTGAAAAGATATTTTTTGAGTGAAACACAAATAATTCTAATTGTTGAATATTGAGTGCCAAACGCTTTTTTGATGCCAATGAAATCTAATGTCTTTCTAATAATGAATATTTTGAGTGATTTTTGAATCTTGCAACACAAAATAAAACATCTACTAATCAATTAAAAACCCTTATCAAATTTACATGGATTAATTAACTTTTGAAGATAAATCAATGAGTGCTGGTGGTATTATTCAAATGTTGCTCTACTTGTAAAGGAGTCATTTTTCTAGCACTTATTGGGATTGTTGCCTATAAAAATTTCATAATCTATACTTTATTTTTGTTATATTATAAAACTTCTCGCTTTATATTTGTATGACAAATGTGATTGTTTTATATTACTCATGAATTTGTAATTTGGGTGAACATAAGGCATGTATTTCATACATGTTTATATTCATATAAATGTACCTTAATAAAAATTTATAATGTGGTTTAAGTTGAATGTGGTGATGACAGACATGCATTGATTACACTATTTGTACTATGTGTTAAGACGTGCAAAATTAAAAAATTCATACAAAATTATATCATATGTTGTACCGTAGTTGTTATTCAATAATTGGATGAGAAGCTTATAGTATTAAATATGTGATGCAAAGTTTGAAATGTTGTGTAAATATAATGAGATCATTGCCAATCAAGAATCAGTTATGTGTTAAGAGTTGAGGACATAATTTATAGTTAGTTAAATTATTTATACTTTTATGATCTTAAGGTTATACTAGCATAATAAGATTAATTTAGTTGAAATTTGGATTGTTCCAAGGCTATACTACATAATCATATTAATAAGATCAACTTTACAAATGATCTCTAGATAGACTTCTATCACACTAGTACAATATTATTGTCATTCCATTATGATATAGACATATATATCAGTTAGGTTTGTGTACTTGAGCATTTGTTGGGTTTGTTTGTGTAATTTGTGTTTTATCTCCTTTTCTTGCAACCACAATCATTCCTGATTATTATTGGGAGCTTCTCATACAACATATTATATGCTATATTATTGCATCATGCAAAATTTCCTTTTGAGTTAAAACAACTAGGTTGGCTAGATTTGTCAAATTGTATATTAGATGTACTTGTATAAGTAAGAAACATTGAGATATCTAAAAGAAATAGCATTAGATAGGCACTCCTAGTGGAAGGTTAGTAAAGGTAAGAATTTGTTTGGTTAATGACACTCCTAGTGGAAGGTTTCTCATATTTGATCCTTATCTTTTATAAGAGATTTTATTGTCAAACTTTCTATTGGAAGATCTCCACTTTCTATCCTTGTCTATCAAAAGGATAGTTAGAATCTCTCATACTAAGGTTGGATGTGCACACTTGTTTTACAAAGGTGAAAGTATAAAAATAAAAGAAATTGCATTTTATTATTTTTCAGTCATAACGTGCTTCCTTTTTATATCGACCTAAAATGTTTATTGATAATTTTAAAAAATGAAAAGAAATATAAATTAAAAGATCTTTACTATATCTTAGTTAATAGATCAAACATCTTATTTATTGTTCTTTTATGTGTTACATTTCAATAAACTCATAAGAAAATCCATCTAAAGGTGATTAAATTAATTTTCAAATACACAAAATGTCTAATGAAAATAGGTTTAAGGCACCCTAATAATATTCATTCAAGATATCTTATTGGTTTCACAAATCCAGACTATATTCGTGTAAAGAAGAAAAATGTCTTAGATACATATCAATCACTAAGAAAAAATTTTAACTTCATGATAGTGAAAGAAAAAATGATTTGATAGACAAATTGATGATAGAAGTTAAGTATGTAGTGACTGAAAGTTTTGTTGCTCGAGCATTAAGCTTGAGACAATAATTTCAGGACTATGGTTTACATCTCTCACATATTAACATTCGAATCAATAATATTAATGCCATGGCTTTAGCAAAAAACCAAGTTCATCATTCTAAGAGAAAACACATAGTTTATGACATCACTTATATGAGAGATCAGGAAGTTCAAGGGTTATTGAAACTCACATATGTTTCTACTAAACATGAATTTGTAGACATATTTACAAAATTCCTTCCAGCTAATCAATTTCATTTCATAAGATAATAGTTATGTCTAATATAAATTGTGCAAATTATAACACTTTTTTCATAGTATTAAAAAGGGATAAAAACCATGATTTGAATAACTGAATGGGATCATATAGTAAAATGGAGTATGAATTAAGTTGGAGGAGTACCAACTTTTCATTTTTAATAACGCTTATCAAAATAATATATGTTTTTTACTTATATTTTTATCTAAATATTGATGTCTTGTAATCATAAAAAAGGAGAGACTATTGTCTCCTTTATTTATGATAAGTCAGGTTACAAATATTGTAGTATTTTATTCTAATAAGTTTGTTAAGTGTGGGTTAGCTTTTTTTTAATGATCAAACTTAACATCTTTTAAGATAGTGAATGAGTGGTCCCCAAAATTCCTTGATGTATTTAGTAAGCTTCAAGGATTAAAGACATGCACATCAACTTTGCAAAGGTTTACATTTTTGTTATAAAATATAATATTAACTTGTTGACTACATGCTCCATCTGCATTAATCTCACTATGATATTCTAATTTAAGTATTTAGCTTGTTCATCCTTTCCTTGATTTCAAAAATTTATAGGATTTCATTGTTTGCTCAACCATGTTTTTTGATTAAATCCATGTAATATATCTTTGCTGAGTTTCATGTTAAATACTAATCTTTTTAGTAAACTAAAAAACAAGTTATTTTTAAATTTTCATAATTAAAAAACATTAAGGCACACCCTAAGCTGGCCAAGTGCAAAGCACTTGGGTTACCAAGACCAACTTGGCTTGGTAGCATCAGATTAGGAGTCTAGGCTAAAATAAGCCAAGAAATTATTTAGAGTGCATCCTTAGTCCACATAGAGGTAAGATGGAGAATTGAAAGGTAATAAAGTTAAATTATGTCTGTGAACAGGGGCTTGTTGGAACCATCACCATGAAATGACATATAGGCATATGAGTATCCTTGATGATGAAATGCTAAGGACAAAAAGAGGAGCCAGCCTTAAGTTGTTAAGTATTATACACCCATTATAGGAATTAGAAAGAGAAAACTACTTTTCTTTTCAACAATCTAACTTTTCTCAAACAACTTAGTGCTCAAAGTGTGCTATATTTTTCACCATTTGATCTTTGATTGAACGATATATGTTTCATATACTATAAGCACTTGATCCAAGCTCTAAATTGAATGGCAAAGTCATGTTTGACTTCACTAAAATTTTTTTAATATTTTAGCCTTTTGACATAGTCTATCATTGAGTCAAATGACATAACTTTCTCAATGTTTGAATCTTAGAAATGAGATCTTTCCATGCTTTTCCATTGATGAATCAAAGGATTCAAATCTCATCCTACTAGATTAGTTGGCTCAGATCAAATCCACCTTTATCAAACCATCCAAATCTCATCCACCATTGCAATTTTTTAATTGACGATTTAGAACTTCCTGGATCAAAGACAGTGGCCTTAGTTTGCCCCACATAACAATTAGTTATGTAGCCATTAATTGAGCCATTACTTTAGTCATTTTAGAAAAAATATTTTCTGCTGTTTGGTAGTAGTTTTTTAATCAACTTATTCTTAACTTTCTAATAGCTATGATTAAATTTTTTTCTATACAAATCTAACCCTTTCTGATGAAATGACTAATAAATGTGAAACAATCTTTGAAATCTTAACAAAACATACACATTTTCCACTAGAAAATTCATTTGTAATACTTAAGATTTTTATTGTCAAAGAATACATCATAATTTAGGGTCAAAAAGAATAATACATTAACCATCCAATACTCCTTGAAATGATTATCAAACTTTCGACTATCATTTGATAATGACACTGTCTCCATTCCACAGTATTTTTTGTTTATTCAATCCATTTATGAAACCATTTGGTCTCAACTTACAATAATAGGCCTCAACTTTCTTAAAGGCACTTCCATAATTACCTAATTAATCTCCCTCTACCTAACCTTAAAATAATTTTCCGTTTCACTCCTACCTATAGTGTGTTTGTTATCAATTGCATTCCTCTATATATTCTCCTCTTTTAGAAAATTTATTTTTTGTTAGATAACCCTTGTGAAAACACCTTATAAAGATCTATTTTTCTTCCACGTTCTATTGCAAATAACATCCAAAAGTCTTTTCACCAATTTCATAAAAGACTACTCGATGAACTATTTATTTAACCAAAAAATTCGTATGTTTCTCATTTAGCACTATTATTATTTTTCTTTAAAAATTCCCTTAGTATTAACTTAGTGTTTTTTTTAATATGTTTTTGTATTTCTTTTTATGACATGTCATCTCCAAACATTATATAAATCTTAAAAGCTTTCGGTTCTTTTGTAAACATCCCTCCATATAAGAATTAAATCAATCAAATTGAAAAAATGTTGGGATGTCTCCAAAGAGCTCTCCTCTACTTGCCAAGTGGTTCCTAGTTCATAACTTGTCCATGGGATGCTCTTTTTTCCTTATTTTGTTCATTCTCATATTAAGAATGCCAATTGTCATTTCCTTATGAAATAATTTAAGATGCACCACCAGTTGCTTTGATCATATTTACATATAAAGGTACCATTAGAAAAAAGTTTTATTAGGACTATAAGACAAAATACATGATGTACTATCGCAATGATAACAATTACTATCTTAAAGTAATAGAACAATTTATTTCAATAATCTATGAGGGCACAAAATGTCTTGTCTTTAGTTATTCCCTTTTTCCAAACATTGTAATGTAATTCATGGGACTTACCATTAAAAATACTCAATTTTCTTCCTCAAAGTCCACTATCTTAATTTTCTTATCATAATGTTTTTTAAGTAAATCTATTCCTTTTGAATTAATGCTTTGATTATTTAGATCTTAAAAATAGAATATAAAATTATATTTATATAAATTAGAGTATTATTAGTTTGTTCATGCTAGTATAATAATAATTAATGCATCTTATTACATAATACTATGTATGGTGTCATCTCTATGCTAGACTAATATTTGTTGTTGTCCAAAAATTTATGAAAAGTAAAATACTTATCCTAGTTGTCTTAAAAACTTCATTTTAATAATCCTATTATATTCTTAAGTGTTTTCAAAATTCACTTTCATTGACTTTATTTTGTGTCTAGAAACTTGTGTTAGACATTAGTTGAGTATCACATGGATCAAGAAGTCGTTCTCAAAAGTACAATATAAGGTTGGAATCATTATGTAATATATTACTATTTTCCATACCACATAAGTCATAATATTAATCAACGGATGTTTGACTAATTGTTTTGTTCAATATCTTGCGTTAATAAGTAAATTTTTGGCAGACAACCGCATTTTCAAACCTACAAATATTTGGGTTTCAATTTTCCACACATCATCATGTACGTTTAACACAAGAACTTCTTACTGTCAATTTGCTGCAATGGTCAATAGTAAAGTTTGTTCAATTTGTTATGGATATAGCTTGCATCTCTCAATTATCTATGTAAATATTTAATTGAGCTTCCTCTATGTTATATATTATAAAATTTTGCAATCATTCTTAAAGAATTGGTATCTTGCGTTACTTTTTACTTGGTGATATAGGATCTCCAAAAAACATTCTTGAATAATTCAAGCTACTCTATTTATCTTAATATCTAAAGAGATTTATCATCAAACAAATTATAAGTAATGCATAATGTGTACTGTGAATAATCAAAAGCCAAAATAAGAAGGCGTTGGCATTTTTGCATGGAAGTGTTATATTAATATGTAAGATAAGAATGGAGATTAGAAACCAAGTTAATGGCAGCTATCTCTTTATGATATTCAACAAATAAATAGACCTACAAGGCTTTTAGCAATGGAACCTTATTTGTGAAAGAATCTACACAAACGGTTTTTTATGGAATTATGAATAAAAATAAAATTGTAGATTTCGAACACATGGAAGATTTTAGAAAAATAAAATTAGAAGACAAACAAAAAAGAAATATAAAGATATAATAGGATTATTATCAACATATATTTCACCTATTGTTTTGCCAAAAATGTGGTCATAATAGGTAAAATGTGTATTTTTGTGGTACATAATGTTATTCTCAATTAGTTTAAATCAAACTCTCTACTTACAAATATTTTTATTTAAATTTCGAAGAAATTATCACGCTAGTTTTGGATAGCAACTTTTGGTTATTAGTATGTCACAACTACCAATATAATAATGTTCCTTCTATTTTTTATAGATATACTATTTATCTCCAAATTGTCTATCTAAATACTTAGTTAGGCTTCTTCAATGTTATGTATCGAACAATGTGCTCTCCTATTAAAAGTAGTGCCAGCTTCTACTACTTTTCTCTTAGTGATATAGGATCTCCAAACCATAATGCCTTAGTAATTCAAGACATAATATTTGTCTCAATGTCTCAACATATTTACTATCAAACTAATTATGAATATGATACTATATTACTTTGGAATAATAAGAAGCTTGAATATTAAAACTTACCTATTTTTGGATGGAAGCATTACGTCAAAAAATAGGATAGAAATTGGAGATTAAAAACAAAATTATTGGAGGCTTTTTTTTTATGAAATTCTTCAGATCGAAAGAATTATAAGCATTTTAATATGGAAACCTTAATTGTAATGAAATATACTGAAGTTGTCTTCGATGAAATTATGCATAAAGAAGTGTTAGATTTCAAAGATATGGAAGATTTTGAAAAAAAAATGGAACATCAAAAAAATTATTGTATGACAAACATAGTAGATTTCTGCACAAACATTGTTTAAGAAAGGAATTTAAATAAGACTTTGTTCAACAAGACATCTAGTGAACTTCTTCATGTCATAGATTATGTAGAAGATGTCATATTTGGATCAATCAACATTGATTTATATGAATGAATTACTAAGCGTATGGGCGTAGGAATTGAGATTAACGTAATGGGTGAGTTTTCCAATTTTCTTGGACTACAAGTATGAAAAATGAGAAAGGCGTCCTTTTATTATTAATAAAATATATAAATGATATCTTAAAGTTTAAAAAAAAATAGATATGGTTGCATCAAATGAGTTAGTATACAATAAAAATCATCTTTATGATTTAATCCTAAGTGACTTGTTTTTTAGTACAAACCCATGCCTCTCTTTACAATGAAACCATATATGTTGCATCAACTTAAAAACTTCTTCCTCATAATACAATTTAAGCCTTAAGGAGTGAATTCTACAACGTGGGTTGTTAGATGATTTTAGCTTGTATGTTAGAATGAATGCTTTTGTTATTATTAAGTAGGATATGTCACCACAATATAGTCATAAAAAATGGGTATTAAAAAAATAAAGACAAATTAATCATGTGGTTATGATTCAAAATATGGAAAGGCTTGTGACAAAAGGTAATAATCAAGTGAGAGGACTAAACTTAAAAGGAGTGCTTGAACTATTCATGAGGTTGAAGGAAACATCGTTGTTATTAGCTTTTTCCTATTACAAGGTATTTAAGCTATTCCAAACTAATATGAGCACATTCATAAAAGTAATTGTGTAGGTGGAAGTGTATGTAGAATAATTGGATTGTTGTCAACATTGTCTTCATCAAAATCATGTGTAAAAGCTAATTATATACTAAAATGATTTGTGATAAGAACAAATATCCCATTATTGAATAACTTAGTAGATTTCTACTAAAACATTAATTCAGCATAGGAACATAGATTGAATTTTTTTCATCAAGAACTACACTAATGAAGTTCTTCAAGTCCAAGGTTATGCTGATGATATCAATTTTGGATCAGCCAAACTCGCCTTCGCAAATGATTTAGTAAGCTTATGGCTATAGGATTTGAGATTAATATAATGGGTGAAGAGATCCATTTTCTCATATTGAAAGTTAAACAATATGAGAAAGGTATCATTGTACCTTAAAAAAATTATATAAATGAGATGCTATAAATGCTTGTTCTTGAGAACCTAAAAACTATTTCTACTTTCAAGACTCTCCAACAAAGTATTAAACAAAGACAAGAAAGGAAAACATACAGATTCAAGGTATAATATGGGATAATATGTTCTGTAATTTACTACAAGAACAGCTAAGAAAGTTCTTATTAAGGAACTTTTTAAATCTATTTTTTCATTTGGAACTTATAAAAAGAATCTTTTGGGAATTTCATGGGGTAATGGTATTAGGGTTTTCATATAGCAAATTTTAGTTAAGTCATTATCTCATAAGGTAAAGCTACAAAGTCTATGTAGGTTCAAGAGTACATACGAAAAGAATTGTAGGTATTTAATTGTTTTGGACACATCATAAACTAATGATCTATTAAAAAAATATTGAACTGTGGCTTGCAACAAATTAACCATGATATATAGAATTGGGAGGATTTTTAGAAAACATTTTTGGGTTAACAAGGAGACTAAAGGATATGTTATCACATTCACTAACAATACCCATGAAATATGACAATGTGTGTGTCATTTGACTAACTTGAACCTTATGTAGTACTCTAAGGTCAAACAAAGTGATTTTTGCACCATTTCAATAGGAAGTATATAGAATGAAATGTGGTTGACATTTAAATTATTGTTAACAACATGAAACTAGTTGGCATCTTAAAGAAGCTGCTTAGGAAAGATTTATTCAATAGGAGAATAAGACATTTTTATGATGTTAAAATTAGGAGACATTAATCTTTGTTTTAAGGGTAGTAACTTGAGTGAAGTGGACTACATTGTGCTTTTATTACTTCTAAATTCCAAATCTAGCTTCACTTCACATTACTAAGCAAATGAATTCTTGGATGACATTCAATTACTTTATGATAAGCATAGAATGCAACTTATCACAAAAAAATAAGATGTTATTGGTATAATGAGTAATAATCTAAAATATTTTGATAGTAACAACCTATTTCAGTAACATACTCATTAATCATCAAGCTTTGCTTCTAGGCACGATGATGAACAACATTGGAAGGAGATTAATGTTGGAAGACATCTCAATTGATTAAATACATGGATGTATCCATTTGTGAAATAACAATGGAAAAGATAATTGTATGATCAAGGAATTAAGTGTTCTTTTTGAGAAAGACAATTTCCCTATCTTTTAAATTGATGAAACTTGCAACTCAAGTACACTATGCATGATTTTTCAAATTTGACATGAAATCTTTTCGATGACTAAATGCACCGCATGATCAGGTTTTATACAATATGATTAGCTATCGCAGAAAAGAGACAATTATAAGACTACACTATTTGGTCTGTGCTAAAATGTGGATCAAAAAAAATTTGATGGAATAATTACTAACAAAGATTAAAACATTTTAATCAAACAATTTAGTTAGGGGAAAACAATTCCATAAAAAAGGTATTAAAAACCTCAAACAAATCAATTGATATAGTTAAATTACACCATATAGTAAAATCATTCAAATTAAAATTAAACTTTTGAAAATGTTGTATATGACCATCATATAATATGCAATGATATAATGAAGATTATAAATTATATATTAGTGATGTTCTCAACCCCATTAAGTAAAAAAAATTGTACAATATACAAATATTAGTTTAGACCATGTGATTATCTTATTAAGGTAGACTTATGTAAAATTTAAAAAATTGTATGGTATAATAAAATTTTAATCGAATCTATGATCAACTCACTTTTACTTACCACAGGAAATTCATCTAATTCGTATAGTATACTAACATTCTTTTATTCCAATTGGATTGACTATAAATGGATATAAACGATATTATTATTATGTTGAATTATATAATCATGCCACAAAAACTTTTTTGATGTTATGAAATTCTCATATAGCATTATTCTAATTTGAGCAATTTTGTTGAGAAATCAAGAATTCTTATATAGTTTTTGAAAATATGTAGCGTTGAGTTTGAATGTTTAAAGAAGTTCGTAAAAGAAATTTTTAAGTCCAATATTGTTAATTTTTTTGTCCAATCTAACCCCTTTTCTTAACATATTTAATGCTAAGAATTTTTCATTGACATAATTTTCCATGTATTTGTGGTGTTATAATATTTTTTTTTGATGAAAGATAGTACTTTTAAATTATTATAACAATTTATGTTTTTATTTTCCTTATATAGTTTTGAAAAATTTTAAACAAGTTATGATACTGATTTGTATTCCTTAAATAATTTATATTTTTAATTAGTTAATTATGCAAAATTCCTACAAAAATATAGATTCATGCATATTCCATGAATGTACTTTGTAAACTGGTTGTTCCAATTTTAACTTTAATTAAGACATCCTCTATTCTTAAAATAGTAAAAGGGTTGAACAATTACAAGTTCAAATAATTTTAATATTTTCTGCATTGAAAATTTTTTATTCTTTTTAAAATACATTTTAACTACATCTCAAAAATGAATAAATTGATGTCATAGAGAGGATTTATTATCAATATGTTATTCATATATTGTGTGTTATTATTAAGTTATAGTTTTAATTTTTTTCGTTTTTGTAATTAGTACAATTTATTTTGGCATAGATAGATTTTATCCTTTTTTATTTCATGATTATTAATTACTTTATTTTTAGGAATTTTTTTTATTATTTTTAATATTTAATTGTTATAATAATTATATATTTTATTGAAATTACATTTTATCCTCTATGATTTTCAATTTAAAATCTACCATATTTTTTGTCTGATTTTCTTTTATATTTTCTCATGAGAATTCTACACAATAATTGTTGTTATAAATTTTTGGGTTATTTCATAATTAATCTTAAAGTTATTGAGTGCTTGTTATTCATAATAAAATTAATAAAACTTATTTTTTAGGGATATTATTTTTGATTATTTTCATATATTTTTAAAATAATAATTATCATTACAACATACTATATTATTTTTAATTTTTTATCTCATTGTAGAATTTAAAAAAAATAAAATAATTAGCATGCTTGAGAATCTTCTTACACCACCTCTATAAAAAAAAGTTATTAAATATGAAAGTCAAAAGGTATTTTAAGATGGCCTTAAGTCTTCCCTAAGCTTCATTACATAAGAGTTGGTTGTACCTATTTGTTACATATGTACACTAACTATTTTTAGTTGTTATATATTATATTATTAACAAACTTGCTATAAAGTAATTTTTTAAAATTTTCAAGTTTGTTCACCTTTTCTTACAATAACTTTGATAAATAAGTTATAAATAGTTTCTATTATATTTATATGATTTTAAGCTTATTGTCTTTTAATTTCAATAATAAATTTTTATTACGTTATTGTACAACATTATGATGTATCATCTAAATACATCGAATATTTTAAATATTTATATAATTATGACACGTTTTTTTATTTAAGTTTATCATGTTTTATTTAGCTAACTACACTTTTTGTATGTTTTTATATTTTTACAAGCTTTTGAAATTGAATTTTTAAATATGTTTTTTTAGGTGACAAATCACTTTAACATCTATGACTTTCTTATTTTTAAAATATCATTTATGACAAATCACTTTAACATCTATGACTTTCTTTTTGTATGTTTTTGGTAATGTTTTAATATTTTATATTTATATGTAAAGAAGAATTACCATTTCACGACATATATAACATATTAATAAATATTTTTTATTTTTACTATTTTTTATATGTTAGAGGTTACTAGAAACAAATTTAAATATTGATGAAATCAAGCTATATTTTAGTATATTAGTTTATTGAAATAACGTCAATGCTGTTTCACACACAAAAATTATATGCTAAGAAAATTTTCTTCTTTTAATTCTTTTTATTTAATAAATAGGAAATTAAATTGTACTTAATCGAACAATTTTTATCACATATTTATTGACATTAGTTTAAATCTTTTTAGAAATTTTTATTAAACATTTTGTTTAAAGTTTTGTAAAATTTAAATTATTTTATGCGATTACATTAATTAATTTATTTTATTTTGTTTATGTTTTGTTTGCTCTTTATTAAACTTTTATTGCAACTACTTGATATATTGAATATATTGATTAAACTTTTAAATGTTAAATTATTTAAACAACCATAAATCTTTCTATTGTATCAAAATATTTACATTAATAAGCATGAAACCATTACATCACTAAGGAAATTGTGATCAATTCTAATGCATTTTTTGATATCTTTTTAAGTCATTTTTAAAGGTTTTGTTATTCAGTGCCTCTTTTATTCTTTTTATATTAACACATTTGTCTTGATTTAGTTACCTAAATATTTTTCTAATATAATATACACGTCATTTTAAAATTGTGGCATAGTTATTTCATGACAATTTTAACTTTTTCTTGTCTTACAACATTTTTATTTAAATGTTTTTTTTACTATTTATATTGTGATATTTAACTTACAACCTTCTATCATTTGATCTAATTCCTTGGCTGTATTATAATTTTTTTTGCCAATTAGGCTTGTTTATGAATGTGCCAATATAAATGGATTTATCAAGCAAAGAAAAAAGAATTATTGTTATATTGAAACATCCAACTAATCGACATTATGAAGGAAATTACTTAAACAAGTTTACATAAGCCTAGGAAAAGAAATTGTTTTTGTGAAAATTATTAAAATAGTAAATAGAGAAAACTAGAAATTTAGCTAATTTATTAAGCATTTATAGCATTCAAATTGTATAACATATAAAAAAATTCACATATCGTTTAAAAAAAAACGTTTAAATTAAACAAGAAAAAAATTAAAAAGAAAGTAAGTAAAATGGAAGAACAAAATATATAATATTACAAATATATTCACTTCACAAAAAAAAAAGTGTGATAAGAAAATTTTTTTAAATAAACAAAAGTGAAAAAAAGAGTTTGTTTCTCATAAAAAAATTAAAATAACAAGCACTAAAAAAAATTTTTAAATCATCAAAATATTGTGTACAATTTGGGATAAATCATTGCACAAAAATTGAAAAATATTAAAAAAATAACAAATGAAAAATAAGAAAAATAACAAACAAATAGTTTATCAATAATAATTTAATATTATATAATTAAAAATGTATATATTTTACAAAGATCATGATAAATGTTTTTTTATTAAGGATATATAAGAGAAAAAGAATTTTCAAGAAAATGTATGAATAGAGATCCTCCTACCAAATTAAGATCTTGCCCTTATGTCATAATGATAAACAAAGGTAGGTAAAGCGTAAAAGGAAAGCATGGATAGACAATCTTTGTGGTCCTCTCTAATTTCTTGTTTGTCTGCAAAATTTTAATGATAAAGAAATCAAATATTGTAATACAAATATTATATTTTCATTCATAAAGGTTTGTAACATGTTGATAGTAGGAATTCATGTATTGAAGTGGCAACCTTCATGCATCAAAAAAATCCTAAAACTTAAACAATTGCAAAATAATAAATGTTTTAATTTAAGAAGCCTAAGAAATGATCATTATGAATCTTGTAATACAAATTTTTTTACATTAGGTAGCCCTACTAAAACAATTTCATACTTTATGCATTTATACTCTTAGGATTTTTATTTAGTTCAACTTTTATTTTGAAGATGTGACTAATTACTTTATCAAATAAAATTCATATAAATAGGTAGAAAACATTACACTTAATGTTGTTATATTTGAAATCTTTGGCAAAAATACTTTTTGGAGTAACATAAATTTACCTTATGTTTCTTTAAATGATTTAGTTAGATTAAACATAAGATAGATAAACAAAGGTAGATATATTTCAAAAAGGTAATGTTTAAAAGTTTTATTATTATATCAAGATGTGGAACTAGGACATCACTCAGATGTTAATTAGATTCACATAAAGTTAACTTAGGTGGACAAATTTTAAAATGTTCTTCAAATTTGTATTTATGTTAAAGAAATTCAAAACTTCATATCTGAACTTACAGATGGTAAAATGCAAAAAATGAAGTATTGAAAAATAATATTTTTATTTTAATTCATAGCAAAAGTGCTAAAGACATACTCAGCATAACTATGTTCTTTCAAAATACAATATAAATGTAGCCATATAAATCCACACACAAAGTACTATGTACGTAATTTCCATAGTTAATAGTGATATGAATTGTTTGAGTTTTTGTAACTTGAATGGCTTCATAAAAGTTCATTGAAATGAGTCTAAAAAGTGTAATAGGATTAATATTTGTAAATTTTAACTAAGCTCATCCCATGTAAACAATAAAGTCCTCATTAATAAAAGTTATAGGCTCTTAAAAAAATTATTGTTAAACATATTGAGAGATTGCACATAATAATCAATTAGATTTTGATAGTGGATTATGTAATTTAATACAATGATGTGTAACATGAACCATCTTATGTTTTTAGTATAATAAAAACACATGTCACCATGGTATAATTTGACATGCTTATGTTTAGAACAGTGAATGTAGTGTTTCACATCTTTGAAGACTGATATGTTTTCATAAGATAGTTCTAAAATGGATAAATATTTTTCAATTTAATTGTTCACAAAATATAATCTAATCTTCTAAAAAAATATACCTAATATAGAAGTAGTAGGTCATAAGGGCATAAGAACTACATAAAAAATATATTAAAATTTCAATGACAAATTTTTTAAAAACTTTCTTTCAAAATAATTTATAATTGTTCCAAAAAAATGAACATATTTAGAAGTAGTGAAGATGTAATTACTTTGCTATGTTAATTATTAGTTTGGAGATAAAATAGATAAGTCACTTGAACTCTTGTGGTAGCTACTTGGCCAATATGAAGTATAATAATGTTAACATGTACATGATACTGAAGTCATGAGTGGAGCTCCTAAAGCACTGTTGCCCAAGAATAAATTCAAATAGATCAAATAGCAAATGTGCTAACATCAAACCATCATTCAGAATACAATAATATAATGCCATAACATGGGTTGTAATAAAATGTTAAAAATGAGGAAAGAAAAGTAAAATGTAGCAATGCAACAAGTAGTGATTTTGAAACATAATGATTATTTTAATGTCCCTCCATAAGCAATTTTCAATTTCAACTTAAATTTATACAATTAATGTGTAATTAGTTTTCTATTTTAATTATTAGGTTGGAGGTAAAGCTAACAAATCACTCAAAACTTTTACTCTTATGGCAACTACTTGCCCAATACGAAGCATAATAATGTTGACATATACACGGTAGTGAGGCCATGTGAGTAGTTGCTGAAACACAATTGCTCAAGAATAATTTTAAAAAAACAAAGCAAATCTGTTAACATAACCCTTGCATTCAAAAAAATATAATTCAATCCCATAATATGGGCCATAAGAAAATGTTAAGGGAAGAAGAGTCAAATATGGCAATGCAACAAGTAGTGATTTTGAATCTTAATGATTATTTCAATAACTCAAAAAAAGTTTTGATAAAAAATAAAATTGACCTTTGATAAGATTTTTAATGATATGTTTATCCACTATGTAATATGAATCTAGTTGTTTTACATAAAATAAAATTACAATCTATTATTCTTCACCTATTATTTGGTAGTTTAGTTAGTTTTTCTTTTTAATTTAGGTTTAAAATTACATTTTATTTAAAACCCTATGATGGATTAAATAGAAATATCTTTCTTTAATATTGGTATTATATTTCTAGAAATATTGTTTTCTTTATTTAAAAGATTGCACAATCTTAGTCTCTTATCTAGGTATTTTAATTTTTTATCTAATATCTAAATTATGATTTAAATTTATCTCCACCAATGCTATCATCCCTTTTAATATATCTTTCATCATAAATCTTACTATAGGAGTTCCTCTTACCAATACTGCATTAATAATGTTTGGCCATGTTCTTAGTCCCTTAAGTCCTAAACCTCATAAATCATTAGCCTTTATATCAATTTGAGCTAGGCCTCCTCACAAACTTGTTCAAGTTATGAAATTAAGTGCAATCTTAATCTCCACTATGGCCATGGCCTCACTTAGAGTGAATAAGTGGTTGGCTGTAAATACTACATTACTCTCTACAACTCTTCTAGCAAGAAACAATGATTTAGTAATATTTTGTTATTTCTTAAGTTTAGGATTCTCTAGAAATAAATTAACTTTTCCTCATTGTTAAATAGCTAGAAAACATTTTCATTTATTTCTTTGACATTCCATTATTAGAAAATAAATAATATTTGGCATAGTTCAATTTTTTTTACTCATCTAATAAATTTATTATATATTTCCTTATAAGTTATTCAATTTTGCTTCCAACAATTTAGAAGGACCTGTAAAATAGAAACTTTTAATGTCATCAACTAAAATGGTGAGAAATTCATTCTGATTATGGAAGTAGGTAGTCTTCATGAGTGTGATTGCAATATAAGGAGACAAAACTCATGTTACGCTCTTCCCAATTTTCGTATATCAAATGTACATATCCATGTCAATGAAAAAGCATGTTTGTATTAAAAGATGTCAATAATATTAGTCCAATGTAAGAGTTGAGATGCTTTTCCTATGCTCATATTTGAATAATCTTTCTTTTTATTGTACTTACTAAATAAATTTTCATGATACATTTACATCATAAGATGAAGAGTATTAGTGATCACCAAGATTAAATCCAAGATAATATAATCAACATTGACCATTTTAGTCAATTGTTTGCAATTTTTTATAAACATTCAAGCTGTCTAAGCTTCTGCATATAGTATGTTATGACGATAGACAGTTTTCCTTACATAGTGTTATGATTTGAAGTAGTGTTAAATCACAATAATACTATATTTTGATAGTATTTACTTTTTGCATACTTTTTTATCCATTAGTTATTAAAGTTGTCTTGAGGAAATCATCACTTAGATTAATAGTACTCACCACCCATTGCTATTCAACTATTTTTATGTTATGATTGTTTATGCACATGAATAGTAACTCTAGAAAGTAGAAGTACCTATCTTTCAAAAACTATATTTCTATTACATAAAATAGGTAGACACCTTGAATATCTTTATTCTAATCCCATATAATATGGAAATTACTCTAAAGTTTTAGTTCCATGTCTTCTATGATGACAAAATGCATAGAAGTTATAATTTCTCAATATTAATAATGGCTTTGTATTCAGCTAGAATTGATGTTCCACGCCTATATAATTTCAAATTTTTATTGTTGTTTTCTTAGCAAGAGTGTGGACACAATATTATTTTCTTTGCATAATAAGCTCCACTTTATGTTTAGTAAACTTCTTTCCATACTTGCATTATGCCATTTGCTAACTCCCATTGTATAATTGCTTCCACTATTGTTCCTTAAGTTCTAGCTAATAAATATATGATTTCCAAGATCATTTGTTTGGCATCTTCCTACAAAGTTTGATTGATTGGAAAAAAGATTATTGTGAAGTAACAATTCTCTTTAATATTACATATAACATCATGCAACAATTTGATTAATAGGGCAAAAAGTTCTTAGTTATATTAGCTTTTTTAAATATTCTAGGATATTAAAGTTGGTAGCATGATTATTCCCTCTCTATTACAAATTTCATATTACCTTGCTTGACGCATGATGTAATTCATTTCATGATTTTATAGGTATCACATTTCATAATGTGTAAATTATTTTCAAAAGTAACCCATGCTTATTTAGCTTCTTTATAATAAAAAAAGAATGATCAATTGAATCTTCATTTCGACATTATTGTTGCACTCAAGAAACTTTAAAATTTTTGTTCATTAGGTTATTTAGTAATGGCATAACTTATTAAATATCATTAATGTTAACATTAACATCATTAAAGGGCATTTGGTACTTCGTAAGTGTAGTTTGCATTTTAGACTTAGCTTTTTTCATCTCAAATGACCCTAGGTAGAATGATAGCTAAACTACATATCACAAGTGACAACATATAACAAATTCGTTGAGTTAGACCAATTTGCATTATTTTTTATCAAATGCTTCATCTTTTGCATGTCAGCTCATGTGTTGGATTTCATTTTTGATGCATCTAAGGATTAGTATTTTTTTGACATGTAGTTAGAACACAAACTATTGTTGTTGAGTATCTACCAATAAAGTTTTACATAAAAAGTTTCATCATTTTCTTGATTTCCTAAATGCCAAGGCTATTTTTTCTAATGGGAAACTATATTTATTCAAAGAAGTCTAGCGATGCTTAAGGTTTTCTTCAAAAATCCCCACAAATTTCAATTCAATCCTTCTTTAATTTATTATAAAATTATGTTTGGCATTTAGTTATCATTACAAGATATAACGGAATTGAGGAATTGGCATGCTTTATGAGAATGAGTCCATCCTTCATAGTTAACAACTTCCCTTTTTCACCGAAGGAAATTTGTTTTAAATTTTATCAATCAAATTTTGGAAGTAAGCTACTTTCTTTTGGCCAATAAATTGTGCGTAGCATAAATATGCCAAAGGAAGATTTATTTAATGCAATCTTGGCCCTATGCGAATTTGATTTTCCTAGCATATGCTCTTTTTGTTTCTACTGAAGTCCTTACATTTAATTTTTAAATTTAACAATTTTGTAGAGTGTTTGACGAGCTATAGAAACTTTCTAAGATTAATAATAGTTTTCAAATGTCCTTTAGTAATGACAATTATGTTATTTCCATAAGCTAGGAAAGTGATAGATATAGGTGATCTATGTTGTCCATACAATATCATTCTTTTTTAAGAAAAAACATTATTATCCATGAATGAGAAATGAAGGTAGATAAAGGATTAATTTGATTAAGACTGACAAAAGTTTGAAAAAAGTTACTTGGTAATCCACTAACAATAATTGATATCCATCTATTACAAAGGTAATTTGTGAACACCTTAATAAGCTTATTATTAACATAGTACTTGGAGTGTGTCCTACAAAGAAATTTTCATGAAGTGTTGTAATTCACATTCCTCAAATCCAACTTCATGATAACATTGCCTTATTTTTATTATAAAGAGAATATACTAATTACTAAACCAATAATATGTTTTATACAATATATTTGTATTTATAAAAATTTTTTGCTTTGAAGAAATCATCCTATTAAAAATTGTTATATTTAATCAACAATGGGTTTTGTGAATATTATTTTCATGATTTTTTAAGAATACTTGTTCTAAAATTAACCAAGATTTCTAGGATGTCAGATTTAGCAATATATATGATGTGTGGACTTTAAAGCGTACAAGGAATTTGAGATACTATACAAATTATTTTTCTACATTCAAAAAAACATGTCAAGCTAAATCCAAGTAAATAGTTAAAAAGTTTCCAATAAAACAATCTTTCTATTTCCTCCTTGGTGATATCTTGCACTATTCTATCGTTTGTTTGCTTTTGTTAATAAGGAAAGGATTTAGTTAAACCTATTTTCACCTTCAATTATTTAAGAAGACAAAATCATTTTGAAAGAGGTTGATTACAACAATAATTATTTTGACCTCTTTATTTTTTTTCACTTCATCACTATTGTACAAAAGAATGTTGTATTTCTTTTTCCATCTATATACCATCTAGTTCCTTCCTTCTTTTTCTATTAAAATTCCACTCATTCAAAATATTGTGCACAATCAAAATTAATAAGATACACCTCATTCGATTTATCATTTTCATTGAAGAATTTCTTATTTGTGACTCACCACATCCTCATCTAATTTATTAGGGTCAAAATCTTTTGTAAATGTTGGTTTTTCAATCATTAAGGCATATTTTATGTCCAATTTATTTTAGAGCTAGGTCCTTCTTCCGAAATCAGTTTAAAGAACAATTACAATTTTCTTCATTTTTTATGAAAATTTAGGGTGATTCAAAAACATGTTATAAATTCTAAATTGTTTGGAAAATGAGATGGACTTTGATGACATTTAGTAAAAGAGGCACATGAATTGATCCAGTTCTTACAAGGTAAAGTATTATAAAAATTAAAAGTAGTTTTGGTTATTTCTCAATAATCAGCACTACTGTGAGCCCAAGAAAACACTCGAATCGCTTCAAGGGAGGGGCCGTCACTATCTACTCCATATTCTATTGCCTTTTCTTGCCCTTATAGAGGAATAACTAAAAAATGACTATTGCTTAAGATGACATAGAATTATGCAATCAACAAACTCTTACATTGGTTTTAATTTAGGGATAGTCCATTGTAATCATCTGAAGATGTGATTCATTAAAATGCTTACCCACCATCCATGGATTTGTAGTGTTGTTGACAACATGAAATGGCTTGCCCATAATAGAGTTTTTCTAGATACCATGCTTTTATCTTAGGTGTAAGTGTAGCTAGCTTTAGAAACTTAGACTTAATGCTTGATATTTATATGGATGAACAACTTTTCATTAATGTGAACATTATAGTTGAACTCCTTCCAAATAATCGTTGTAAGTATTGATTGATTGTAATAACGATGCTAAAGGTTGAATTTAATAGCAAATTTTTACATCTCATCCTGATAAGAGATAAGTTTCAACAAGACTACTTATCTAACAAATTATATTTTACTAAATTGATTAATCATGTAGCTAAGCCTTATTTAATAGCACTTTAAATATTTCAAAATAAGAAATTATTTATTAAGATCAGCATTATCTACAATTCAGATAATTGAAAGCATACTCTAATACTTTTTGGGCTTATTGGTTTTTCCTCAATCTTCTATAAATTTTTTTCTCATCCTTTGATATTTCAGTGGATTAAAATTAGTTTGAATTTCAAACATATAGGTTGTTGATCTACAAAAAGTTTCACTAAAAATTTTAAGATCTAGATTATCATATAATTGCCAAATTTTATCTTATGATTTTTTTTGAATAAAAAACTTAATCATTGCCCTTCTCATTTTTTATAATTTTTTAAGGAACTACGGCCATCCAATAATTATCTTTTTAGATAGTTACACTCTGTTGTATATATCAATTTTCTTTTAGTAACATTAGGGATGTGCTCAAATGTTTTTATTTTCATTAATTGCTTTGGTTGAACATCCATAGTGGATTTGTTGACCAAAGATTTAAATACTAAAGTAGGAATTTTGGTGGCTTCAATATTTTCTTATTGTTAATTATTTTTGTTAACATCTTCTTCGACATTTTGTCCTTTAGTTTCATGACTCTATTCCTCAATATGAAAAACAAGATGATCCTAAGTGTTATTTGATTATTTTTAATGTTTCCTTTAGTTAGCACATGCTTATGTTTGTGGCATCCTTTTGTCAAATTTAGCTCATGACTAGAATAAAGTCTTAATCATTTCCTCTATGAACTTTGTAAAAGTTACAAGCAAGAGTAGTCCATTCATTCCAAACCTCAAAAATGGTTGGACCAAATGCATCGATCGTGGAGCTACCAGATGATTATGACATTAGCAATACCTTTAATAATACAAATTTGGTAGCACACACAAGGAGTTCATCATGATTTCTAGAGAGCTGTTTGAGTCAAAAATAACACCTATTGATAGTGACCACTTACTTTAGTGCTAACTGACCTATCATGGTCAAAGGAATAAGAAGATTGAGGGAGTAATTGTTGAGAATACTAAGCAAACAAAAAGTTTCTATTTCATTGGAAAGGTTAACAAGAAAATAAGGATACTTCGATCATAATAAAAGGGTCATTGAAATAAAAACTTGGTACATTAGAGATTTATGAGAACTAATCTATAGTAGGTAACTCATTAGAAATGAAACTCGTCTACTTCAATTGAATTAAAGTGGACACTACTCGAGATTTTTATTTCCTAAAACCATTAAGACATGTGTCCATAATTCTAGATAATCAAGCTATCTTTTCCTCATGTGCTAAGTGAAAATGGAGCCTAAAACTTTATTATTAGTTCAAAATTCACATGTTGAAGAAATAAGAGATACAAAAAATTACCCATTTAGCCATTTATATTGAAGTCATCATTATTGTTGCCTATATCGCTCACTGTTGACTTGACTCAACTTGATTTGATGCTCACAAGGAGTACAAAAAAAAAATAGATTTGCAAATGGGTCATCTAAGCGCAAGCCTGTGCATGAGTTTGCCTAACCCACGATTGCACCTAGATCCATTTGGTAACAGTAACCAGCTGATCGACCCAACAGTAGTAAAGGTCATGTTCCTTGCACACAAAATTAGACAATTAATGAGAAAATTACACAACTACCTACTCTATGATACATTGACCCAGATCTTACCTGTGGCACCATGAATGTCGCACTGGCCCCATCAAAGTAATATTGGACATGAATATCCCAATATGGCCTTCGACATTGCTAACATCTCATTAATTCACTCCACCAATGTACGACACATTGAACTAAGACATAATGACAAAATCCATGACATGTAAATAATGATAAAAAATATAGGGGCCGTAGCTAACCAAGCTAGCTTGAAACAAAAAATGTAGCTTTTTTTATAAAACTACTTAGTAATAGCTTTGGCCACAATACTTTTGGTCCAAAATGATAGCTCTTTAAAAATTTGTTTTGGAATACTTTTAACCATAACTTTGGCAAATCCTATAAAAAATAGCTTTTTTGAAAAGAAATGGTACTTTGTTAGAAATTTATATGGAATTAGTTTTTGACCAACACAATTTAATTTTTATTTTTTTCATTATTTTCTTTTATTATTCTTGCATTTTTATAAATAGGAAGCTTATCCTTTAAAATGGATGATTTTGTAGGAGCAAAATTTCCATTATCCAATGTGTCTTGTTGAGGTCTAATTTTTATTACAAAAGCCTATCATGATGGCTTGTGAGTGCATAAATTTTCTGAGTAGGGCAAGGTTAAAACGATGACACACCATGCTAATTTATGTATGATTATATGATAAAACATTCCTACTATAGCTAAATAGTGGGTCCTTTGACTATGTTGTTTCTTTCAACTTATTAATTCCATTTTAAATCATTTTTGTCCCCTTTTTCATCACTTTTTTCTTCATTGCTTAATGTTTTCACAAATTTCTTGTTCTACTTACCATTGCATTCAATACTCTTCACAATTTTTTTTGTAAGTGTTTGAACTAATTTTACATATAGTTACCTTGTTACTCAAGATCTTTTATAACACTTAGTAAAGTTTTTCAATTCATTCAATCAACTCAAATGTTGCCTTTGCAAAGCTCTTTCATTATTTCAAAGGCACTTTTATCAAACACCTTTCCAAGTACAGCATCTCTGTGCTATTAGTGGGCTAACTAACCTTGCATATAATGTGACGTTATGTTGCTCTAGGTCCCCTCTGAGTTAAGATTTTCCTTGATGGGTGACTCTTTTGTGTTGCATTTCTAGTTTTCTGGTGTTTACCTTCTAATTGTTGTCTTATTGTACACAAATTAATATTTAGGTACTCATTATAATTTTTGCCACACATTTGGCATTAATTCAATTTTCATTTTTGGAATAGAGGATGAATAAATTTTTGTTGTCTAAAGCTTTGAGTTAAAAAGCTTTATAAAGAATGCTATGTCTCATCCAAAAAGGATTTTGGTAGCAATATGTTTTAAAAACCCTTCCTTGAATGCTCTTGAGAGCCAGTCTTTTTGAATTCACTTAGATGCCTAAAAACTTGGTAGATAAGGGACACCCAGGAAAGCTCAAAATATAAATCTTCACTTGAGTTCCAAGAAATTGGAAAGTGAATTAAGCAAGCTATACCTTTAACTAATATCTTCTTTAGGAACATTATCCTTAAAACATTTGGTGAGGAAGCTATATAAGAAATTATTGGTTTTTTCCTTGGTTGTTATGAAAAGCTAATCAATTAAGAATTAAGGGAAAAAATTAAAACCATGATTTTGAAGAGATTTCGAAGGATTACATTGATCTTAAATAGAAAGAGGCACATTCATTGGTGAATGCCTCTACATGGATCATGGTAAGATGTACCTCAAGGCAATGCAATTAAACTACAAATGTGCGTGGGTTCGATCCAAATATTTCGTATATATGAATGACTCCATTTTCTGGATTTTATTAAGAGGGAAATTGTAATTATATTTCATAACAATAATTAGGATCAAATGAGTGTGTACATGAACTTGTGTTTTGGTAATTTTATTGATGATAAGGTAATCTCTGATGTTTTATTATGATGATTATTAAATTCAAGTTTCACTTCAAGAAATGATTAATTATTTTTAAGAACTAATAGTATACCCCAACATGTTATGAAAATTACAAGCATATTGATACTTGAATACTTCTAAAATCTATGCTATGTGATGTTCTGTAAAAATTTTGCAATTTTCTTCCATGATTTTCAAACCATAATTGCTAAAACTTGTAGCAAAGAAAGCAATTTCACCTAGCACATACCTTAAGGCTTAATGGGAAGGCTTGGTCAAGGGCTCGTGAACCTTTTTCTACTAAGCTAGAGTTTAAAGCAATTGACCCATAATTTTTTATTTCTCTCAAACCAAACTTGCAGATAATCTATGACTGGGGAATCTATATAATGGTCAAATGATTTAATATTTCTGACATAATTTTGATATAATAGAAGACTATAGTGAAACAAAACCATCCTTATGTAAGACGGATGATAAGTTCACTAGGTCAAATCTAAATAACATTTTTAACTTTGAATGCCAACCTTGATCAACATTTCTCGAAGAATACAACCATGCCAAAGGAGGGAGACAAATAAGGATTACAAGATGGCTAAACATTACTATTTAAGGGTTTAATCATTTTGAATTGGAGAGATAATATTTTGGTTGATGAATATGATAGAACGAATTTGGAAGCATAATATAAGAATAAGGTTAATGAAAACCATAGATGCTTAGTTTCACAAATTCTAAGATGCAAGTGGTATCAAAGCTGATGTCATAAGTTTGAGCCCACAGTGTGCCGATATGGAAAGATTATTGGTCTAAAAACGTCATGTCCATATGGATCCACCAATGTAACTGTAGTGAAATATGACATTCATATGTGCATATGACTAGTTTTCTTTTATTTTCTTGATCCTTGTGGGTGTGGATGTGTGGATGTATTATTCTCTTTTAGTTTCGTTATCTCTAATTTTTTGGGCCATTATGAAGACACTACAAGGCTAGGCTTAGTGCTCATCCTCTTAGCATTGGTTCTTTAAAAAACTATTACTAAAGCTTATGCTAATATTACATCATGGATGTTCAAACAAGTAATTATACAACAAGAGCAAACAAAAACATTTAAGAAGGGACATGCCCTAGTCTCACAAAAAATCATTGTACAGAGTAAAGTTTGCTACCAAATCCATAGTAGTGTTCACTTCGTGTTAAATATGGAAAACTTGAATTGAGTAAAAAGTCATAAAAGGATATTCACATTAAAATTTTTCCATTTGAGGATACTTTTACTGCTCAAAGTGAGCTATCGTAGCAATGTAGGTGTCAATCCTTTCGTTGTGCCCATGCTGTAAGGAATAATTGAGGTAATTAAAGAAGTTCTAAAATAAAATAATGTTTTCCATCTCAAATGAAAATACTAAAACACTCACAATTGTCTACAATATAGGAAGGGTCATTGTTCACCTTCATATAGCCAAGATGACAATAAACGTTTGTTGTGAAATTACATTTGGCCCATGTACGCTTTGGTGGCTCCAAATGTTCCTTATAGAATAATTCCTACATTGCAAAAAATCTAGGGGATAATTTTGATTATGAAGTGGATGGGTGTGTCAACTTCATTTGTAATTTATTTTTCCTATCATATTGTATATGATATAGTATAATAGCAACACAATTGACTAATTCTTCTATTTTTATTTCCTTGTTGTTTAGCTACATATAGTCTAATAAATTATTAAGTTATAAAAATGGATTCAATAGTTAAGTATTGTGGTAATTTGGTAATCATCAAAGCAAAAAATTGAAAAGTTATTGTTAATATTTATAGCACCATAAACTATCATTAATGGTTTCATCGATTGTGTAGTGCGATGGGAACATGATATCAGCATTTATTCCCTTTAATGTAGCAAACATTAAGTAAGCACAATAGATAAAAACATTCATTAGATCAACGTCGTTATCTTGCAATGAACCACAACTTCTATAACTAGTTTATCAGGTAATCTTGGTTATAATTTAGATTCAAAAAGCTTTCATTTAGATATGAGGTAATTGATTTTTTTTATCCATGTAATGCCAAACTGGCGAGTGTCATTTAATCTCCTAAAATCAATTAGTTTTGCTAATCTTTCATTTAATCTACTTGAGGTTTTACCTCTGCTTTCTCGCCATGGAGAGAAAAATTATGAAACAATTAAAATTCATGCAATGTATGTGAAACATATTAGATTATCTATGATTTTTAATATATATGACTATAGATGTTGTTTTACCATCGAATTGTCATCCTTAAAATTGTGACTGATTTATTAGTGATTATTCTCCTTGGCTTTTATATATTCCTCTCTAACGAACTTATTCTCAGCTCAAATAGACAAACAAGCTATGCGAACAAAGGCTTAGCACATTAGCAAAACTAGTGCATGAATGAAACGAGTCCAATTCACTCTAAAAAAATGCATGCTATTTGTGTGTGTGACCTGAATTCATTCCATAGCTACTTGATCAAAAACCAAAACAATCTACAAACTAACTAACATATATTTTGTAACAGTTCAATGAAAAATAAATTCTTAAAGGCTAAAAATACATTATCAAAATGATGCAAAAAAATACCCAATAAAATCTAAAAATTTAACAAAAGTAGCATAATTTCTTCTACTTATTTTTTTGTTAGACTGGTAATTCTCTTTTACAAGTTTTGTACGGTGCCTTTTCATAAGTTTTTTAATGATATTTCTATCCATCAACAATTTAATATGAATTTAGATGTTTGGCAAGATCATAAAATCAATACTATCTTGATGAAAATTTACTTACAGCACAACACCAATTTATAAATAGGATTTCTATTAGCAGTCTGTATTGAAGTCAGATAACTTATCTTATGATTATAATTGAGTTTAACTATTGAATTTAATTTATTTTTATTTATTTTACTAAATTTGTTATTTTAATATTTGTTTTAGTGATTCATGTATGTTTTCTATGATGTTTTCACACTTACCAACAGATTGTATATTTTTGCTTGTTTCTAATAAGAACAATATTTTATTTAGTTTTTATTTCTATTTTAGGTTTAATATTATGGTCTTTTTAAAGCTCTATCATGGAATACAAAAAATGATTTTTTATGTTAGCATTAAACTCTTACAAATAAGTTTTCTTTATCTACATGAGTGCATAATCGTAAGTTGCAAGTAGGTAATTTAGGAGACGGTTCAATATCTTCTGATTTATGATTTGAATTTATCTCCATAATTCTTGTTATACTTTTCAACACTACCTTCCCTCTTTAGTCCTGTTATAGAAATTCCTCTTCCCATCCTAAATTAATAATATTTTGCCATTAAGGCCATTTGTCATGTTGTTAGTCCTTCAAGTCTTAAGAGTCATAAATCATCTGGCATTATATTACTCTCAAGTGAGCCATCCCAAAAAATGTTCAAGATATGCAATCAAGTTCAATGAAATTCCCATTAAGACAATGGTGTCATTAAGACTGTATAAGTGGTTTGCCTTAAATACTACATTAACCCTAACAACCTTCCAGTAAGAAAGAAAGGATTTAATGGCCCAAACAACATCTTTGTTCACCATTTTCTATATAACATACTTTAAATCTTCATGTTTTGGAATTCTTTTTAGAAGTAATATCCCATGACACATCATAAATTAGGACTATCTCAAACTTAAATACCTAAAAATCATTTGCATCCATAACTTTGATATTCCTTTAGAAAACATTAAATTGTATTTGGCACAATTCACTTTTTCATCATTTAATAAATTTTTTACTCATCTACTCTATGTGGAAGGAAAGTTGTTGATGTTGTCAACCAAAATGGTGAATTTGCCATTTCAACCAAGGAAGTGGGTAAGTATCATATCGCTAATTGTAATATAGAGACAACATTCTTGTTACACTCATGCCAGTTTTTGTATATGTCTGATGTGCATATCCATATCATTGAAAAGTATCTTTGCACCATTGTGCAAGATACCAATAATATTAGTCCGATGTAAATATAAATTGAGTCCATTTTGTATAGGAGTTGAGATGCATTGCCTACACTCATAATTGAATATTGTATTTAACTATTCTTATCAGTAAATAAATTTTCACAATACACAGCATAATAAGATGATCAATATCAATGAAAACAAAGCACAAATGAATGATAATATAATAGACATAGATCATGTTATTCTATTATGCACAATTCTTTAATGACCTTTGAGCTAGTCTTAGTATGCAAAGATAGATTGTTATGGAGATGGACAATGTTTTCTTACATAGTGTTATGAATTGAAGAGGTGTTGAATCATAACATTATGGTAGTTTGTTAATAGTCACTTTCGTTGTGCACATTTTTGTCCATCAATTATTAAAGTTGTTATGAGGAAATCCTGTACTAAGATTAAAAGGGTTCACCACCACAGCTTCTCAACTTTTCAAATGTCATGTCCTTTATGATCATATGATGTATGGAAGATATATTTTGTTCATATTAATAACAACTTTGCATTTATATATAATTTCTTATCCATCTCATATACAAGTTGAATTTTTTATTATAGTTGATTAAGACAAAGATATTCCCAATTTCTTGCTTTCTCTGTAAACTAAGCTGCATTGTATGTCTAACAATGTTTTCTTCTTACTTGGAACACACAATTTGCTAGCTCCCATGATATAATTTTTTCACATTGCAATAAAGTAATTAACACACTACAATCTACTATAAGTTGCTGAATTACAATTAGCTGCATAATTGTAGACCACTAATTATTGCCATTATTGTGACTTCATGTGTTATTTGATTTTTTTTCAATAAGGAAAGATGATAAACAATTTGTTTAAATTGTTCCAAAGAATTTCAACTGCAACAACACTACAATTGGCACTTACATTATTACCAGTGATGTTTAACTACATCTACATCATCAGTAGACGGAACCACCTCACTGTCTGCACTATTGTTGCTTGGCTTGTTCTAAATTGATTGATGATTCCCTAAAAACTTGCCTAAAAACTTCTTATAACAAAATTTTATTGAGCAAATAATAGTTTTTTTATTAAATGGCAATTTTGTTTAATATTACATATAATATTTGCTTTTGTTTGATTTAATTTTGCAAAGTCATTAACACAACTAGCTTTCAAAATATTCTATGACCCTAAAATTCATAGCATGATTATGGTCCTTATATTACTGATTTCATATTACTTAGCATGCCCTATTTTGTAATCAATTTCATGATCTTTTTGATATTAAGATGATTTATGTTTAAATTATTTGAAAAAGTAACCTATGTCTATTTAGCTTTTTATAATAAATAAAAGCATGATCAATTGAATCTTCATTTGAACATCATGATCACTTTGAAGTAAGTTATAATTTTTGGTTCATTGAAGTTTTGAAGAATGGTACAAGTTATTTAGTATCATCAATGTCAACTTTAAAATCTTTGATGGATAATTGTTGCTCCATAAATATAATCTACATTTTAGAATTGGCTAATTTGATCTTAATCCCAAGTAGAATATTTGCTTGATTACACAATATAAGTTAGTGACCATATCCAAGAGTTCATTGAGCAAAACCACTTTCCATCCCTATAATCAAATGTTTTATCTATTGCACACTAGGCCATGCATTGGATTTTATTTTTGATGCATTTGAGAGTTGGAACTTCATTAAGAAGTAGTTAGACTACAAAAAATTATTTGTTAGTATCTTCTAATTAAGTTTTATAGAAAATGTTTATTAATTGTCCCGATTTTCTTAATACCAAGACTATTTTCATAGAATGGGAAACTAATTGTATTCGAAGAAGTCTTGTAATGTCTAAGATTTTACACATTGTACCACCACAAAAATAAATTCATTCCCTTTTTAACGTATTATAAAACTACAATTGATAGTTTTTTTGTCATTATAATATAAATTTTTTATTATTATTACACATTATTCTTTCACTTGGTTATTATGGTACTTTCCATTAATAAATTACAAATTGAAAAACTAGTTCGTGATGAATTAGGTATATTAATTTTAATTAATATTTTAGAAAGAAAGCTTTAAGAACTTACTATTTAAATATATTAGTTATTTTAAATTTATTAAAAATTTTGGAATATTGTTTTAAAAGTTAGTTGTGTAGTTGAATTTAAAAATTTTTAAAGGTTAATTGCTTTGAAATTTTTATTAACCAATTCATTTTTGTTGTTTTGATCAAATTAATTTTTATTCTCATGTCACCAACAAAGCCCTCAATTTTGTCTATTTTTAAAGATTTTTAATATTTAACTTTCATAATTTTTTTACTATTGTAAAGATATTCTCACTAAATTTAATATTTATTAAATTTGCAATACAGAAATGATGATATAATTAGAAATTGCATGCATTTTTGCAATTTTTTTATTTTTTATCATCTCTTTGATTACTAAAATTATGAATCATTTTTGACACATCAGTTATTTTTTGTGACACATATTTAGATGAAATACATAGAACTTTATGAACAATGATTTAAATATTTGTAATATTTATCGATCTAAATAAATTTGTATTTTCTTATATTTAAACCGATTTTTAATGTATTTTTAATGTACAGGCAATTTTACATTGCAAAATGATTTGGTACTCTTTGTCTATCTTTATTATTCTTTTCCAAAAATTAAAATTCACTATTGCCTTAACTTAATATTTATTTCCTACAGAAATATATTTTTGAAGTCGATTTTACCTAAAAAAACTCTTTCATTGACATAACACTAATATACACTTAAATATTTCAAATGAGAGATATTGTTCTTGATTTCTTATTTTTCATACGCTTTAATATCTTGCCAGTTTATGTTATAGAGACGTCATTTATTTTTCACATGTGTTTTCAAATATTTCTATAAAAAAGTAAATGTAATATTTAAATATTTTAATATTTATCTACAATTTTTAAAAAAAAATATAACTAAATAATAAGTAAATTTTAATGTATACAAAAATTACATAAAAATTAATAATATAATTTTTTAACAATCTACGTATCCTATACCAAAAATGAGTTGACATAATCTTCAAAACTATTGAATTATACATATATGAAAAATTACAATATTATATAAATTAAAAAAATAAATAAATAATATGGAAAAAATTAAATTTATAAAAAAAATGCAAAACATTTTCTTGTTAGATTTTGCAAGAATGTGTATATTACAAAATAATTAATCTAAAAATGATTGATAGATAAATAAAAAATAATCAATACTAGAAAAATAAATAAATACATAATTTTAAAAAAACTTAGCAATGTAAGAAATAAAGACTTATATAAAATATTTGAAAATTGAAAATAATTTTATGATTAATATATAACATTACATTCAAAATTAGAAAATGCATATTAGAGCCCCAAATATTATACAAAGGTCATTCGTTAACTTTATCTTGGAAACCAAAGGACAAATATATTTTGTTACCATTAGTCTTAGCGACCAAATGATGCAATAGAGATGATGAAAACCATTCTTGAAATCCGCTACAAATTTTATTGAAGATGAGTTAAACATTCCATTGTTTGATGCTTTACCTATTTACGTGTTATGCTATAAAAGTTTAGCCATCTAGATTTTAAATAAATTAGTTATAAACTTTATCTTTTGGTAAATTTATCATTGTTATCATGATAAAATTATTTTTAATTGGGTTGTAGTTCTTAATATTTAAGAAGTTATATTATCATGATGAATATCTTCATAGCTTAAGTTTTTCTTATGCATTAAATTTTAATAAGTTTTTATTTTTGACATCAAGAATTATTCACATAACTTTAAAAGAAGCCTTTTTTTATAAAGAAATATATGAAGTGACATTTAAAATGTTTTATTTTATGTTTAGTGTGCTTTCTCATTTATGATTTATATTGTTTTATCTTTTATGTCATTCTTATTTGCACTAAATTTGTTTTATGGTATTACTTTCTAAAATATTATTATAGAAATTATTATAGTTTGAATTAATTATGAAGTCTTATTTATAAAATATACAAAGAATTTAAATATTTTAAAATTATTTAATCATGCATAATTTTATTTCACATGAAAGACAATTTATTTAAATTGTTGTGATCTTTCCCTATTAGCATTATCTTGAAATAGCTTTAATTATGTTGAATATTTTGTTACAAAAACAATTTTTCACAGTAGTTTCTAGGTTTTTAAAAAATTTTAGCGTTTTGAAAAATTTACAATTTTATTATAATTTGAATGTTGTCAATTATATTTTCAAATAAAATTTTTTGATATTAATTATTGTATAAGAAATTTCAAATTTTTTTATCATTTTCTTTCTTTAGATTTTTTATATATATGTATTATTGTATCTTTCTTACTTTATTTATGATTTTTAAATTATTATTATATCATTTTCATGAAATATCAACATATTAAATAAAATTTTAAATATTTAATTTCCATAATAAGTATTATTTTCCATTTATTTGAAAGGTTTTTTAAACTAACAATTTTTTGTGATTATAGTATTTAAAACTTTTTAACAAAAAATATATAGTGTATTGATTATTCTGAACATTTTCCAAGTTAATGTTTCAATTTTTGCTAAATTTTATGTTATTGACAACTTTTCAAGTCACGCTGTTTTACTAATAATGGTAGATGTTCAATCATTACACCATAAAGAACCATTTCATTATTATATAACATAAATTTTAAAATTTTAAACAATGTTTTACATTAATAATTTTCTTAGTTGTATAATTTTATTTAAACTAAAACAATTTCGAATTTCTTGTTAAAAAATATATTTTAAAAATTCTTGTTTCTTTTTTGTATATTTCTTTGAAAGAACTACTTTACAACTTCAATAAAATAAATGTACAATGTAGCAAAAATTATAACATAAAAAAACATTATCATAAAATTTCGAACATTAAACTTAGGGACAATACTTTCTATATGTATTATTCAATAATTGAATGAAGTGTAATTTATGTTGTTCTTATTAATCTGCACGATTAGAGTACATTTAAGTTGTCCTTATAAGAATTAGATAACAAGCATATAAAATTTTAAATTTATATGAGATTTCATTTAAATATATTTGAAATTTAATTAGAGTTTGAAATCCTCATAATGTTTCAATTAAGAAATATGTTTAGTGGGATAGGATTTAGTATTCTACCATCTCTTATATGTTGTAATATCTAGAAGATTGAAATTCAAAACAAGTCAATGAGTATTGTTCCCTATAATTTCCATAATAGAGTTCAACGTAATACTTATGCAATATTTAAATGTTGCCTAATTATGTAAAGAAGTTTAATACATCATCAAATGGTAAAATATGCATTGTTTCCTTGATTTTTTTTGAGATCAATTGAATAATAAAAAAATTTGTTTAATGGACTCCCCTAGTAGTGGATTTAGTGAAATCAATTTCCAATGGATTGATTAGAATGAACCAAGGCCCAATTGGTTGTGTTTATTTGATTAGAGACTAGGTCTTAGAGCTATTTAAGCACTCTCAATTTGCATAATATCTAAAAAAATATATAAGTTGTGGCCATTGAAATACTATTGCTTTTGAACATATGTGATAATTTGTGGTTATAGAAACATCATCGTAGCACTAAACAATTAATCAATCCCCATAATGATGTATAAAAGCATTGCAATCCATTGCTATATCTTAACCCTACTAATTAGAATGAATCCATTTCATTGAAAAGTATTTGAATTCTAACGCATTTTTTACTAAAGGAAATCTTGTAAAAGAACTAGTAAGCTTAAATAACTAGTAATTGTATTCAATTAGAGGTTCTAAATTCATGGCAAATTCTAAAAGTTTTGAAAGCTTTAATTAAGATTAATGAGGAGAGATGTTGATATATTCGTATAATTATCATCAGGGAAGTCGTCCAACTAATGCCTCTATAATCTTCTAATGTAAGAAATGCATTCACACAATCAATAAGGATGACTTGGATTTGTTCTCAAGGAAGTTACTGACCATTTGGGGCTAAAAAGAGTGAGCTAACATCTTGGAAGGCCAATAGATTTTATCATATATATTTTATTCTAGATGAAGAAATTAATTTTCTTAAACTACTTTGGGTTTAGATAACTCATGTCAAGTTAATGATATTTTGACGAACATATTTCATGTGGCTCATTTCATTGTAGGGAAAACAATATATATAGAGTCTCTTAATTTTAAAAAATGATAACAAATCTTTTTGTATCTAATATCATAATTTTCTTACATAAAAAGGAATACCAATCAAACCCATTCCTATATATTCTTATCAAACTTGCACTTGATTCTAGCAAAAATTCAAAAGAACGGTTCATACAATTATGACTACTTTTGCTAAAGTAAACTGAGTACATATTTTATTACTATTACAATGAAATTGTTTCTATAATATGTGAATTAGGATACAACCTATCAAATTTATTGTTGTTTTTAGGAATAAGATACGATAGGAATGAGAAAAAAGCCATTTCTTTGCCAAAAATTTCTATCGATTAATCAAAAAGCTTACGTAATTATTCAACAATTTTAGTTACATAACATGTTTCGACATTCTCATCATCTAGTTTTCCTTCATTCATTGGCCATCACATCCTCCCAAACAACCTTATGTAAAGACTAGTTCAATGACATCAATTAATTATGATGGACTTAATTAGGCAATAAATTAGACTATCTATTTATTTTGATTCTTTGTACCTTTATCATGGGTTTGAATCATATTAATGTGGACATAAAATACAGAACAAAAACGATGGCACCTATTGAATATTTCGACATGCATGGTTATAGAGTTTGTCATGGTATTGAATTTTATCTTACTTTGTAGCAATACAATTGCTAGCTAAGTAGGCTACCCAACATAGATCTTTTAGAATGGTCCAAAACATTTTAATAATACATCAATACTCAATTTGGATTACCTCAATGGGGGAACATTGCTTAACACTTGAAATATGATTCATTAATCAGCCCAGTATAATATTTCACATAAAAACTATCTTCTTCAATACACGTTTCTTGATGATGATCAATTAGATCTATCTTTTGTGCTTACTTTTTGTGTCAAGGACATTCTAATACTACCATTAATTAGAAAGGATTAGACCAATATGTTTACTTTAATTTGTTTTTCCTATGTAATACAATCATAAAATCCATCAATGTAGTACGCAATATCTTACTTCATAGCATGTTTGTCATTAACTAAATATGTGGCAAATTGGCAACTATTTGGATTTCTTTGAAATCTCATTAATTGGTTTTAGATAACATAGTTACAATAACACATTAATATGTTAAACAAACTTATCCATTGGGGCACAAACTCTCTATTTTTGTAGTTCAGCTCCTCAATTATCATGGTTTACCACTTCATCAATATTTTCATAAAATTTTTGTCATATTATAGTCATCATATAATGTGATAGTTCCTTAAACCAAGACCATTCATTGCACTCTTATGTGTAATTATACAATTTCAATGCATAACTATTGTGGAACCAATCTTGGTCACTCTAAATACCTCTATGCATTGGATTCATTCTAACCTATATATTTAATTGGTAATAGTGATACCTCAATGAGACACTCCAAATCACTAAATGGTAACTAGTTCACATATGAAATTCACATGCATCCACACATCAAAAGCTTATGGATGCTTATGTTCACACACACATATGAATTGTGTTCTTTAGAAGTCTTGATAATAGCTATAATGCATTTTAAGTAATAACTATAACTACTGTAACTTCCAATATGTAGTAATATTTCTTATAAAAGAAAAGGTTGAGAAATGGTTTACGTTGCCTTGTAATGGTAAAAAAAGTTTATTAAATGATTTCAAGAGATGTTCACTACTTGTAATAAATATAAACAAAACCTTATAACTAATGATCAATATAATCATCCATTAGTGAAATTACATATGATTATCTAATTATTGAAAATTTTAGAAACCTCATTTCTTCATTTTCTCATTCCCACGCAAACAAAGCCATGTATAACATTATTGGGGCCATGAGGGTCATTTATATCATTAACATAACTTAAAAAAAATTGCAAGCTTTCGATATCTACATTCATATCATGCCAAACATAATATGTAATAAAATTAGACATATTTTTAGTTTGAAAAGAATATTGTAGGATTTTGTCTATTCTTTAGAATCATCAAATAGGTTGGACTTCACCCTTTAAAAAAATCATTGAGTAGTTATGTTCTAGCATTTACAAAATATTAGTAAGGTTGTGAAATAGTAGCATTCTGTACATCACAGAAGGGTTCAATCTAGAGGCATAGTAGTCTTACTCAAACTTAATGCCATTCATAGTGTATTATCTCTACTTTTAGTTAGTCTTTGATTCATTCTTATTTTTGGGTGCAATTATAATTGACCATTATATATCAAACTTTTAAATTTTCTTTTCATCAATTTGTTAAGTTATTTGTATTTATAATTTAGTTTAAGTCATTTGGAGAATGATTAGTAGCTTTTGAAATACTTCTAGACTTAAATTCTATCTAAGATTCGTTATAGTATTGTAGTTCTATTAGGAAAAAAATTGTTCCAAAATAACTTTAAAAAGTTTTAAAATTGAGAATTGGGTTGCTTTTGCCTACTGTTCAGTATGTCTTTCACCTTTGTGACTACTAATGTCAATTCATGTGGCCTGCTTAGTTCACCATAATTCTTCCAACTCATTTATCCTCTCAACACACACTGACCTGTTTTGATCTACAATGCAGGAAATTTCCTAACCTTTCAACCTATGTCAAGCTCGTATTTTATATTCGTTACCTTTTCGACGATAGGGGCAGAGGTAATTTCCGACGGAGCGGAACCTGTTAGCTCATGTTAACCCACAAATTAAACTTGACATGTAAATGTGTCTATCTACCCATACCGCATTGATTACATAGGCCACCTCCTTGCCACTCACTCAACTAACACTCAAAATACACGTTCCAATTTGAGTGCTTCTTGTGCCAACTTAATTTTGCTTCATTTCAAGGAAAATTTTTGTTTTAATCTAAATTATGTTTTTTATAAATTATACTTTAGAAATCTAAAAATATGTTTTATAGTATTTCAAAAATATCCTTTCATATCCTAGGCTAACAAAGTATCATTGTAGCCATGAAATCTCTATAAAAAGCAATGCTACTGATATTGTAAGTAATATAATTTGAATAAATTAATAAAGTACTTACATTGAGCTAGTTTAATAGAAGCATGTTGTGTATATTCAAAATAATGGTGTGATTCTGAAGGTAACCCAGGAAGGAGAATTAAAGGCTCAAATAAAAAAAAGATTCTAACATATTATTTAGTATTTACAAAAGCATCAAATCACTGAGAAAACCCTTAATCACTTAATTTCAACTTTGAGGAAATTAATCACCTCATCCAAATTTTGAGTTTTCCTTAACAAACCTATGATTTTCTTATTTAGTATTCAAAAACTTCACTTGTTCACCTTGACACATCACCACTAACATGAGTATTTTGGATGTTGGCTATTAAAATCACTTTTCCATTAGTTAAAATACTTAATGTAAATGATCAATGTATGTCCTAAGCTTCTAACAAATGTTTTACTTATCCAACGATGCTAAGATTTTTTATTATGAACCTAAAGCACCTTTGGGTAAGTCTTTTATATGGATATATTGCATGAATTTTTGAACTTTTCAATTATTGATGACCTAAAAACTGGTTTTAGAATATCATCCTATATTAAGTCTGTATCAACAAATAGTTTCCTATAAGAACTTTTGCATAATTTTGAATTTATCATTGAACCAACAACTTTCAATTTTATGCATTAGTTTTTAATTGCCAAAATTTATATAAAATTATATCAAAAAACATTACAAAAGAAATTCTAAAGAAAATCTTATTTTTAAGTCTAATGCTACAACATTAACTCCAACTTTCATGTTTATCCAAGCAAATGTTTCATTTTTTTTTTGGCTTTCTAAAAACTTCACTTATGTGTTTGCCTTCCCACTTCATCACCAATGTGAGTATTTATGGAGTGGATTCTTAGAACTAGTGTACAACTTACAAGAGTGGTATGGATGATACAAAATAAGCTTGAGGATGTGGAAGATTTTTAAGATCCCCAAGCATAGCATCAGTTTTTTTTCGAGGAATTATTTATGTTAGTGACTACTTTTGTAATGGATAAATTGTTTTTTATTTGAGATTGATTAGGAACTACCATTGCATAGTATTTGAAGCATGCACTTATAATTCATTTTATTCTTAATATAATTGAATATAAACCTATTAACCTTCTTGATGTGAAAGCTTTAAATTTTTAATAATGAAAAGCCTTAAGCTAAAAATGTTGAATTTTGGTATATACAAATGTTGACCATCAAATGAAAAAAATAATATTCATATTTGCAAATACATTTTATACTCAAAAATCCAAGATTTTGTTAAGAAAATATCTATGATATGGAATTAGTACAAAATGAATTTTTGAAAATGAAATTACTAAAAGAATCTCAATTGGATTGCCCATTTCATGAACTAATTAGCTACCTAAACTAATGTTTTATGTGCAATAAACCACCTAGTTAGATTGGAATCAATCGCAATTTTCAAGTCTAAGATGTAGAATTGTTTGATATCCACTAAACAACTTGATTAATCATGTGATGTTCAATCTAATTCACGATAGATCATTCAAGGTCTATATCAAACAGAATGAAAAAAAGTTTACCATCAACTTGACTTTTTATATGATGACCATCAAACCATTTCATAGGAATTTCTTGTTCAATATGATGGCATTTTTTAATGTGGGTCAAATAATTCAATGAATAAACTAAAACTTGACCCAAAACTAGGTTTTTATCAAAAGCTAATTGGAAGGTAAAATGTATAGTTTGTTGATCTAAGAAAATAAAAGTTAAATGAAGTGAATTATTTGATCAAGTTAATTAACTTACAAAGAAGTATAATGTTCAGCTTAGCAATTAGTTTAGAAATAACACATTATGCTCAAGCATAGAGGTAAACATTAAGGAAACATGACGATAACAATTTCATACTGAGGCTAAACTTATATGCTTATTACAACAATAAATATTGCTTATGTGTAAAAGAAAAATATATATTTTAATACTCAACATGAAATTGTTATCTCATTTGTTCAGTTTGAAAATGTATAAAGTACTTTTCATAGCCTACTACGTTCTTTTTCTAGACTTCAGTAATAATTCACTTTCTTAATCTTTTTACTTGCAATTGCTTAGATGTGGATTTTTGAAAATCTTAAAAGAGCAATAACACAACATTGGTCATAAAATAATTTGAAAATATTCTTTGGTAATTGGTATTCAACCATTATTTTATTACAGATTATTTTATATCTCAAAAAGTGTACATTGAATTTTATTATTTTTTCCTTTTTAAGCATTACAATTCTTGTGCTCTTTATTTCCTTCTAACATGGATTAAGAGAAAGGAATCCTCACTCTAGTGCTTTGTTTTAGGAAAGGAAGAACACTCTTAGAGCTTACTATCAAGAGTTTTTTGGGTTTTGTTTGACATCATAATAAAGAAATGAGGGTTGAGTTCTTGTAAGAAAATGGAATGATAATAAAGTTTGGGTTCATGAAAATGTAGAGAGGGGTTTATGCTTTAACTTATGTAAATAGCAACTACAAAACCTTCTCCACTTATGAAGTAGCGAATAAGTACTGATAGGCTTATGCTTGGCAACTTAAGGGTCATTAAAGTCCATAGTTTTGCTGGGCAAACCAGGTCATATTTGGCCAGGACTTCACTTTAGTATATATTTATCTTTCATTTTTATTGATTCTTCAATTGTTTTTATCATTCCATGTAATGTTTTGGTGATCCATTATGGTATTCTACCAAAGCATTTCAAAATTGTAATAAGTCAAAATTCATTCTCATCTTGGGTTTAGTTATATGACATCTAGTGAGTTGAATTCTAAGCCTCACAAAAAGCATCATAATGGCCCTCAACTAAAAGAAGGTATCAAATAATCCCATAAGGCCTTATGGTGGGTCAAAACTAGACATTGTATAATGCTTATATTATAAAAACTAAGAGCATGCAAAAACACATCAATATAATTCATAAGAATCTTTTATGCAAGAAATAAGATGAAAATTATTGTTAAATGTATGTATCAAGAAAATCTCTAGATTGAGTACATTAATACAAAGGAACTACTTTAAGTTTAAATTATTAAGAAAATAAAATTACTAAAAGAACATGTATTTTTGGTGATGATATCATAGAGTTCCATTGGCATTAATGTCTAGAGTACCAAAGATAGAGGGAGCAAAGAGGTCGTGGTTTTTGGTTCATGGGGAGCTTGACTTAAATAGATAATAAGATAGTAGGATATGATTTAGATCCTTGTTAGGGAAAATGGTTGTTTGATGATTAGATCAGTAGAGTGAAATGGTGGGTGAAGAGTTATGGGTATTAGTTGAAGTAAGAATTCGTTTATTTAATGGCACTTCTAAAAGAAGGTCTCTCAATTTTGATCTTTATCTCTCACAAGGGATTTGGTTGCTGACTTTCCTAATAGAAAGTCTATCACATTCTATCCTAATCTCTCATAAGGTGGAAAGTTGGAGTCTCCAAATAAGGTTGGTATAAACGTTTTTCGCAAAGGTAGAAGCATGCAAAAAAATTCATTCCATTCTCTTCATTTCACAAGGTGAGTATTCAATTTTATGTGGACCTCATATGTTTATCTGTTATTTTGAAAAAAATAAAAACTTATAAAATTTATTGAATTAAGTAGCTCACAAACTGGTCCTATATTTTAAGTATTGGCAATGGCAAGGGCAAAAGCTGGATGATTGGTGTGGCTCTGACAGATTGGTGCACCATTTCAATTTTCTATTTTGGAGAGTAGCACTAGTAGAGACATGCAAAAGTTTCACGTCAACTTTTGGGCAACGTGTTTTGCAGAGAATCAATGAGTCAAGAAGTCAACACATTCGTTGATTCGGTTTATTCGATTTCAGTGGGTTTCAAGGTCCATGAGTTGGCACATGACTATGTGAGTGTGAGACAAGTGGCTTTAGTAGCTTTTAACAGTGGCACTAATGACAATGGAAGGTGGATGAAGATTGTGACATCCAAGAAATTAAAATTTAAGTATTTTTTAGCAATTTTAACAAATTTTACACCAACAAACTTATTGAATTTTTGTGACACCAGTGATTGAATCATAGTTTGAGTTAGATGTTCTTGCATCACTATTTGAGTTGATTTGGGTTAAATTTAAGAAAAGTTTCGTCAAAACACCGAAAATCCTTATGTATTGCTTCATCATAATTATTGAGAACTTTCTCATAAAAATATATTATGATTGAAATTTTTGTATTATAATATTTCTTTTGTAAATTATAAAAATTATTTTTGATATCCAAAATACATTTCAAATATTATCATTTATATCAATCAACTTTTTTTTTCTTAACACATGAGGCAACATTTTTCATTATTCCATAAATTTTTATTTCTTACTTATTTAAAAGTTCATTTTCTTAATTAGATATTTAATGTTGATGCACCACAGTAATTATTTTTTCCTTATAAAAATATTGATAACTTTTTCCATTTTTTGTTTCTTAAAGTTTAGTGATTTCTTCTAATTTTTTTAGGCATTTTATTCTCAAATTGCACACACATAATAATCAAAATTATGTTGTGTAAAAAATTATTTTGATTAATTATTTATTTATTGCTGAATGATTCAAAGAAGTCTTTATCTATAAGATTTTAAGTTTTTAATCTTTTTTTTTGTCTATGTATGACGGTTGTAATTCACAAACTTATGTAAATGCATTAAGAGCATTACAATGTCATATCTTCAAGTTGACCATTTTTATTCTTACTGTATTTAATTATTTACAATATTATATTGAACAAGTTTACATTTTCAAAATACATTCAACTAAGTGTTAAAAATAATGTTTTGAAAATACAATTTGATTTAACGTCATACATGTTTACTTTTGCTTAACAATTTTTATTGTGATAAATTGTATGTTAAATATTGATTATTGGGAATATTTTTTTAGGAGATAAAACACAAAAAAGTTTCAAACTTTTCGTTTCCAGAAAACAACACAATTTTAAATTATTTATAACTTTTTTATTTGCACTAAATCATTGTTTTTGAAATCACGATACATATTCTATTGATGTAAAAGACTTATTTTTTATTGAAATATATTTATACTTCTAAATTAATCTTCATTTTTTAGAGTTTTTTGTAATGACATCCGTGATTGATTGAGTAGGAGAATTTCTTATTACTTAAGAAAAGTATATATTATATTTCAGTAACAAATTTAGCAAAAAGAAATCCTGCTTGATCTCAGGGAAGCTTGGCATGGAGCTTGGCGGGACGTTAACATATCTTGGGGTTCCCATCGCTGCGCGGCGCCTGTCCAAAGCTGATCTTAATTTCCTTATCCAAAGAATTGATGCTACTGTGGTTAGCTGGCACGTTCGTTCTTTGTCGCTTGTGGGCAGAGCTGCCCTGACTTCCTCTGTCCTTAGCACTATCCCCAACCATGTCCTACAGCGTTGTGCGGTGCCGGCGAGGAGCCTCGATTATATGGAACGGCGCATGTGGCAGTTCCTTTTGTGTGGAACAAGCAGTGCGCACATGGGGCACTACACGCCTTGGGATTGTGTTACTTTGCCGAAGGTGGCTGGTGGGCTTTGCCTCTAGGACCTCCGCGTCTGGTACCTGGCTCTTCAAATGAGTAACTACGAATGCCTCCTTGGATGCGAAGCTAAGTTATGGGTGGACAACATGAGGAGGAAATACATGTTCAATGATCCGTTGATGAAAGCTCCTCGGAATGCCTCTGCCGTGTGCAAGATGGCATTGGATGCGATGCCAGCGGCAATCTCATTATTTGTCTGCCACATTGGTGATGGCCGGAGGGTGCGGTTTGCGTAGGACAATTGGCTTGGCGTCCTCCCACTTTGCTGCTGGCCAACTTTCATCAATATCTACTCCAACAGGCCGAACTGTGTCGCTGAATGCATTACGGTCACCGGCGATTGGGATGAGGAGGCTATCTCCACTTGAGTAGGCGTTTCGCTCAACGACAGGATCCTGCACCTTTCGCTTGCTCGGGACTCTGCTTAGGATGTTCTGCTCCAAACGCATACTGATACAGCGAAGGTTCATAGCGGTCGGATCTACACGCACATTATGTGCAATGAGTTGAATTCTGCCAGGAGTGGTGGCCGGCATCCTGACGAGGTGATGGGGAGGATCTGGAAGATGAAGGCGGTGTCGAGGGTTCGGTTTTTTTTGTGGCGGTTCGCCGGCGACTTCCTTCACATGGCGACATGGTTGGCCCGCCGGGGACTCTGCCGGGACCCCATGTGCTCCATGGGCTGCGTGGAAGACGAATCCCTGCAGCATGCTCTGTGGGATTGCCCATGTGCCAAGAACCTTTGGGCTACTCGCCACGCACGTCACGTGCTGCTCGAGTTGGGCTAGCGCACGGGCGCGGGAATAGGGTTCCGGTTTTTGGACCTACTCTTCCGGATTTTGGACCCCATGTATTACATCTGGGCAAGGTGGAACACTTTCAGGCACAACAACCCGGTGCCCACACCTTGCTCGTTATCCAGGACGATCAGGATCGAGGTGAACACTGCTCTCAGGAGGTATCTCTTTTATTCATCCCTCTCTAGTAAGAATCCTGGCAAATCCTCGGATTTGCTTGTAACACCTGGCTAGGTTCCCCCCCAACAAGATGGATAAGAGTTAATTGCGATGCCATGGTTGGTGACTACATGGCTGGCCTTGGTGTGGTCGTCAGAGATTGTATAGGTAGGACTCTCCTAGTGGCTGGCAAGAGGATGATCTCCCTGGCTGCAGATATGATAGAGTTCCAAGCCATTCTTTTGGGCCTCAACCATCGTAGGGGGTCTCTCGCCCTGTACCATGCCGTGGAAGTCCAGTTCGACTCGATGACGACGCTTCAGGTGGCTCGTGACATGATTTCCCATCACCCTAGGGAGGGGGTTTTTGCTGATACCCTTTAGTATGCTGAAGGTATAAAGGCACTTCGGTTCTCTCATATCCATAGAGAGGGGAACGAGCTTGCCGACTTGGTTGCCCGAGCTGCTTGCCTTAATGAGTTTGTTTGGGTTCCCGGGAGTTCTCTCCCTCAGACCCCACTTAAACTCATGTTGTCTGACTTCTTGTTCAATCCCCCTTGAGGATCTCACTATAACTCTTGTATGGCATTGCCACTTTTGATATAATATTATATCTTTTTAAAAAAAAATTATTTTTTTTGTTTTTATTTTTAACTTTTACATAAATATTTGCATTACTTGCAATTACTATTACTATAGTGTTTGTTTTAAAATTTTAAAACTTTACCTACATTTAATAATTTTATATTTTCTTCTATCTCTTAATATTTATATTTCTTATGGATAAATACTTTTGTCACATAATTGTGTCAAATTATTAAAATTTTAAATATATTTTTTAATTTTTTTTTATTAATATATTTTAATACTTCTAATTTAAGGACAAAAATATTTGACAAATGACAAAAACATTCCATGGATTATGAATACCAGTAATAACTTTGAATTCTTACAACTAATCTTTATTTTGTAATGACTTTTAGAAATAAACTCTATAATGTGATCATATCACATCTCTAAAACAAAAAATTACATTAGATTCACCAAGTGAAGTGCTCATTGATTCAATCATATGAAGCGCGCACTTTAACATTTTGTACTTCTATTCAAATGTTTTATATTTCCTTGAAAGTTTTTTAAATTATTATTCCAACAATTGTTTGGAAAACAAATTGTGCATTCAATTATTTTAATAATTTCAACCTTTGATATCTTAATTATTTTCATTTATGTTAGTATTTTTTATATTTTCCACATATTCATAAAACAAATTTAAAATAAAAAAAATCTTTTTGCGTTACATAATTTTGAATACTCACTACATTTTTCATTAAAGTTAGTTTTCACATTTTATCCATGTAATTTAAAGTTCGTAATCAAATAATTTATTTAGTATTTTAATTAGTTTTGAAATATTTTTTTATCATAAAATAGATTGAATCAAGCAACTGTGATACTTTTTGTTAGCTTATTATACCATAGAAATGTTTTCCTATGTTGATATTTTATTAAAATGTTATTCTAATTTTTTTGAGCAACTAAACCTTTTTTGATCAAGACAATTTTTAGTTTTGTTATGTTTATGTATGTTTTTATTTTAAAAAAACTTCAATATATTATTCTTCCTATAGTTTTGCAATTGATAAGTCACCAAAAAAATTTCAAATATCAAAATATTTTTATTATTCAACTTTTTTTAAACAAATTTTTTTTGCATTATTATTATTCAAAATTATTTTAAAATTTCTTTAGTTATTTAAATATATTAAATTTTTATAATTTTATACTTTGTTCGTAATCTTTGAATTTTCATTATGTTTTGATAATAAGGTTAATTTTTGAATTAAATATTAAATAAATTATTTAAAGGTTCAAGATGTAATTGTCTTAATAGCTATATTAATTACGTTTTTCCAAACTTGTTATATCTATATCAACATATTTCTTATCATTATAATTTATAAAATGTATTTTAATAATATGTTTTAAATGGTATCTAAAATATTAAATATTTTTTTGTTGCTAATTTTATTTTATTTAAACATTTTCTATAACAAAATATTTTTTATGATTGAATTAAACAAAAAACTTTTATAATATGTTAAGCATGCCAGCTTTAATACCTATGAACTATTTTTCTTTATTGATTTTTCAATTTTGTAATTTGCATAATTTTTATTTTCATCAACACATTTTTTTTGTGTTTTTTACTACAATATTTTACTTTTTGACAATGGTAGTTTTCACTTACATTTTTAAATTCCTTTGTTATACAGTATTTCTCATTTAATCAAGTTGTGAAAAATTAATAACACATTTAATATTCTATATTCCTTTTTTTAATCACTGTGATACTTTTTTCTTTTTCAATAATATATTATCGATGTTCTTTTTATCAAAAATGATATTTGCAGTTAAAAGGTTTAATATTCTATTTGAAAATTTTATTTATAGCACTTTTCATTTTTTTATTATTTTCTTTGTTCTTTAACAATTATAGTTTCCTCAACTATTATATCACATAAATAAATATCTTATTTTCTTTTTGTGGCTATATTATATTATTATTAGAAAAATACTATTTTAAAGTTTTATCATTACTTTTTTTTACAATTTTTAATAAACTAGAACACATAACATGATTAAGTAACTAAGAATATTTTTTTTTAGTGTAATTCATGCTTAATAAGCAAACCAATAAAAGGAAAATTCTAAGAGTATAGATAAAAAATTATATTTCCTTACTAAATAATTAAATTCATTAAAATGATGAAGATATATTAATAAAAAATAAGTTTGTAAAATAACAAATTTAGAACAATATTAATGAAATTTGAAACTTAAAAACATTGAAAAGCAAAAACAATAATTGCATAGGAGTAATTAGTGTTTTAACTTCTTGAATAACTATTCATAAAAATTAAAAAATTTTTATAATAAAAAGTGATAATTTTATTTTTTTATGAAAGGAGGTTCAAATAAATTATATAATGAAAATTATTTCATGATCATTAAGAGTACTTCTTTGAAAAAAATTAAGTTTTAAAACAAAAATTTATTCAATTCAACAAGCAAAATTTTCTAATATTTCACATGATGTTTACTTTTCTAAACATAAATATATGTCATCTTTCAAATATGCCTCATATTTCAAATATTACAAGCTTTTATAGATGTAGAAAAGCTCATACAATTAATGATTGTCAAACTAAGAAAAATATTTCTAATTCAAAGTCTTATTTCAAATGACTAAGCCAAGCTTGCTTGGCATCCTATGGTTAGAGAATAGAGAATTTAAAATAAGTTATCTTCATAATCGTTTTGTGGAGATATATTACTTTGGACACATTCATAGGTTAATGTTAACATACTTTGGAATTATGGTTATAAAGAAGGTAAGTAAATGTGACATTTTATGATTACTCAATAAAAAATTTTATGATTTATGTATCTTAATATAGAGAAAAAATCAAAAACTAACTCTTAAGAGTTGGATAATGGATGCTCAAGGCATATGACTAGACACATATTAGAGTTTGTCTAAATAAGATGTCATCCAAACAGATGGGTAGCACCTGGAGAAAAGTCTAGAAGAAGATAATCATACCTTGTCACTTATGCCTTTCTACATTAAAGAAAATACATAAGCTAGATGAAGTTAAAGATCATCCCAAGCAAAACAAAACTAGTTGATAAATATGTGAATCTTGCAAAAAGACAAGGCAACTTAAATATTTCTTTTAAACCTAAAAATGACTTAACTAGTAGTAGATCTTTAAGTTTAACTTATTTAGACAATTTTAGACCCACAAAACTGTAGAGTTTAGGTGAAAAAAATATGGATTTATGATTATTGATGATTCTGCATGATGTAATTGAGTTGTATTTGTTAAGAGTAAGAGTGAGACATTTGTAAACTTTGTTAATTTGATAAAATAGATAGAAGAGAAAACCTACCTCAAATTTATTTGTATTCAATGTGATAATGATTACAATGTTAAAAATAAATGGCATCAATTTACATATCCTTATTTGCATCAACATAATTGGATTATTAAAAGAAGGAATTGGACCTTCATGGCGATGGGTACAACTTTGTTATTCAAATATAATTGACAAAAACACTTTTAGGACAAGGTAATTAGCACAACTGGTTATACAATAAATAGAATTAATTTAAGTCTAATACTTAAGAAAACTCTTTATGAATTATTTAATAACTAAAAACTAAATTTTAGCTTCTTTCACATTTATGGATATCAATACACCATTCTTTATATTGAAATGGCCAACTTGAATAGGTTTGATGAATAAGTATGCCTAGAAATGTTTATGGGACATTCTTCATTTAGAAAAACTAATAGAGTTTACAACATAGATACTCAATAGGTAGAGAAAATAATGAACATAGTTCTTGATGAGTCTACTTACAAGATGAGTACCAAAATTTTAGATGAATAGATAATCTCCATAAAGAACTTAAACTTTAGTGAAGATGAAAGTGAAAGAGAAATTAAAAACAAAAGTAAAAGAGACTAGCCATCAATTACCTAAAGATTTGATGTACGAAGCTTCATATCCAAAAAAACCAATTATAAGAGAAGCTGATTTTTGAGTTAAGACTTGAGGTTCTATGAGAGAAATTAATCATAGTGTGATTGTATCTTTCAAAGAAATAGTATCTTTATGAGAAGCACATAAGGTTGACTATTAGGTTCATATAATGAAAGAAGAGTCAGATAAGTTTGAGAAAACCAAGTGTAAGGACTAGTTTTTAGGCCTTGTGATCAATAACTGATTGGAACTAATAGAATTTTTAAAAATAAATAAGATTAAAGTGAAGTTATCAATAGAAACAAAGGCAGATCTAGTGTTAAGGGTTATAGCCAAGTTAATGGTATATATTTTGAGTAGTCATTTATACTAGTAACAGGATAAGAGACCATTAAACTTCTCTTTGCATATCCATGGCATAAGAATTTTAGATTATTTGAAATGTATGTAAAATATCTATTTTAAAGTAGAATAATAAAAGAAGACCTACGTGTAAAACAACCTCGAAGTTTTGAGACCCATGTACTTTGTGAGTTTGTAATGAGCTTAAAAAGATATTTTATATCCTCATTTAAGCCCCTCATTCAAGGTGTAATTTTTATTACTTGTACAAGTTTATGTTGATTGCATAATTTTTGTAAGCACAAATAAAAATATGTAAGGATCTCTCTGACTTAGTTGCAAGAGAGTTTTAGAATAGTATAATAGGTTAGATGAATTTTTTCTTAGGATTACAAATTATCTAATTAAAAAATGAGATTTTTATTTCATAAACTAAGTATTTAAAATATTTATTCAAGAAATTTTGGGTATGAAAGGATAAAACATGGGAAGATTCTAATGAATAAATCAATCTATTTAGATTAAGATGAAATCAAGAACCACATTAATAAAAAGCTTTATGAAGTACTAATTAGATCCTTAGTATATCATAAAGTAAGTAGAGTAGATATCTTATTTATTGTTGGCTTATGTTCTAGATTCCAATAAAATACTAAGTCATCTAAAGGTGATTAAGTTAATCTTCAAATTTATAAAAAGTATAATGAATGAATGTCGACTTAAGGTACATATTATGTCCTTTTTATTATAAATCTAGGACCTTCTTTCCAAAGTTGTTTAATGAACAATTCCAATTATTGTCCATTGTCTATGAAAATGTAGGGTGGTTCAATAACATGTTATGAAATTTAAATTGTTTGGGAGATGAATGTCAAATTTTGATGAGATTTAATGTAAAAGGCATATGGCTTGATCCAGTTCTAACAAGGAGATGAAGTATAAAAGTTGAAAGTAGTTATCTATTTCCATTAACTAGCAACCTATCAAATATTTTCACCTTTTCATTCCTATATAAAGGAATAAAAAGTCACTAGATGGCATAGAATTATGCAAACAACCAGCTCTTACATTGGTTTTAGTTTTGGTGTATATAATCCATTGTAATCATCTGAAGATGTGATTTCTTTAAAATCCCTACCCATCATCCATGTATTTGTAGTATTGTTGATAATGTGAAATTTCTTACCCATAATAAGCTCCTTCTAGATGTCATGCTTTACCATAGGTGAAAGTGTAGATTGCTTCAAAAACCTAGGCTTAGTGCTTGATATTCATATGCATAAACTACTCCTTATTAATGCCAACATTATACTTGAAGTCATTCCAAAGAATCTATATCTAATTTGATATATTGAAATAATAATTCTAAAAATTGAGTTTAATATCAAGTTTTTACATCTTATCCATAGAAGACAAGTTCTAACAAGGCAACTTATCAAACTATATATATATTAATAATATTATTGATCTCATGGCTAAACAATTTTTAATATAACTTTAAATATTTCAAAATAAGAAATTATTCATTAAGAATAGTATTATCTACAATTTGGATATTTGAAAGCATCCCGAAATTGTTTTTGGGTTAATTAATTTTTTTTGAATCTTCTACAATTTTTTTCTCATCCTTTCACATTTTAGTGGATTAAACTCCTCTGTAGTCTGAATTTTAAACATAGAGGTTGTTCAATTCCATAAAGTTCTTCACTAAATATTTTGAGATCTAGATTATCAAATTAATGCTAAAATTTATCCTATGAATTTTTTCAATTAAAAACTTAATCATTGTCCTTCTCAATTTTTAGAATTTTTTAAGTAACAATAATCAACCAATAATTAGCTTGTCATAAAATTGCACTCTCTTGTATATATCATTTGCCTTTCATTAGCATTTGGGATGTAATCAATTGTTTTTGTTCTTGTTAAGACCTATGTTTGAATATCCATAGGTTATTTCCTGGCCAAAGAGTTAACAACTTAAGAATTTTGGTGGCTTTAGTCTTTTCTTATTGCTGGTTATTTTTGTTTACATTTTTATCGATATTTATTATTTTAATTATATGACCCTTTTCGTTAATATAAACAACAAGATGACCTTGAGATTTATCTGGTTATTTTTATTGTTTTCCTTGAGCTAGCTCACGCCTATATTTGTGGCATCCTTTGTTAAATTTTGGTAAGTTATCTTAACTAGATTTTCTAACCAAAGCTATTGTTTGAAACAACTTTAGTAGAAATTATAATTTCATTTGGCAACTCTTTTCCTAACTCCACATCAATACATACTCAAGCAATTTTAGGATGTGTGAGATTCAAAGTGGCAACGTCTACCTTAAAGGACCTAGTCACTGATGTTATTAAGTGAAGTACTAAAAGAATGAATAGGTAAGTGCTTTGTTGTTTTCCAACCCTGGTGATTGATTGAAATTCAATTGAAAGAAAGGGTAGTAGCCATATACAAATGAGATCAACTATTAATAGTATTACAACATTCACAAAAATTCACATCTGAATAGTTTGTGTGCATGATGAAACTATTAATGGTTATTTACAAAATTTTCCTTCAATTTAATAAGTACCTTTTGCAACATAACTAAGTGAATAAATATTTCTTTGACTTCTACATTTTCTTATCTTAATTGAATATTCTATCAATTCAAAACATCAATGAAAGAAACTTAGAAATAATTTATTTCATAGTAAACATGCTTTTTTTGTAAGTCATTTAGAAGATAGATATGTGACTATATAACCACTTAGAGTGATTCATTTCTTCAAAAATTTCATACCTCTCATAACTCATGAATATGCTATTCATGCTTTTTCCTTTTCACTTTTAAATTATAATAATGTTGATTAGCTTTATGTGTTCATTTACTAATTAATTAGTGCATTTAGATAAATTATTAGTACATTCAACAAGTGAGATATCATCAAGACATTAATTAAACTTTACACCTTTGACTGAAAAACTTAATGAGAGAATGCATGATGTTACTTTTTTTTTGTTTCTTTTACTTCTTCCTTTTCCATATTTTACATAGTGATTTGAGACAATTTATCTTCAAATAAATAACCTAAATCTTGCATTTGTTCATAACAAGAAGAAGAGTTGTAGACTTTATCCAAATGTTATGACACAAAGAAAAGTGTAAATGTTTTTGTCCTCTTGTATTACATTGAACATATGTACATGACCTATGATCCTTATTATTGAGAATAATGATAGAATAGACAAAGAAATTTAAAAAAATTATAGTTTACCTTTCATTTTCAAATAAGCTTTAGAAGCATTTTTCCATAGTGCATAATATTTCCAAAGAAATAAAGGAGGATAATTAATAATGTTCATAGATATTGTAAATAATTCATCATAAAAAATCCAAGACAATGACCTTGTATTGAGAACTTCTATATTTTACATAACCCATATGATAACATTTGAAAGGATTACCCTTACTATAGAAGCAATGGAATTTTTCCTTTTTCTTATTTATTAACATAAACTATTTTTGCTAACTAATAATTATTGCAATCATTTGAAATCCTTCTTTAGATTTGCAAATAACTGTTATTGAATAAATAATAATTAAAATAAAGAAATAAATAAAGGACTTAGTGATTCAAATGGTTCTTCCACAAACACAAAGCCTTCATTAAACAACAATCATCCTAGCCAGACATCTACTAAACTGGCAACATTTGCCTTATAGTAGGCAAACTTGAAGTGGTTGCAACAGTTTCATCAATCACTCATTCACCACAATACCTTTAGTTTGGAATGATTAGCCAGCCTTAACCATAACATAACAAGAATTATAGTGTTTGAAAAAACAAAATTTATGACACAAAAAGAGTTTTATAGCTTTGACCTTGATCTGTTTTTGAAAAAAGTGACACAATGTCTAAATGTATGATGAAGATATTATTTACACTTAGAATCAAATAATTAATGATAATAAAATGAAATGTTTTCATTCGACTATTCTAAGTTAAAAATGTTGTCCTACTTCTATTCTTGATGAATCACTCATTTTTAAAGATAAGTCGAATAGTTTTATTTACTTTCCTAAAATGATTACAGTAGCCATTATGAATTTAGGCATTGTCCATAAACTTACATTCAACAGATCATTCTAGGACAATAGGTAGATAGAGCTCATTGCTCTAAAAAATAGCTATCTCACCATTACGTGTTTGTAGCATAAGTATATCATACAAGTATGCCACAAATGAATAGATAATATGATGAAAAGGATCATTGCATTTTTTCAAGTTATCAATTTTTGTGCAAAATGAACATTGCAATTTTACAAGAATGATAAATTTATTACATTAAGTTAACTTGATCATACAATTATAAAAAGGGGGTCACTATTATAGACTTACGTTTTTCATAATATGTAGATCTCTTAGGATTGTTTTGTACCATATATGCTGACAATAATTCGATGACGATCTAGTTAACAAATTTTAACTTAGCAATGAAGTGATGTTAATAAAGAGAAGATGATATTCCTATAATAAAATTGTAACATTTTCATTACTAGTCCTTTAAAAAATGAATGAAAAGAAATAAATCACATAAGTAGAACATTCTATTTTGTACTATTTCATATAAAATTCATTCAAATATACAAAACAAAATGACTAATTTTATGTAGAAGGTACCACTTGCTAACAAGAAAAGGTTTATCATTCAATGTTAAACGAAGAATTATATCAATATGACAAATTATATTGTACATGTTTAACTCAATTGTAGATATGAAAAAGAGTTTATATAAATGTTGTATGTAGAAGACCTCAACTCTTTGAACAATAAAAAAATATGACAAAATAGATAACTTGTAAAACAATATTCACACTTTATATTTCTATCTTAAAGTATAATCATATGTATATAATGAGATCATTGTATATATATGATCTATTTATAGTTCTATCTTTTAAGTAAAATAATTAAAAAACTAGACCATACATGTGCAACATTTGTCATCACATTAGATGATTGTAAACAAGAGAAAAACTTAAGCTTATTTTAAACTTTTTTCTTAATTAATGACACATATTTTCGATCAATGATGTTTTCTATTGAATCATGTAAAATGGAACTCAAGAAGAATGATTTAATTGGAATGGATGCTTCATTTTTTGAAGTACAACCTATCTATAAAGGAATGGTTCAATGGTTCTACCAATTAAAATATAAGGAACATAGGATCTTGAAACTATTTAGCAACAACAATTAAATTAAACCCACTTGATTCAAGATCAGGAAGTTGCTTAAGCCATTAAGTAGAGCCATCAACCTTCAATCCAACTTAAGGTGTCTGTTTGCCTTGCTTCATTGCAATTTTTCACTTCACTAGTTATTACTACATATTGACAATAGCTCAAGAAATGATTACAACACGGTATCATTATAGAGTTATCCCAAATGCTTTTTCTTATCTTATTTTACAAAATAGGATTTAAAAATTGATGTGCAAAAGTCTTCATATCAATTTCTATTTTGTTAATGAATTTATGTATTCATTTAATTTTATAAAATTTTTCAGATTTTAATGTTTTTTATTTCTAGTATTTTTAATATAAAACATCATTAATTTTCTACTGAGATAATATTTTGAATCCAATAAAACATAAATAATTTTTATGATTTTTAATTTCCTTTAGATATGGAAATTTTTTTTATTTTCATGAGATTTAATTATTTTTTTAAACTTGTCATTACTAGTACAATTAGAAAATTTTGTAAATATCCTATACACATAGGTTTTAACATTATTATTGTTGAGTTACAATATTGACATTTATAATAACTTCTATTTATTAAATTAAGTTTATTTGCCTTACTTGTATGCCAAAAGTATGTGTTAATGTATTTTCATGATATTCAAATCTCTTCTTAAAATAATTTTCTCTATTTTCAAAATTAAATTATCATATTTAGTTTAGTAAAGTTTTTAAAAAAAATTATGTATTTATTTGAACATGTAAGTCGTTTCTTTTTGTAATAATAAGAAGACTCTTTTGTTGTTGAATAACTCAGAATATTATCTCATGAATAATTAAAATAAATAAAATTTATATGTCATTTTTCTACTTTGAAATATTTTATGCTATTTGTTTCTTATAACTTGGCAGATTTTTAATTCACAATTATTTTGAATGACATGTTTTATCTAATTCATTAATGTTCTGCATTTATATTTTGAAATTTTGCTTTCTTTTCGGAGTGTTTATATCATTTATTTATATAATATAAGATACCTACTTCTAATTACATAATCTAATAATAAATATATTATATAATTTTTTAGTGAACTTTTACCAAATATATTATTCATATATTATGTAGATTACTTTTAGTTTTTGAAAATTTTTCACTTCATTTACAAAGACATTTAATGATTTCAAATAATCAATTTTTTAATTTTTTTATTTCCACAACATTTTTCGCCTTTGGATAATTGTTAAGACTCCTAGTACTATGAATATTGTTTCAAAAATCTACGTACATATTTTTTTTTATTTTTTTAACTTTTTTGTTATCATTTTTTTCCTATTTTTTAACTTTTCAAAATCCTTGATTTACAACATTAGCTTAATTTTTCGTACATTATTAGCAAAACTTTTTGTTAATATAATACGTAGATATTTGAGTGACCTTTAAATTTTTAATATTAATCATATATATATTTTATGTATTTTTATATTTCTTTTTGAATTTAGTGTTAAAGATAAGCTCTACAAAAAAATGCTATGCTCAAGCATTGCTTTTGTGTAATACTACAACTAAATTTTGGTAAATAGTTTCTTTAGATTTTGAAATGTTAAATTTCTTAACAATATTAATTATATTTAATATTTCATTGTAAAAATTAATATTTTGAGATATTGTTTTACCAAAGAAATTTTATTTCATTTTACTAATATATTTAGTTGTTATATCATAAATTTTTATTATGTTAACCTTTTTTTATTTTTTAATTTTCTATTTGTAATAAAAGACTTATTATTCTATGTTAATAAACATAAGCTTTGATGACTTACTTTCACATTCAATAAGATATATCAGATAAATAGTCTTCTTTAATATCTTTTATAATATTTTTTTAAGATATATTTGACTATATTATTATAAATTTTAATTTTTTTCATATTTTATATAATTTTTATATTATATATAACTAATATTTAACATTTAAATTTTTTATTTTGAAATTATTTTTATATTAGTTTTACAACAATGGTATTCGGCTTTAGCAATCTACAAGTAATGTTTTAAATTGTCATGTAGCCAAAACACTTACATTGTAAATTTGTTTATGTTAGTAATTTCATATCATGTTTTTTATTCCTTCTTAACTACCACCTTTAAAAGCATTTACTATGCATATGATATTTTTTATTAAATGTTTTAAAATAGGTATTAATTCGTTAATTTTTTTATTTTTTCTTTAATAATTTATTTTTGTGATCTTTATTTCTCATCAATTTAATTCAAAGACTCATTTTATTAATTCAAAAATTAATATCATCATTATTTAAATTTTATTTGTCGTAGTTGTTTATGTTTGTAACTAACTTTAAACTTGGCACCAAAAAAATTAAAAAAAAAAAAAAAAAAAAAAAAAAAAAAAAAAAACTTTAAACTTGGCATGCTAATATTTTTTAAGAAACAATTTTCTTGAATGTGATGTGCATTTCAATATTTTAATTTGTTATACTTTTGTGCCTTTTACCTATTATTATGATTCAGATATTAGTTTATTTATTTATTAAACATTGAATAAAGTGATATTTTTTAGTTCAAATGCTAAACTAATTTGTTATCCTTTAAATAATTTTACATTTTTTTACTAAAATGTGTTGCTTTTTCACTAAAATATTTTTTCACAAATATAGTTTTCAACTAAAATATGATGATCACAAAATCAAGTTAAATATTTACTAATATTATTTTGAGCTTAATATTATAGTAATTAAATCTCAAGATGTATTATAGTATTTCAAGTTATAGTAATTGGTTTTAAATTTTATTATAACTTTTTAAATATTATTAAATTTTTTAAAATCTCTTAAAAGTTTTTATTTTTTAAGTTGTAGTCATAACAATATAATATTCAAAATTTTAATATAAAGAAAAAATAATTTTATTTTATGTTAGAGAATAAAATAAATTTATTTCATAAAACTCACTATTGTTAACTATTTCCCAACTTTTAAATAAATCTTTTTTTATGTTTGAACACTATGACATTAATCAAGCATGTCTTTTTTATAAAAAAAGATAATCTATTCTAAAAGTAGAGTTAAAAGCTAGATTTCATCTATGTTGGTATCTTAATTATTTTTTACAAGATCTTGTTTACACTAAAGTTTAAGATATGTATATATTTATATGTGAACAATGATTTAAGATATGTATATATATATATATATATATATATATATATATATATATATATATATATATATATATATAAGGTTTTAGAGACTTCTTATTTTTTAAAGAACTTTGTGTTTTATTATTTTCAAGAAAATTAATATTTTTTGCTATAAATATTAATAATTTGTTGATAATCATAGCGATTTTAAATTTTTCTATGTTGGGTTATAATTTACTACATAATATATAACTCATACCATCATTAAATAAGTTTTAGATACATTTGTATGTAAATCGTATAAAATATTATTTATTTCTTATTATCATAGATATTCTTTACTATTGCAAACTTTGTTTTTCATTAAATAGTTCGTATAGTTGCACTTTTATTAATGATATGTTTTTTAAATTTAATGTAAATCGTTTTTTATATCATAAATGTTAAAAATACTCCAACTATTATTCAATAATATTTTAATCTTTTATACATGAACTTTTAATAGACATTTTGTGGATTAATGCCTTTTGTTTTTCAATAGTCGAACAATCTTTTTGCATAAATGTGATATGCAATGTTGTACTATTGAGATGTTTATTTTATCATGCAATATAAATAATTTTTTAGTCAAATTTTAATGTTAATGACTCTTGTTCATTTTATTTTTCCTTTGCCCTTTTCCATGTTGTAACATTTAGTAGTTGTAAATTGCCAAAACAACTCCTATTTACTTTTATATAAATAGAGCTAAGCATTTCAAATAACTCAATATCTTCATTATTTTTTAAAAAAATTTGGAATAATTTTTTATTTATGTTAAATATTTGCTTTTATGTAACACACTTGTTCGAAAAAATTAAAATTTTCTAACTTTTAATCTAAATTATTCTTGTTATATATTATTATGATTTTTTTTTTGCGATATCATGCACAACATATTTGTAATAACTTCATAATGGTTTGTCCATAATTTAAAATTACATTTTTTTAAAGCATTTTTTAATTTTTTTTTATGTAGGTTTTACTTGTAAAAGACTATTGGGAAAATTGTCTAAAATTACTTAAAAAAGAAGGAAAAAATCTTGAAGATTGAATGATAAATTAAAAAGAATCTAATGACAATAATATCACTTGGATTAGTAAAAACTTTTTGATGAATGTCAAAAAAAATAGTGATAAAATTATTAAAAAATGCTAGGTAAAAAAAATTTAATTGATATAGAAAGAACTTGTCCAAGAAGTTCTTTAAATTTTTTTTATAACTTTTTAAGACATAAGGGTGAGAAAAATAATTGTAGATCTAATTATCTATACAAGTAATTAAAATGTTTGATGGCTATTAAGGAAATAGATGAAGTCATTATTTGATGGAGCTAAGATTCTCCAAATCCTATATAACAAGAGATTGAAAGGGCTAATACGAGTATTAGAAGCACCAAAATTTTTGTGAAATTTTTCATGAGTGATTTTTTAGATTCCCGTCAAATTTTCAATAATCATCTAATTAATATTTGAAAGTTTCAAAGATGGTGTATATGGTTTAATGAGGTCATTGGTATACTAATATATTATACGATAAAAATAATGTTGTATACCAACAAAAATAAATGTGAAATAAAGATAATAAGCTTTGCATTCAATGACAAAGTTATTGACATTTATTTTATGGTAATGCGTATATTTATTAAGTATGGTAATGGTTTATTATGTAATGTAACCTAAAAAATAAATTGTCTTTCATGTATGGATGTTAAGACCTTTCCTATTAAATAATCGTGACCGCTAACTTTATTTTTGAGCAACACTTTATATATCATGTATAAATATGAAAAAATTGAAATGAAATAGTTAGAATTGTGAAATACATATGATAATGATTGATTTATAACAATATTACATTGAATAATGTTTTCTAATTTAAATCAATTGAGGAATCTAATATTGAATTATTATGGTGGCAATAAAGCTCGACCATTACCTTTGCTATAATGAAAATCGGCCTAAAAGTCTGAAATATTAGGAATCTATTTGTCATGATTTTAATGCAAGTTATCTAAAACAATTATTTCCTTAACAGTTTAGTCCAATAATGTTATTGCATGACAATTTTCACTAAAAAATAAAACAAAAAAAATTGAAAAAGTCAATAACTTAAATTTTAAAAAGTTTTAAAAAGATTTAAATCATTATGAATTGAAATAGTTTTTTAATTAAAAACAATTATGTATAGCAATAACGTTTGACAACAGACTACTTCATATTTTAAAGAAAATTTGATATTGATTGATACGCTGAACAATTTGAACATTTAATTATTTTTATTTTCTTGGAAATATTTTCTTTTTTTCAAATATTTACACTTTCTTAAGTACGTTAGAGTTTTTCTTGTTTTGGCTTTTCTGATAATTTTTTAAAATATATTGAATAAGTTTAATTATGATAATAATATAATTACTTTTTAAATATTTGAAATATTTGTTGTAACAATAAAAAATTTATTATAGAATTTTTAAAAACTTCTTGTTAGCATTTTTCTTTTTATATTTAAATATTTTGATAATCTTACATTTACCTTGGATTAATTTACAAAAAACTTCTTTATACTTCGCCATGTGCATAGTCCTTATCTTTAACTGAATCTTCATTTTGCTCCTTTAATACAATCTTTAATATGTTTACGTTTTATCCATATTATGGTTTTTCGTTTTCACTACACCATTCATAGTATTTATTGGCATAACACATTGTAACATTTCTTAAACAAATATTTTAATATTTAAAACAATAGAAATTTTTATTTGTTATTTTTTGTGTTATGTTTTAGGTGTCCATAAAAGTATTATCAACACTTATGTTACTATGAAATTATTATTTTAAGCATCTAAAATATAATTTATTTTTTAAAATTTATTGATATAATATTTTTCTCATCACAGAGCCACACTTATACTTGAGCATTACTAAAAAGTAAAATATTTTCTAATTTTTATATTTTAAGTTTTCTTAATATTTTTTAATTTTAATTGGCTTATTTTCCAATATTATTTTTTTGAATAAACTCTAACTTGAGATATTACAAAATTGTTTTTGTTATGCCAACTATAATTTTGTAATATGATTTTCTATTTTTCATAGTTGTTCAATTTTATTCTATGTTGATCATTGTAGTTTAAAAAATGATATTTAATTAGTAAAATATCCAAATACTTCACTAAAGTCCTTAAAGATTTTACTTTAAATTGATTAAAAATATCTAATAATATATAGAAATAATAAATACATTGTAAGAATAAAATATTACTAGATGTAAGTAGTAATATGCTATACCATAGTTAAACAATTTTTATTTGTTCTAACAAAGCAAAATTTGTCAAAAGATTTTTTTACAAACAAAAAAAAATATCTAGTTAAAGAAATTGACAAATATGAAATTATAAATAAAGTGAAGGAAGTTCTTAATAAGTAAAGTGATATAACAAAAAAAACTCCTAAGATAACAATGCATACAAACAATCAAATTAGACCTAATATTAATCCTGATTGAATCAAGCTAAATATAATCAATAATCAAGACTTGACACCTATTACAATATCAAACTGAAACATAAAATGGATAGGAGTAATAACCATCTACTAATTACATAGGCCATCCACATATCAATCATATGTATCATTAAAACAAGGTGATATAAACTTTTTAAAAAAAATGGAGCTTCTATATATGATAAAATGAAAAAATACAACCAAAGTTGCTACATACAATTTTGCACAGCTCAGGTTCCTTCAGCATGCATAAAGAATTATGATACGTAGTGCAAGATGCACCAATGAAAATTGTGTTATAATCTTTGAGAAATAAGCTCAAGAGGGTAAGAATTTATTCTCCTAGTTTCACAATCATAATAATCTAATTAATGTGTTCTTGGCAATGTGTCAAATATTTTTGTAGATTTAAAACTATCTTATTATTATATTTTTGTATCAAAATGGTATAGCTTAAAATTAATCATGCATCAATAATTTACCTTGATGCAATTAAATAAGTATTTGATTTAATAGTTCACATTAAAATCTATCACGTGGCTATCATTTATTTTTTACTAGCAAAACAACCTTTTCATCTAATTATATATATTAAAATCAAGCATGCATCACTTATTTACCTTGACCTATCCTACTTGGAAAGTCCCAATGATATTCGATGGATTGTTATAGTTATTTTATAAACACCGTTGGGCCAGTCTAGCTCATCATTTATTATAAACTATTATTTTGGAATAATTATTGAATTCGAGCTATTTCACTTGTAACATCTTATATGAATATTTGGCAACTATTTTTAGTCATAATATGTTTATAAATAGTGTATTTTTAATATTAAAAAATTGTTAAAAGAATCAAGACTTTGTTCTGGCTACAAGATTTAACTATTAAAAGCTATCTTCAATCATTATTTCCTTTCATTTCATCCCTCGTTTTGTGAACCCTCAACTCTCTTATCTTCTCCAATAAGCAAAATGTTTTATTTTTTATACCTTACTTCATTCAAGTAAAACATAACACATTTGTATTTTTTTAATATTTTATCAAACATTAAATTACTCTAAGCATCAAATTCAAATGTGTTCTTGCAATTTTTTTCTACTTTTTTATTTCATTGAAAAACAGTTATAGCCTTTTTATTCTATTTTTATTTTTTGAGAGGTCTCTATTTGTGAAAGGCTTATGTTAATTAGTTTGATTTTTTTTTCTCCTTTGTTTGTGCTTGATGTAGGCTTTAATTTGAGCAAAATCATCAAAACATATTACACCTTTTTATTATTTCTAGATTTTCTAATTCAAAATTTTCTTTTAAAAATAAATAAAATTAATTTGTTATAAAAAACTGAAATTTGCAAAAAATACTAAAAAAGATTTATTGGAGCTTAATAGTAAACCTAAAATAGTTACTTCAAGATATATTTTTTAAAAACTTTTTTCAAAAACCTATGTTTTTATTCTTGAACATTCATGCCTTTGGCTAAAGCACACTTCAACTAGCATCAAAATAAATGTCCATTTCTAGTGGGAAGAAAATCTTGAGATAGAATAATGACTCAAATTGATACTTCAGTGAGTTTATTTAAAAGTGCATCCTTCAAATAGCTATTTATTAAAAAAATGAAATGATTAATTTTTTAAATACTTTTAGCTGTTGAAAAATATTTGTAAATTGGTTAATTATTGATCATAATAAAAATTGATGAAATTTTTACAAAATTCTAAAGAAATATTTTGAGTAATGATGTTGAAGCCATTAAAAGCTAATGATCATTATTGTCTCTATACGTTGTGTCCTTCTTCACCAATTCGATTTTCCTTCTTAAGAACAATAAAGCTCTCATTTCCTTTTCTTTCTATTTGATTAAATTAAAATACTTCTGTCTTGTAAGCATTTGTCAAGTGCAGGAATTGCTTTGACTAGATTTTATTTGCTACTTTTCTTTACTTTTCTTGTAAATCTTACTTCATTATTAGGCCTTTGTAGCCTGTATTTTTTCTGTTTAATTGTTGTGAGAGTTTAGCATGCACATTCTTTGATAGAAGTATTATACAAATTATTTGTTTATGCTTTGTTTTTTTAGGAGTAGATATAGGTTTGATTTTACAATGAATAACCTAAACAATGCTTAAGTACACTTTAATATTTCTGTTAATCTTCCTATTACACAATTTCTTTAAAAATTTATTACTAAATAAAAATTAACAATATTTTAAATCAAAATTAAAATTTTCACAAAATTTGTTTTAGATATTTTTTAAGCATGTTAAAAAAATTTTTAAACCAATTTCTAAAAACATTTCTTTAAGAAAAAAATTATTTTTCTAATAGTTCATCCATTCTCTTATTAAACTACTCTTAACAACATAAAAAGAGCTCATTTGCTTAAGATGGATGTACAAAACTCAAATGAGCTAAAATTAGTAAATTGCAAGGAAGGAACTTAATGAAGCACAAGCAAAACATGTTGATATTTGAAATGAAGAGTTAATAGCTTGGGGGACATGTCGCAAACTGAAACAATAAACAAACAAAAAGAACAATTTTGAAATTAATCATTCATAAAGATAAATTGCATTTTTTTTGACATTCTTGATTTTTAAAATTATAAAAAGGTTCTTTTTGACACAATTTTCAAAAGAACTTCACAAACAAGCATCAAAGTGACCGAGATGTGACAGTAATTTTCAAGTTTGTGTTAGCATGATGACACTTCCAACATGATTCTAGGAACACTTTCTTGCAAGTATGCTCCTCTCCCTTACTGGGTATATATCTCATGTGTGCATTTGCCTCATGGTCTTTCTTTTATGTTGAATATGGGAAATTTTTTAATCCTCACTATGCATGATAGCGCTAATGTCTTTTTTAAAGTGTAAACAAAAGGTCATGTTTGATGATGATGTCTTTAAAAAGGTTGCTCCCTTCAACTCACTCTAATAGGAAACATTTTCAATTGGATGACCCAACATAGAATTTTGAAGAATATGAATTCATAACAATTGTCATCTTTGAATCGATTGCAAAGAGGTAAGCATGTGCTCCTATGACTTTTGCTAAAATATAAGATGTTGGATGCACAATATTTGGATAATTTTAGTCTTTCAAATGAGGGTCCTCAAATAGTTTAAAATTTTTGGCTCAATACTAAACCTTTGTAAGGTCTAGTGTGGATCTTATTTGAGCACCTTCCAATCAACTTGGTCAATAAGTATAGCTTATTCTCAAACTTGTTAACAGTTAGGGAGTAATTAAAAGTATTGTTGTGATAACTAACATAACAAGGTCCTATGGTGCTCTGGTTTTCATTTTGGTCAATCTTGCTAAAAGTCTTCCTTTATATATTAGAATGTCTAGAAAGATTAGGTGCAACAATATACTACTAAAAAAATTAAAGTAATGAAAAGTTTTCTAAATATTATTGAAGCAACTATAAGCAAGGATTCTCAATGGTCCAATGAAAAAAAGAAAAAAGTTCTAAACCCTTATGTGTAAGAAATGATGAAGATGAGGCAATTCCAACTAGTGAAATAATGAGCAATTCCAACTGTGAAATAATGGGTAATTTGAAACTTCAAACTTTGGTAGGCATCAATGTAGAAAACATTATCAACACCACACTTACATCATACAACATCAACAAAATAAAAAAACATAATTGTACTTTGAATAATCTATTCAATCATTGCATGTTCAATTTCAATTAGCAATTGTAAAGTAAGAGTAAAAAGTATCAATGTAATTTGAAACTTAGGATAGACATGTAGCTTAAACTTCAAGTACACTTTCAATCTATCAAACGCTTGAATAAAGATCTCTAGGAAAAAGAAAAGGCTTATGCTCTTTAGGATAGACTCAAAAAGCATCATAGTGGTTAATAGTAACAAGTCAATTAGAAAAGTCACTAAATTGATTGTGAATAAAATGATTTACATAAAAATGACCCAAAGAAGCTTTTAGGAATCTCAAAATATAGGCATTATATATTGTAATTAATAATGCCCTACTTTTCAACAAAAAGGATGTTGTTAGTTCTATAATAGCTTGATGCTTAATAACATGATCAGATTACACAAAATTATATTAAATTCAATGATGGAATGCTTTGGAAGTAATAAACAAATGGACATTCTTTGTAAAAGACTAAAGTTTTGCTATTGTGAAGCAACATTTCTAACAAAGTATAGGTGTTTTGGTTATGAACTTACAATGTTAAAAATTTAAAATTAGGAATATTTTCTTCACATGGCAATATGTAAATGATGTGTTACCATTTTGTGTGTGTCAACAACTCCTTTATTAATAGAATAGTTCTTTAGAGAGATTTAAGATTTATGATGGACGCCAATTGTCTTCCTTGAACGGAAGGGACACTCAAACGTCTTCATTAGGGTTCAGAAATATAAAGGTTGCTCTTGTGAGTAGGACCCTATTGAAGCATGATTTGCTTAAAGCCTTTTGAACATAATGGCTTAACATATGAATAAGTTCTTGTTATATTAATTCCTATTACTGATCATTTCTCCATCAATAATTAAATCTAAATAACTTTGATTCCAAAGCACTTGGATAAACATAATAGAATTCTCTCAAGTGGTTTCTTAGCATTGGAGTCTTCCAATTGCTAGGCTAGGAGTAGGGTCCTAGATTACATGTTAAAGAGTGTTGAAGCCCTCCTTAAAGAATGGAGTAATATTTAATTTTTTCATATATTTTTGAAGATTGAAGAGGAAGAATAACATATTATAGAGAAGGTGAACAACTACAAAGAGCCGTAGATGAGTTATGAATGTTAGAACTAACAAATGTTAGGATGAATTAAACATGGTTATTAAAATGGAGATGTATGGGGAAGACATATGGGAATACTAAGGGATACCTTTTCAGAATTCTGTGGCATATTTTGGAATTATCAATGCCACAAAAAATTAAAAAATAAAAATTCATAAAAAAATAAAAAAATTAGCTCAAAGAACTATAAAATTAATTTCCATAATATGTTCTCAAACTGGCGCATTCATTTCAGTAGTAGTAAAGGAAAAATTTGAGGTAATAGGAAATGCACGATACTATGTGGTCAATCGATGCATCACTTTGGGTTCCAGTTTCAATGAGTAGCATTGATAAAGAGGCATTGACACTTCAAGTTTGCTTTGGGGTCAATGCAGATCAAAGAGAGTTAGCATGAGTTGATGAGCCAGCATTGATGGATGTGGTAATGATAGCTGTCAAAGGTCGATGGAAGCAAAAAGTTATAAATTAATTTTTAAGCAAATTTTATATTAGCAAACTTGTGAGATGGGTGAAGGGAAGGCTTATTTTGGAGATAAAGATGAAAATCTCTAAAAAGTTTTAAATTATTCTTTAAATAACTTGAACTTATCTAAAGATAAATTGATGCACTAATAAAAAATAAAATATATGCAATAAATAAAGTCTAGCACAATTAATCCCCATAATGATAATGATAAGGAAGACTAATGAGAAGTATAGTGGCTAATCCTGATAGGATTCCAAGTTCAAATCAAACTAAAATATCATTAAGTTAAACTTTTATAGGATGTATTAGATGCTACTACATCATATGTATAAGAGCTAAAAGATAGGTATTATGCAGCTTAAGAATGGTGATAAAAACACAAATATCTTCCACATAATATTCAATAATAACCAAATGAACGAAAATATATAAAGACTTAAAGATCCAAGTTGGAGTTGGGTCTTAGGGAAGGATTTAAATGCCAAAAATGTTGTTGATTGCTTAACATCTCATTATTCCTTACTAACAAACTCAAGAGGTGCTTTACTTTATCATTCTTAGACCAACTAAAAAGTAATATGATGCTAATTAAGCTAGTTAAAAAGGACAAAATACAACAGTTATTTTTTATGGACTCTTTGTGTGCTTACAAATTGGATAGGATTCATGTTTTATTTTACAAACATTGTTGGCCCATGTTTTAAGATGAAGCTTACAATTCTATCAATGACTTTCTCATTGGTAGCCCATCACTTAAAGAATGTCATAGTGTTAATTTAAGTTTTCTTCTAAAGATTAGTAATACATCTTTCAAACACTTTATGACAATTGGATATATAGATTCTCAAAAATACACTATGTTGTTAGTAGTTAGCTTATAGCCTTTCCTACCCACCATCATCTACATGGAGCAATCAACTTTGTTAAGGGAAAATCATTTAAAATATCTTACCTACATAAGAAATAATATTTTCATAAGAGAAAACTAATGATTTAGATGAGAAGATATTGGCTAATAGCTCTATTATCATGAGAAAAACAAGTACTACACAAGTTTCACTTCAATAGTTAATTTAATATCCAATCATGAGTATATATAATATAAACTAGTTGATAATCATTTTCAACAAAAAAAGAAATGGTTCCATCTAACTCTCCCATTAAGTAAAGTATGGTAACACTATATCCCCACTTCATCTCCAGATTGTTGCTAAAGCACTAACAAGTCGTTTACACAATCTACATATACCAGATAATGTGTAGCACTAGGCCACTCAAAGTTATTATCAACCAGAGTACCAATTATGATATTTAGATTGCTATATTCTATTCTTAAGAAGTGACAAATGCTCAATCAAAATATCATGTTATTCCTCTCTGATCTCTATGGCACATCAAGTTTATAGATTAATGTAGATAGGATCTTCTTTATTAGATGTACAAACATGAAACACAAGTAGGATAACATCGACAAGGAGCTCTTCCTTCAGAAAGGATACAATCTTTCAATCTGTCAACTCAAAAGCACATTATTGAAAAATAGGAAATAAGAGGTCCACTTCAAAGACTAAATTGACAAAAAATGCAAAAGGAATTTATTCTTATTGGGAGGTAGTACTTGTCATTCATGTGCTCTAACTAATGGCACTTTATAATCCATTGACTTGTTATCTTCTCAATAATGTTATTAATTTTTTAGAAAGTGTGATAAATGGTTCCCTTTCGGGTGATAATGATTTTGAGAATAATCATCGTTTGGCTAGCTAGAACAAGATTAACTTCCCCTATGAAGTGTATGGCTTAATGGTTAAAAAATTGAAGGATTTTAATGATGCATATAATGTAAAGCTCTTTTAGAAGGGCTACACATCAAGCAGTATCTATTTTATATACATGAGATGCAATTTTCTTAATAGAAAATATTATGGAATGTACTCAATGACATGGAATCAAAATTAAAGAGAATCATTCTCACTATTTTGTATTTTGCAATAATTGAAACAAAATAGATAAGAATGGAATCAATTACTAGAACTTGACCAAGGATGGTAAATTCATATCAATTCAGAATATGATAAGCTTAGAGGTGATTAATTATCTTACTCATAACTCACAAAAATAATGTAGAATAAATGTCAACCATCCATAATTTCTCCACTCATGTGAGGACTCCTAAATAACTAATTACCTTTTGATAATAATTTGAGGGAGATAAATTTTAATTTATAGAACAAATCTTTTTTTTGTTTATGTAGGGACTCTCAAAAGAACCTTATGGAACCCATTTGTAATTAAACAAAACCAGCATCATGATTCGTGAAATGCTTTGGCAATGGTGGAGGTGTAGTCACCCAAACTCAATAGCTATTGAGGGATTTAGTGTTCTACCATCTCTCGTATGCTAAGATATCTAGAAGATATAAATTCAAAATAATTCGATGAGCAAATATTCTTTATTCCCAGATAGAGTTCAACATAATAATTATGCAATTTTCAATGTTGTCTAATTATTTAAAGAAGTTCTATACATCCTCAAATAGTAAAATATGGATTTCTTCCTCTATCTTTCATGATAAATTGAAAAATAAAAAATTGGATTAATGGACTCCACAAGCAATGGATTTAGTCAAATGTAATTCTAATAGATTAATGAGAAGGAGCAAAGACCTTATTGGTTGTGTTTGTGTGATTGGAGTCTATTATGTAGAGCTATTAAACCACTCTCTATTTACTTAGTATAAAAAAAATATGTAAGTTGAAGCCATTGAAATACTATTTGGACTAAACTTATGTGATAATTTGGGGTTCTATAAATGTCATTATAGAATCAAACAATTAATCAATCCCCTAGAATGTTACATAAAACCATTGGAATCCCATGTTGTATCTTAATTCTTCGAAATAGAATGAATCAATTTCATTGAAAAGTTGTTTAATTATAATACCTCGTGTTTAGAAGACCATTAATCAAGGAGACTTTGTTTGATTTTTTATAATTAAAATCTTAGCCACCACCATAGTAAACCCAACAGTTATTATAGATTAAGCTAAAAGACTCACACTCTGTTAGCTCATCAGGTAGAAAAGCTAGTTAAGAAGAGATTTATCCAAGAAAGTATTAGTCCATGTGCGATCCTTATACTTTTAGCAAGAAACAAGGACGGAACATAGAGGATGTGTGTTGATAATCAAGTTATTATTCAAATCATAATAAAATATAAGTTTCTTATTTTTTGTTTACATTGCCTCTTAAATAAGACGTTACGTTACACGATAATTTCTAATATATTCTTAAAATGTGATTAACCTTCATTAAGGATTATAATAGGAGATGAATCAAAGATAGTATTTAAGACTAAAGTTAGTTTGTATGAATAGTAAGTGATGCCAGTTAGGTTATAACATATTAAGTAAATTCATGAGATTAATGACATAGGTTTTAAAACCATACTTATGTTGCACTCTATAAAAGAAATACTTATTCATCAATCTAAATAAATGTGAATTCTTCACGATTGAGGTTTACTTCTTATGGTACATATTTTCTTCTAAAGGGTTGTCTATTGGCTCCAAAAAAATTAAGATATTTATGAGTGGCCTACTAGAACAATAATTTATGACATTAAAAGCTTTTACATTGTTGCCACCTTCTATAGATGATTTTCAAGACTTTAATACTATTGTTGCATTGATTGGTACTTGTTTTAATCCTGTTAAGCTTACTATAACCAAATCTAAAGACTTAACTTTGAAAAAGTTGAAAGAGACTATAACTAAGGCACCCATTCCAACACTACTTGATTTTTTACTACTTTTGAGGATTGAACCATAAGTAGGGATATGTGATGTCCTTTGTTAAGATAAATATCTTATTGCTTTCTTTAATGAGAAACTTAATGATGTTAAAAAGAAGTATTCTATATATGAAAATAAACTATTTGTCAAAGTTTAATCTTTAAATCTTTGCAAATATTACATGTTTTTTAAGGAATTTATCCTTTACTCTGACCATAGGGCACTGAGTCTCCAAAATACCCAATGAGACCTTATTTATACATTTGTTATCAAACACAAGTCTAGCTTAAAAAATAAAGCAGTTGATGCATTAAATCAAAGCGTTTACTTGTTAACCATTTATTCGATAAAGGACAAAACTTTTACAAAATTAAAAACCAATATCTTTATTATTCTAATTTTGAAGAATTTATCAAGCAATCAAATCTACTCCTAACCTTGTATCTAGAGATATTACCTTAAAAGGTGGTTACTTATATATAAAAAAAGGCTACATATCCCAAATTCATCACCTAAACTTTTTTTTGCTTTGGGAAATACATGTTAAGGGATTATCTGATTATTTTTGAAGAGATTAGATTCATTGAGATATTTCAAAGAGATTTTATTGGTCTAGAATGATATATTATTTTACATCTATTGAAGCCCTATGTCATATATACATAGCTATAAAATTTTCAAATCTAGGCAAAGGGCTTTACATTCCACTACCTATACCTAACAAAGCATATGAGTACATAAATATGGATTTTATATTTGGATTATCTAATACTTCATCAAGGCACTACTTTATCCTTGTGGTCATTGATTATTTCTCTAAAATGACTTAATTTATCCTTTGTTGTAAGACCTCAAATGCATCTGATATACATAGGATTTGTATTAATGAAATAATTAAATTACATAGTGTTCCAATGACCATAGTATGTGAATGTGATGTAAGATTTACTAGTTGTTTTTGAAGATCTTATGGAATTTACTGGGAACTAAGCTAAAACATTTTTCTACTTACCACCCTTAAATAGATTGACAAATAGCAGTATTAAATAAGAGTTTGAAAAATTATCTTTGTAGCTTGATACAGAAATAGCCTAAGATTTTGGACCAACTACTACTATGAGCAAAATTTACATTAATTCTAATAATCATTGTATTGGACTTAGGCGCTTTGAAATTTGTCCTAGTAATAAGCTTAGGTATTTGATTGATCTTATTCCCTTATTGGTAGGCTTTCATACCTCTACTTGTACTTCTTTTTTTGCTTCTCATATGTTTTTATTACAAAAAATAATATGTACAAAACCTAATCTAAGTAATCAATGATATAAGAAACTAATAGATGCTTATAAAAAGTTAAAAAATTTTATGAATAAGATTATATTATAATTAGAGTGAGGTTAGAATGGTTCCTTTTGGAGTTTACAAAAAATTAAAGCACATGGAGCTGTTCCTTTTATGATTGTCAAAAACCATGAACTAATGTGTATGTACTAGATTTGTTAGAAGAATATGGGATTGGCGTGACCTTTAATGTTAAAGATTTAGTCTCATATAAGGTGCTAGATCTAATAACTAGTAACTCATTTAAGTTTAATTCTTTTATGTTGAGTGAACTCATTCTTACCAGTGTTAAACCTAAGAGTATGGAAAATATGAAAATCATTTTACATCATATAAAACTTTTAGCAAAAGATTGTGCACCTAAAAAATTTTTAATTCATCACAAGGGAATTTCTCTGATCAGAACTCTTGGCTTACAATTTATGATTTATATTATATCATGCCACACTTATTTGAGCACTTTAAACCCATCACCCTGATAATATCATGCCAAGCTCTATCCTACCATGGGAGGATGATGTTGGAGCATGTTATGTTAGCTCACAAACACACACTGAATGGCAACATGCTAGACCCATTCGTACTCAATGTTGTACTCAAGCTAAATCTTATTTAAATTAGTAATATTTGTCAACTATACGGGTCAACTACAATACTCTAGTTTTTCCAATAATTATCTCTATTATTTTTGCTCTTTTTGTCCAATAATATTTTGTAGTAAAATATTTCATCATCGATGTCACTTTTTGTACAAGTATTTCTTGCTATAATTAGTCATTTGCCATTTACTGATCATTAATTGATTATGATCTCTAATACCTAGTTTCCCAACATCACCTGGGTGCCCATCACCACTAAAATGCCTATTTTTCTCTTGCTTCTCAATGTCACCTAGCTACTTGTCAACTAACATACTCTGGTTGCTCCCAATCATCTTCATCTATCTTGTCAACAATTAACAACCTAGATATATCATCATTGACATCTAATCATTATGTTGCATAATTACATAATTTTTTCTGTCAAAATTTTTTTCGTATTTTTTATAATTTATATTTAATGTGGTTGAATCACCTAGAGTTAATGTCATAAAATTCTTATTATCTTTCTGGATTCTCAAATGTTATAATTATAAAATTATCTTTCACAATATATTTTATATTTAATGTGGTTAATCTATTAGGAGTTAACATCATAATATTCTAAAGAACTCTTTTAGTTTCATAGGTGATTTAAGTTCGAAATTATCTTTTTTTTCGATGCTTATGATATTTTCCAAATGTACATTTTGCTTTTTTTATTTTTTTTCATCCATTGAGCTCTATTTCATCTATAAATAAGATGTGTTCACCTATTACATAGTACTTATTGATGAATAAAACTTTTCTTATTTGCATGCTTCCAGCTCTATAGACAAAAAGACATGCCCAACGCTTGTTGGTGAGATTCCAACATGCGTCCCTTGTGAGAGACAAGGATCGAAGGTGAGAAAGCTCTGACCAAGAGAGCAAGAAACCAAAAAAATTTCTACTTCTACAAAAAACTGTAAGTCTTTAAACACTTTTTTAACTCTATTAATCCAATAAATAAACCATCACCCTCTTCAATAAGGCTCCATATCCTAGCATATGATCTTATTAACCTTTTAAATAAGCTTCCTTACTAACCCAAACCTCAATCTTGTTGCCCTTTTCGGTCTTTGGTGTTCCACATGTTAACATGGAAGGAAACTATAAGCCACCATTACTAAAAAATTATACTCTCTTTATAATTTTTATTTTCTATGTGATAATCTTATTTTAGAGTTGCTTTTTCTTTTATTAGACTACTCTACATAGGTTTGTCTTAAAATTTTTATTTTATTTGTATGAAATTAGTTGTCATAAAACTTCTTGCCAGAACTTTATGCTTAACTCTTAATATTTTGCCACCTACTTTAATAATTCATGTTATAAATTTGGAGGCTAATCTTTGAGTTATTAGAAGATTTCACACATGCAACCTAACCATGACAAGTGTATAATATTCTTTAAAATTATTTAATAATTAGTCAAAAATCTTTAGCATTGTAGGCTCTAAAATACACCCAGGTAAAAGTTTAATTTGAAATTTATTAGTGATATTTATTCAATATCCATGAAATTCAGATAGAGTTAATGTTTTCTAAAATTTATTATAGCAACATTCTTAAAACTTCCCTTGGCTCTACTTTTCTATAAGGAAAGATCCTAAATCAAGTCCTTCTAATGAGGCATAAACTAGCAACCTTACGTCAAACCATTGTATTGGCATAGCGTTGAGTTCCGAAGTAAGTCCTGTTGTTTGTGGAGATTTTAACGATTTACTCCAAGGCTTGGAGTAAAGTGTATTATTAAGTAAAGGAGTGATTATAATCCCAAGGCAATAAAATTCTAAGGTGGGATTTATAATACATCCCAAGGGTTGAATATCTTAAAAAGTTTAGTGTGACTTACTTTCTTGCTTTTTTCTTCATATTTTCTTTTTATTAACTAAAATGCTAAAATTTAAAATCAATTATGATTTTGAATTATCAAAAACTTTGATTAATCCAAATTCTGCACAATTGGTTATGCTTAAGGGCGAACAAGTTGTATCAAAGTAGGTTACTACTTTGTGTAGAGAAGTTATCTATTCCATAGGCTTAACATTATGTAGTAGATCCATTATAGGCATATTACATTATTTTTTTAAAATTTTACAAAATCTTATTTAGGAGAAACCTCAACTACCAACCAATATTCATAAGTCAACAATTTTCATTTTGGAAAAATTATTTCCAATTATTTTATTGAAATTGTTGATTTAAAGTAGAGAAAATTATTTGAAAAATGCATGTCAATATTATGAATATTTCTTATAAGTTATTGATAAAACATTATTTAGAAGGTATAAATAACTTTTTATTGCTATATCATAAGAATTTGCATTAAAATGTTAATGCAATGCACTTTCTTTAAGGCTATGTGTGTTAGATGGGTAATATGGAAAAGCAAGAAATAAGGTAATATGAAGAAAAGAAAAAAGAAGAAAGAGAAGAAAAAGAAAAGGGGGAGCCCCAAAAGTATTTTGTCCCTTTCTTGGAAAATTGCTCATGATCAAGGTGAATGTTCTTCATATAATAAAGTTAATTCAAATGTTTTATTTTATGATGAATCATCTTCCTCAATTGTTGAATGGCATTACAAATTTGGAAAACATAGGAACAAATGTTTTTGTTAAAGAATATTGTATATTTCATGAAATTAGCATTAATGATCTAGAAATGAAATATAACTAGCTTAAGAAAAACATGAACCATTACCATTGATTATTATTTGAACATTTATTCCATTATTGAATTACATTAAGAAAAGGTTGACTATGAAATTGTTCTTCTAAGACATCATTCAATCTTCAATTATTTTATAGCAGAAAATAACTTGATCAGAAATGAAAATTTTGATTTGAAGAATAAAAAACTTCTATTGTTTGATTTGTATGAAGTCTATTCTTCGAAGGAAATATTTTTAGTTTAGATATCGTATGTGCATATGCATGCATCTTCATGAACTCTTGCTAACGTTGAAATTAAAGAAAGTTTATCAATTAAAATGGCTTATAATCTAGTACTAATATGTTTGCCTTACATATGTGTCATCAAATGCAATACCCAATTGTTGTTATAGACTAAATCATATTTTATTAGACAACCATTTAGGAAAACCATTTTTTAATTACATGTAAACATGTTTGGATTCCTAGGTGACATTGTTTTGTTTGTGACTTGAAATTCATCACTCATCAACACAATACTACTTATAATGAATACAAAGTTTATTTGGATTACTACATACAAAGCTAAGGTAATTGTGTAGGTTTCCTTCAATTTTAAGCTCTTTTAAAGATTAACCTCAACTTTTTTTGCTTCAAATGGACAAACCTTATTACATATTAAGATTATCGTCTTGAACTATTTGATTTTTGAATTATTCTATGCAAGTAGATGATATTATCCCATCTTGGTACTTCACATTATAGGCTAATTTTAAAATCTATTTTAAATGTATTTTTTATTTCAATTTTTATTCACAATTTTTTTGTTATATGCAATAAACTTAGTGAAACTATGTTCATAATGACTAGCTTCAAGAATTAATCATTTACGCCACTCCTAACGACAAACAATAAATATTTAAACATAAAATAATGCTTAAAGATTTCAAAATCATAATTAATAATGATAAATCTTTTGTGAATATAATTCAATTTTCTATTAATTTTGATTCACTAGGGATAAAGCTGCACCAACTTTATAAGGGCTCATCCTTTGTGAATAAACCTAAGTTAAATAAGGAATCTAGATGAACTAGAATTCTATATCCTTAAATACATATGTTGTGTAACATGTTCAAATTGTTAATATAATAAATTCATATGTATTTAAGGCAACATAAAATTTTTATGTCTCAACCCATTATTATACACTAACTATTTATGGAGCTAAAATTATATAAGAATTAATATCTAATCATATGACAATTTATCATGTAAGAAGGCTTGATTATTGTCCTTTTTATAATGACTAATAATATTAACTTATGATTCACCAAATGGTTTTGTTAATACGGGATTAATACTAAATTGCATATCCCAAATTATATTTGTTTATATTTACATTAAATACATAAATATCAATAAAATATTACAAAAAATAAAATGGTCAATGATTATGACAAGTGGACAGCAACAGCATAAATGAATAATCCTAATTTCTAGCCAGAGTGGACTGATCGAAACTCTTGTAGGTGAGCACTAGACCATATTTTTATTATACCATGCCAATTGGCTAGTAAGTATTCATTGCAGCTTTGGTAGGTTTCACCTGAATAGTCTATTCATTTGTTAATGTTTTTTGTTACAGAGCTAAGCTTTCACTTGTCTATATCAATGAACGGGAGCATCAACTGGTCAACTAAACATTATTTTCAATGAAGAACAAATTATTAAAATGGCCATACCATTCAGGCTTAAATTGATTAAGAAGTTTTCACACAAATTCCCAAATATGGAAATAATCCTAATGGCATTTGAGAATATCAAAGTTTTAATAAATTTTAAGGTTGGATCTCATGAAAACTGACATACACTAGTTACATTAGCTAGATTATTTGTAATGTTAGGTTCACTACGTATGGAACATCAATGACTTTAAGCAAGGAACCTTTAAGTGGCATTTTGAGTTTCACTTAAATGTTGAGCCATTGTTAGCTCTTGTTTGGGTTTCCTTTGAGTATCTATTGAAAACTTTTTTAATAAGGTAGCATTCTACTACTTAGTTTTGGTAGTAAGAAAATCCTATACAAGTGGCAATAGCTACAATAAGCCTTACAAGATCAGGCATAGCAAGGAGGTGTGTTGATGTGGATCTAGTAATGGAATTACCTAGTTTCATCTACATAACTAAAAAAGGTGAAAACTCAAATGGATCATGGCAATGAATTCAATAAGATAATTTGTTATTGAATTCACTTCTATATTCAAGGTCACATCTTATTTCTATGTAAAAACATAAAATCTCATCTAATATTGATGTTGTAATTGAGACTTCAAAAGCACCAACAAATGTGGATGAATCTACAATTTTGGGAAAATCATTTCAATATAATAATTTAATGTTTGGTAAGGATGGTTATGAAGAAAAATAAATCACAACAACATTCTTAAACCATAAAGAAGGAGTATATAAAAGTCACAAATGATTGTTGTAATAAAATGGGTAAAATAATTAAGACGTGAGCAAGGAAAAGAGAGGTAGCCAATCAATTAACATCGAAGAACATGAAATTTTAATCCAGATTATTGATAATTAAGTTTCTTTTAAAAAATCCCGAAGGTAGTATAAACAATTATGTTTGGTTTTTTATTTAGTAGCATCTTTGGATAAAGCTTATTTGAAAAATTACTTAACAATCAAATAAACATTTTAGTAATGATTAACTTAAAAGTACTACAAATTCTTGTCTAAAAGTAATTCAAAGTGAAAGATGTTAACTTATTTTATAATAGACACTTTAAGAGAGACTAAAAATGGTTATGGGAAGCATCTTAATTTAAGCAACATTCATAAAAGTTCTTAATTCTCTCAAATTGCATAATGAATAGCTTTTTTTGGATAACATCCTAGTTTGGAATATAAGAGTTACAACAAATAAAAGCACTGTAAGCTCTTTAATCTACTCAACACAAAAAATAACTCTGATCGCTATCATGGAACCTTTGAGTGATAATAGCAAATTGTATCAACAATCTAAGAGATTAAAATTTTAGCTCAAGTTAGGAATACATCAAAATACGATTAGGGTATTGTGATTGAAAAGCATCCATTGTCTAACCTTAAATAAGGATGAGTAGTCAAGTCACATCCTCATTTGTAATCCAAGTGAGTAAAATGGTGCCTATTATACTATTATATATGCTAAATTCAAAGGCTAAGCAAAAAGGACTTTAGTACAAGTTAACTCAAATTATAGAGAAAACTAATACTTTGATGTTCATAATAAGTGACTTTAATATAAACACTACACTTGATTAAAAGAAGCGTTTTGTCGTTCCTATGTAGGATGAATTGAATGAATTGAATGAATTCAATGATTGAATTAGTCAATGATAAATATGAGAACACCAATTCATAAGGCCTTTAATAACATTGACAAAGAAAGGAAAAGGAAAAATGGTTTAGAAAATATTGGATTGATAGAGAATCAAGCATTAATTAATCAATTATCACCAATAGTAAAGCAACATTTATGTAGAACAAGTACAAATCTTGCACATCTTCTTCAACCAATAAAGGATCCTACTTCATTGCTAAAGTTGTTAAAATTTCAAAATATGTCTGTGAAGCATCTAACATTCAAACTAAATTCAAAACACTATATAAAATTATGTCATCATTATAATATTTAATAAATGTTCACTACACTCTTTTTGTAATTTAGTTATCAAGATATTAAATCGCCAACAAAGAAAATTCTTAACAAAAATATTTCTTACATTAAAATAGGTAGATTACTTGCTAAGCAATCTTAAGAACATGGTATTCATTACATTCCATTATATAGAGAATTTAAAAATAAGAAAATAAAGATTAGACATCATTATTAATAAATATTTAAATGGTTTAAATTGTAAATATAAAAGTTATCTTAAAAAAATTGATCTATTGTTCCAAACAATTAAAATATGGAAATATAAATTAAAAATTTAAAGGAAATAACTGATAATTGTATTGAAAAATAACATAAAAATATTTAAGGTTATCTACCACATTTCATCGATAAACAATTATAGAGATATATCATTTTGTTCAAGAAAATATTACATAAAATTTTTTTGGATTGGGAAATAAAATGATTAACAACAAAAAATAATAAAACTACTTAAAAGAACAAGCATTTTCATAAAATGCACTTAAAATTATAAAATTTTAAATATTACAAGATAATAAAAACAATTTACAATAATGAATAAACTCAAATATTTAAAGTGTAATGAATAAGTTTTTGTTATATTAACAGAAACATAAATAACTATCAAGAATGACAATATGACATCTCAAATAAAAGTTAGATAGAAAAATATCTATTTTATGAATGATTAAAAGATATGATAGAAATGACATGCCAATCCTAAATCATATTTAAATAGAGTCTAATTTGACTCGTTAACATTATTTCAAAATAGTCACTAATAATATAAAATATAATCAACATTAAGAGAAAATACCTATTAAAAAAAGTTAATAATCTTCCACTTATCTTTCACACATATCATTGAATGATTGTATTAGATAATGCTCTTTAATTTGTTAAATTCTTATTTTTTTTTATGAATGTTTTCTTTATTATTTTAGATTTTTAATTGTATTTATATTTTTATTTGTCTTTACTAAAAGTTTTGTACACTTTTACCAATTAACACATTAAGCATCCTAAATAATTACTATTTTCTTGTATAGTTTTTAATTTTTAACATCTTTTATTTCTATTGTGAGTGTTTTTAGCTTTGATTAAGAAATAGTTTATTATTCATGCATTTTGTAAATTATTTAAATTTTTTAAATGTATTAATATTGAGTTCTATTTATGATATTATTTTAAGTTTTAATATATTTTTACTAATCTTATCTATATTTTAAAATTAATTATTTGTCAAAATTATAATTTTCTAAGTTATGATTTTTATTTATGAAAAGTCACTTATTTTGCAAGTTGCATTGAAACTTAAAATTCTTTGATGTTGCACAATATTTAATATTTTTAATAATTGTATTAAACTAATTTGTTTAAGATTCCAAATTTTAAAAGTACGAAAGATTTTTTATTAATGTAAAAGCTTTTTATGCTTTTATCCCAAGTGATGTTTTATTTGACGATGATATTTCTTCACAATACTACATGCAATTTTTTTATATATTCAAATTCATTTGACACTAAATATTACAACATTTCTTATATGTTGCATTCAATTTTAACATAATATAACATTTTTTTTGAGATGATTTAACCTATTAGAATTTAGGCACTGAGTCAAAATGTTATCGTATGATATCTGAAATAATTTTTCATTTAGATGAGATATAGTTAAGGCAATATTATATCACTAATGTTATGCTCACACAGTGCATTTGTGCAATGCGGAAGTGATGGGCATCGTCATTGTATGAATATTTCCAATTGCGAATAACATTGAGATTAATAAGCACATTTGTGTGATGTGTTTAAGGTGTCTTATACATAATGTATTTATCTTATATACTATCTTGAGTGTATCACAACTAGTTAATGAAATGTCGTCAATGTGCTTTGTAATTTTTTCCCATTTAAAGAGATGCATAGCACCAATATAATTATTTAATTTGTGAATTTTTTCTTAAGCTACATTTTATTTAAATCATAGTCAAATATATTTTAAATTTTCAATATCACTTTTAATAAGTTCATTTTAATAAAATATTTTAGTTACATATTTTCAAGGTCGCTTTTTAATATTTAAAATTATGACCCTCAATCGAATTTATGCTTTCTAAAATTTGTATGTATAATTAATATTTTAAATAAGTCTTCATCAACACAATTTTATATTCTTTGTAATAGTTTGTAGCCTTTTTATATATTTAATCTCTTAGTTTTTTTATACATTTTGGATTAATTTGCAATATGAAGTTCAACTTTATACTTAGTTAATGTTATATTTTTTTTAATGTGAAAAAAATTAAAAGTATTTAAAGATTTGTTATGTCAATATTTATATTTTAGTTTTATTCATCGCTATAATTGTTTTAAATATGTGGAAGTGTACGAAGTTATTTGTCATCATTATAAATGTAAAACACATATATTGGTGATACATATAATCTTAGTTATTATTAGTTTCATGTTTGCTTTAAGAAATTGCTATATTCAATGTGCATATTAGTTAACAATTATATGCAGTAGTCGATTTGTTAGGTTTCATTTTGGTTTTATATTTTATTTTTATTTATATATTTACTATGCTTTTTTTGTTACATACAATAATGTTTTCATATTCTTTAATATTTTTTTATATTTCATATACTTTTTTTTTAACAATAATAATCTACAATAATTATTAGGACAAATGTTTTTAGTTCTTTACATAATTTTATTAAATGTAAATATTAAATGGTTTTCACTACTTTAACCATTGTTTCTTTGTAATTTCCAAAAAATAACATAAAACAATTATTCCAAAATAGTTTATGAATATGTTTGTCAAAATATTTCAAATTTTAGTTTTATTTATTTTATGCTTTTTATGATTTATTAATTTATCAACTCCAATATTTTTTCATAGCTTGTACATTAATGTCAAAAAGGTTTTCTCATATTTGCAAATATATTTAAGAATTGCTGGTAACATAATATCCTATACCTTTAGATTTTTAATATTTGTATGAATATGTTTTGTAGGTTAGAATATATATCATGGTAATATAAATAAATAATTTTTATAAATTGAAATATTATTTTTGTCATTTATTTGTCATCTAATTTAGTTTTTTAAATATTATATATACTTTTGTTAAGTATGTTTTAACATTTTAAATATTACTTCACTTATGTTATTTTTTATTCTTTTGAAGTTATTTAATGGTATTTAATTTATAAAAGAAATATTGTATACAATAAAAATAATAAATTTAAATTTGTCAAATTGTTATTCATAATTTGCTAACAAAAAATCTAGAAAATATACTAAGTGTTCATCTTAGATAAAATTATTATTCAACAAATAATTTTATTTAAATAAATAAAAAGTAATAATATTCATTCAATATACATAAATTGTCTAAGACAATTTTGAGTAAGGCATGGCACATTTCATTAAATATGTTCCACTGCATGATCTCACACATTTGGAATGTTTATATTTTTTATTCTATAGATGTCTTTTAGCGTTACTTTTTTCATGCTTTTTATTAACATAATTTTTGTTATTATATTTTGATTACTATAGCAATTTATAATTAAATAAGTCATCTTGATTAAAACTTCTGCAATCAAATTATTTTTTAATTATTTAAGACATTCGAAATTTGAACTAAGTATTTCTGAATGACTTTTTTATACCAAGATTGTTTGGCAAATGTGTTGTTAGATTCTTATAAATTTAAGCTTTCAAATTTTTTTAGTTATATTTTCCTTTTAATCTGAATGTTGCACTTTGACTATTATGATTTTTTATACAATGATTGAATTAAAAGAATTTTAATGTCAAACTTTTATATTTGTTTTTTTATGAAATTTCTTTTACTTTAAATGACATTAGTATTTTTAAATGACATTCATATAATTAAATAAATTAGTTTTTTCATTTTTTTAATTTTTGTATTTTATGTAGAGAACCTCCCTTGACATGGTTTCAAATTATTTGAAAAATTTAGTCGTTATATAATTAAACATCGTAGATCATTTAGCGCCTTATAGCTAGAACACATACATACAGATAAAATAAAGTTTATTTTAGTGTCGAAGTTGATTCATAATTTAAAATATTATTATTTGCATAACATTTTAGAAAGAAATTTGAACTGTATTTTTAGTCTTAAAACATCAACAAAAAAATAACAATTTCATAGTTTACAGTAAAGTAATAAGAAAAAGCCAAAAATAAAATATTAATAATTAAAAATCATTATATATATATATATATATATATATATATATATATATATATATATATATATATATATATATATATATATATATATATATATATTATGTGAAACCATTGTGCTTTTAAAAATAATGCAAATAAAATTTATACTTAGTTAGAATGAGAAAATATTTGATATATTAAAAAACTAAATTTCTTAAAACATTTTGCTTAATTTGTTGTAATGTAAAGCACAGGCATTTACAAATGTAAAAAGGTATAGAATAGAGGAAATATAGTTACAATAAAGTAGAGTATTAAAAATTTGTAATATAATTAATAAAAAATATGTTAACAAAAATAAAATGAATAAAAAGAAATAATTTTTTATACCTTAATTGATCTTTTATATCTCCTAAAATTTTGATTTTTTTGTTATATGTAATATTATTATATTACATTATTTTTAAAAATTGTGGAACGAACTTAAATGTTTTTAATATTCTACTTGATTAATTTAATGTTATTTCTTTTTTCTTTATTATTTTTTATACAAATTTATCACAAAATATTTTTGTAGCTAATTTTGTTAAATTGACAACAATAATTTAAGTATCTATTTATTTTTTAATTACCCATTTATAATATCAGTATTAAGTTTTTTGAATTATCTTTAAAACATTAAACATTTTAATCACATGATTTCATTATTTAAATTCATGTTGTCACAAACCTAAACACCTATTTAAATTATTATAATATAATATTTTACATAATCAAATATATTTCTACCATATAGCTTTGTACTTTTTTGTGCAACATTCCATACACATAGTTTGTAATATGTGATATATTATTGTTCATTTAATTCTTTGAACTTATTTGACATCAATTTTGTACAATTTCAAAAATCCTATTATGCTAATAATTTCTTTTAGAACAACTTTTTTTGATAAAATATTCTCTATATTTATATTGTTCAGATAATATTTTGTGAAAATAGTTATCACATAATTTAAAATCTTTGCTATTTTGGCCTTAATTTTGTAATTGTTATTCTAATCTTTCTTACATAATTTGTGATATACAATTTTTTAAAGATGTAAAAATTCATGTAATTGCCGTTTGTTTTTTTATCAAGCCTGATAATTATTTTTGATATTTTAAAATTTTAAAAAACATATTAGTGAAGAATTATTTTATTATTATTATCAATATTCTACTATCAAAACTATCTAATTGGTTTTCTTGCTTCTTTAATTTTACAGAAAATTAAATATTTTAAATTTTATTTTCAAAGATGAAATGAAAGGCTTAAAGTTCCTAAACCTTTCTTTATAATTTGCAAAAGAATTTCTTCTATAAAAGTCGATAAATATGGAAACAAAAATAAGAAGATGCAATAAGCACAAATATAAATACATGTTTAACATGTTTAAAACTTTCTACAACTATAACAAGACACATAAATTATGAAACAAATTGAGTTATCTAAGTTTTATATTGAAACAAATATATAACAAAATATTATAATATAGAAATAAAAGATATTTTTTTAATATAATATTTAAATTAAAAAAAAAGGAAAAAAATATCAATTATAAATTTTTCATAATATAAAAATAGAACATTTTAAATGTTAAAATTGATTGTGTAACATATCAATGAAATTTCTATCTTACTAAGGATTGTGAAAATATACTATATAAAAATAAAAATTAAAAATTAAACATAAGAAAATGAGTAACATAACTAAAAATATATTATTTTTCAAAATTTCCATGAACATAGGTTTAATAAATTTTGAAAAAAAAAACATATTATTTTAAATAATTTTAAATAAAACAACTAAATTTAAAAAATAAAATAAAACATACCCAAAAGAAATATAAAATCTTGAAAATAATATGCAATTTTTTAATGCAAGGCTAATGAGCCGACAAAAATAAAAAAATGAATAAAATTTTCACGAAATTTCAACTTTATAAAACAAAGCATATAAAATAAGAATAATATATTTTATAAGTAAAAAAAAATCACTACTACAACATTATGTAAAATATATTTTTATAAATAAAAAGTGAACAAGATATTTTAAAACCTCAAATAAAAATATTCTCATAAAAAGGATTTTTCTACAACGGTGCATACAAAAGATCTAACATTTGTTAACCAATTATCCAGACTACGCACTAAGCTATGAAAAAAATTTCATAATACCCAAATACATGTATCACAAAGAAGAGGAAATGCTAATTAATATTATCATAAACCTTTTACAAATCCAAATAAACATCATTAATTATGAGGTGTTATTAACTCTTAGTTACTTATCTATATGATTTATTTACTACTTAATTATTTTAGAATATTAATAATTTGATAAACTTTTCTTATCGAAGTTTTGATGTAATCCACAACTAGAATATTTTCACAATAATTATGGTGTGAATTCTTTTTAACATTTTTGTCATTCCATTATTTTAATAGATATTATTATTCTTAAATATTTATTTTTTTAATTTTTATTATAAAGTGTACTTTTGTTAAATTAAATTATTCAGAAAAGCATTTGGAAATCTTTGCATAGATGTCAAGAATAAGTTATATGCCCATTATATAATTGTTCTTATGCTAGTTTTTTGATATGCTATTATTTAAATAAAATTTCTATGCATTTTAATTATAATAACTCATTTATGATTCTTAAATTACAATATAAAATATAATTTGGAAGTATTGTTATACGTCAACAGAAAATAACTTCAAGAAATGTTACCGAAATAAATGCCATATTATAGATTTTTCTTTTGTCTAAATATTTTATATATTTTTATTCGTTATAATTCTGGTCCTTTTCTTATACTCACATATTTTTGTTAACATGTTAATATTTTAAAATTTAATTATAACATTATTCACATTATTAGTTTTTAAGAATTTTTTGATACAGCACAATAATCCACACTTTAATTCCTATGACCCTTTTAGTTATTATATCTAATAAGAAGCATGCTTTTAGTAAAACATTTTCTTGAGCATTTTGAAATCATTTTCTAAAGAATACTTTATAATTTTTCTTATGAAAAGGCAATAAAATTTCTAAAAAATTTGATATTTTTAATAATATATTAAAAAAATTTAAATATTTTTTTATTAACTTTTGAGTGAATTATTCTCCTACTTGTTAATATTATTCTTGATTTTGTAATGATATTTTGAAATGTATTGCACAATTAAATCATAACACATCTCAAATAATCAAATATTTTACGTGGTAGACCAGAGGAAGTGCTACTCTATTTAGTCACATGTCTTCTCTATGTCTATCATAAGAATATGATTAAAAAAGAGCCAAATGTCCAAATTTTTTTCGAATATTTCACAACTTGTTTGTCTTTCAATATAATCTAATTTCAACATTTTGCATTTCTATTATGTGTCAATCTGTTTTTCATAAATGTTTTTGCAATTCTTATTAAGACAATGTCTTGGTAAATGAATAAAGCAATTAATTTTTAGCAATTAAAGTATGCTCTATCTTAATGATTTTCTTTTATGTTTTTATTTTAATGAAAGTTTCTTGATATTAATTTGTTTATCATCGATTATTAACAAATTTTTTTGTTGCAAGACCATAAATCACCATCATATTTTAATTATTTGGCTATCTTAATGATTTTTTAAAATTATTATTTAATATTTCATAGTTCATTTTAATCATTTGAGATTTTTAATTATAATGAAAAATTGGTCAATTTCATTTAAAAAAAATCTTTTCTAAAATTTAACTTTGAATAATCCTTATATTTTATAGAAGTTTAGTTTAATGTGTTATCCAATCAATTTTAAATTTTAAAGATTTTTTATTATCATACAAATTTTATGCATTTTTATATCTCTTGTATTGCTTTTAGGAATTTTTTTTAAAATAATGTATTAATATTTAAATATTTATTGAAACTATTTATTTCATTGTTTAATTATTTTTGTAATATTTCTTTACCACATATTATCATTCAATAAAATTATTGCAATCCTTTTTTTGATATATTATGCAATAGAAAAAATTTTCTTTTATAGTGCTTTATTATAATGTTATGCTAATTCTTTTTAACATTTAAAATTCTTTTTCTAGAGATAATTTTCTTTTTGTTTGTTTTATGTACAATTTTATTTTAAACAAAAAGTCAAAATATGTTTTTGCCATAAGTTTGTCACTAACATGTTACGCAATTTATTTTTATGCATTTTTCTATTTCAGTGTCATTATTATGGCTACGCGTGTAATTTTTTTTTTGAAGTTAAAAGTTTTTGTAATTTTGTACTTTGTCATCTATGTTGGGTTTTCTATTTTTTTCAAGAATCATCCTATTTAAACGTTCAAGTGTGTAATTTCTTTAATAGTTATATTTTATTACTTTGCTATAAACTTTCTATATCTATATCAACATGTTCTTTGTTATTATTGTTAAAAAATAACAATTTTAACAATACATTTTAATGTTTCTAAATGTTAAATGTTTTTTTATGATCTCTGTCATTTTCTTGACTTAAAACATATTTTAATGAAATAATATTTATAATTTAATTACTAAAGGTTATGCATGCGAGCTTTAATCACTTTAGTTTATTTTTCTTTTAGATCATGTTTCATTGTTTACTCATTTCATAATTTTTATTTTTATAAACGCATTCATTAAGAGCTTTTTCGTACAATATTTTAGCAATGATGATCTTAGTTTTCAATTCCTTTATTGTCCTTCTTTATTTTGTTAAACAGTACTTTTCATATATTATTCATTATTAGTACAAATTTTCGGAACTAGCTGTTTGCAAAAGTTTTTGCACATTTAATATTTTAAATTAGTATTTTGTTTTATATCACATAGTGATAACTTTTCCCCTTCAAAAATATATTTTGTTTGCAATAATGAAATCAATCAGTGAAAATGCATAAAAACAACATTATGTAATGCATAAGTATATCTCTTAAAATATATTCAACATTAAAGATATGTATTTTCTTCTAGAAAATAGCTTTTGATGTAATCCAAGTTTAATGAACAAACCAATATTAATCAAATCTTTTGAGTATAGATATAAATATATATTTTATGGGTAAATATTTAAATTCATAAAAATAATGAAAAACAAATCAAATAAAATAGTTTCATTATATGAAAAATATGAACTATAACAATGAAATTAGAAAGTTAACATCAAAAAGAAAAAATATCCTTATTTTTTACATTTCAAATGATAAACTTATACAAATAAATTATATAAAATAAATTAAAGTGCATAAAGTTAATACAAAATATGAAATTTAAATAAAAAAGAAATTTTGAAGTAAAAAAATTAAAATAAATGTTAAGACACATCAAATATGGTAAGATGGTCCAAAAACTTGTCTCATATTTAATAAAAAACTATATTTTATTAAATAATGTAATTAAAAATTTTTAGGAAATATAAAAGGACATATTGAGGTTTACCAATTCTGCTTGAACTTTAAATTATTTAAAACAATTTTTCAAAATGCAAAGAAAATTGTTTTGAAAAATAAAATGTGTAGAATAGACAAAGCATGAAGAATAATGAATTAACAAATTCTTAACATATTAAAAAATTTCATATTATTTAAAAACAAATCATAATACAAGTACCAAAAATATGCTAATATAAATAAGAAAGTTTAACATACCTTTTACATTAAGCAAAAAAGACTAAATTGAATCATGATTTTTGTATATTAAGAATCTTGTACGACATGTTACGGTTACTGTAAATTACTATTAGCATGAAAGATTATCTAGTCCTAAATGTCACAAACCATTCCATTATATAAATATTGGATTTTTAGATAATTATGTAGAATATTTTTTCTCTTTTGTCTCGATAATGCTGCCATAATCAAATTAAATCTTATACTTTATCATTTAGATAATAACTATAAACATATAAATTTGTTTGAATGTAGGCAAGCAAAAGCTTCTTAAGAAAATCAATGTTATTATTTTTTCATAATAAATACTATTCATAATGCATCATAATATAGAATTACAATCAAACCGGAACTACATAAGCTTACTTTGTTTATGACTGTACTACAAAAAAGCGTATTGCATGTTTCTTGTGATCTAAATATATTAAATGAAACAATGTTTTTAAAATAAGAGTTCGTCGTGCATATTTTTATGATAATGGCTATTCCTTTTAGCTATTATTCTTAGTCAAAAGTGTTTGTGGTCTAAGATATTTTAATAAAAAATATACCTAAAATAAATAATTGTTATAAGAAAATAAAAGTTTTTTCATTAAACATTTCAATTCCAAGTAAAAGAAAAAAATGTCGAACTTTTGCATATCTTAAACTAAATGAATAAGTAGCCACTTACATTACATGTTTCATGAATTAATCTATTCTCCTTGGATATCTTGAAAATTTTTTTTATTATATCTTACTATTGTTTCAATGACTTTTACAAAAAAATATATTAGAATTACAAGAATTAATTAGTGAAAAAGAATGCTAATTTTTAGTAATAGGAACCATTAGTTTAAACAGTGCCTAAAAAATGTTGGATACCATTAAAGGGTTTGGAACACATCTCCATAAACCTCTTACCTAGTTACAATACTAAGTAGGATTGTTAAAATAGTTTATATGATTCCTTGATCAATTTATTACTACTATATCATCATATATAATGTATAGTTCATCACCAGCATCATGGGTGACGACTTCCCGACCGAGCTAAAGGGTATCCAACCCTAAAAATGTTGATTTGGTGGATAATGCAAAGCAATCCAAACAAAACAATTTGTTCACTATCACAATGTAGCACAACCAAAGCTGTATTTTCTTGCATTATGCTACTGAATCATACCAGCAACAAAAATTTTCTAGTTGCATAATTTTGTGAATGAATATCCCAACACCTCTACAATTTTTTAATGATAGATGATATCCTCCATTCGTTCATACAAGCTCACATTCACATTGTTTATGCTTGTTCTACACATAGTATCAAAATTTAGTCATTTGATTATGATTCAAATCTAGTGATCCCAATCAAATCCTATTTCTAAATAGCACTAATCAAATCTCATCCATGGATAACGTAGTTTTCATAATCAAATAGTTTAAATCATTTTCATCAAGAAGCACTTGCAAAATAACCCTTTTAGTCATTATTTCAAGAAGCTAGAATATTTTATTTAAATTTCTATTTTTTATTAAAAAAATATTAATATAGTATGAATAATATGGTCATTTTGCCCATTTGGTAAATACTTTTATTTGATAGAAAATGTCTATGAATAACAAATTTTTTGAAGAAAATGGATTAATAATCTTTTCACAATCGTACCATAATTTTTAAGCCATGACATTGAAGGCATTTGCAGCTAATGTTCATTTTGACTTCTATACACAACCAAATGATAAAATCATAAACATTTTTCATTATCTTTTGAAAACCACTAAAGTTAATAGAAATATGCGTTTAAAAATAGCATATAAAATTTGGCATAAGTTAGTAATGACTTATGAAGGATCATTTGAAAAGAATGAAATAAAAAGTGTCATAAGAAAAAGGAGGCATTGAAAATATTTTTGAAAGACTCAAAAGTAATAATCACAAGTGAAAAGAAAAAAGTAATAAAAAGCTTTTCTTTATGATGGCTAGAGAAGAAAAAGAAGAGAATATATCTTCAAGTGAAGAAGAAGATTACTTTAAAGAAAAATAGGATAAGAGTTTACTTTATGTCTACCAAAGTATGAAAAGTTTAGTAAAAAATAAAAGGGATTAAAAATAAAATATAATGAATATGTATTTCATTATAAAGAAATTAGAGAAAGGACCTACATGTATTTAAAGAGTATTAAAAGGCTTCGGATTTAAAATAAAATGCTAATAAGAATGCGTCATTAGTTAAGGAATTGAGCGACTTTAAATACTTATAGTCTACTTGATCATCTTAAAAAAAACTATTTAGTAGAAACGTTTTTTTTCGAAGACCTTATATACATGAGTATGTTGACATTTTATATGCTATAATCATAAGTTTACATTGAAAAATTGCATACAACAAAATTATACGACATGTAAGATTAGAGCTAATATATATTCGAAATTTAAAACTTTTTCATGGAGAGTGAAAGAAAATAGAAACATAGTTACACATAAATACGTTGAACCCAAAATGGCTTAGGTTCTCGAATCTAATAATAAAAAACAAGTATTATGCATATAAACTTTGATTAATAAATTTTAACTAAAAAAATAGTATAAACATAAATGAACAAAAAAGAAGATTTAAGAAACAAAATTTAAAATATTCAAATGAAATAATGGAAAATGGATGTAGTTGAAAAAACCTAAAACTTTGAATCCTATTGAGGATTACCATAAAGAAAAAGTTAAATATGAAAATTTCATTGATTTTAGAATTAATTTTGTCATAACAATTAATTATTTTTTAAAATTTTCAATAAAAAATAATACAATATACCTTAAATAATATTTTGTGCTAATTGCAATAAAAAATGAACTAAAACAATTTTAAACGAATTGTGTGAGTTGACCTTAAACAATTTAATAAAGTGTAATTATAAGCAAATATTTTTCTTAAAAAATAAACTAGATCATTAACTACTTGAAAATTTCATAAAATGTTAATTTTATTAAAAATTTTCAAAAATTAGATTGAGTCACTTGAGTGATAACAAAAAAGGAAAGAGAATAAAAATTGAAAGGAAAAGAAAAAATTAAGGTGCATCAATATTGTCATGACATACATGTGAACAGAGTTTATGTTTGATTATTTTAGATAATCTTTTTACAAATTATTTTTTATTAATTTTATTAAAAATTTAATATCATCAAAATTATGAAAATATTTTGATATTGATCTCTAGACATGGTGTTTTGTTTAATGATAACAAATACTATGTATTTTGAATAAATTTGTTGAAGTAAATTTTCAAATTTTGGACAAATGTTGAAATCCAATGAAGATTATCTAAGTTGAAGTGACAAATCATTAAGAGATATAGTTTAATTTTTAATTTTAGGCATTTTAATTTTTTTTAAATTAAAATATTAAGTTTCGTTAAAATAGTTATTATGAGACACAAAAATTAAATTATAACAGAATTAATATTCTTAAAAATAGTTATTTTCTCAAAAGCTTAATCTATTCTCTTTTATTATCTTGAAAATATTTTTATTTTTTATCAAGTCATAGTATTTATTCAATAACTTTTGTAAAATTTACATTATAATTATAATATTTAAATACAAAATAATACTAATTAAATAATGCTAATTATTAGCAATAAGAACCAAAAGTCTCTAAAGTGCTTAAGACATGGTTGTCATTAAGAGGTCATGAATGCAAGTCCCTAAACTTATGTTTCAGTTGCAGTACTGAGTACAACTACAAACATAGTTTAGTTAGGTATTTGAATGGGTAAGTATTTGAATGGGTAAGCTCTCTCGTAATAGCATATACAACATATAAAGCAATACTGGCAGCACTAGTAATCAATTCTCGAGCAAATCAGGGAGCAACAAAGCTTGAATAAGTTTACTTTAAGGAACATGTAATGCTTGATATAGGAAACATCTTTGTTCACCTTTGTAATATAGGACTAAAACAAAGCCTTCTTCATGCAAAATGTTTCTAAATTTTGGGGCAAACTAGAACTGTCCAATTGTGCAATTTCGTGATCAAACAACCTTCATCTTATAAATCTTTTTACAAAGCCTGATACCATTTAAAAATCACATGATCCATTTTTGTTCCATTTGTAAGATCTAAATTTAGCCATTAAACAAAGATTTAGATCTAACACATTTGATCGAATACTCTTTTTAGACTTCCCCAACAAATCTCAATTGTTCGATTGTATAGTTTTCCGAAACAATTAGTCTCGATTAATTCTGCTCATGTGATTCATGCAAAACATCTTTTTTAGCAATTTTTTTAGCCTTTAGATTATTTTCTTTAAATAATAATTTTTCAACTAAAAATTTTAAAAAAGGAAAACAATAATGATTATTTTTCTTGTTTGGTAAGTATTTTTAGTCCAAAAAAAGTGTTTGTAATAGGGGAATTTTTTTTAATGAAATAGCTTAATGAAATTTCATACAATTTAAATAAAATTTTTAAGCCACCATAATTAAGCCGTTAGTAGCCAAAAATAATTGTTGCTACTATGGCAACTTGCTTCACTTGCAAAACATCTAATTGTAACTTTCTTCTTATGTTAGTTAAGTTATTAGTTATTTTATTCATTATTTTTTTAATTCAGAAACATTTGCCTCAGTATTAATTTCATCAAGCATAAGATTTTGGCTATATTAATTTTGATTATGAGGACATAGTAACTTATTTCATTTGTTTTCTAGTTGTGGGAGTTTAGCTTACTTGTCTTTTGGTGAATGTTTTATGTTGAGTATAATTTTCGAGATTTTGTCAGGGTGAATCGTTTCTTTTTTATGGTAAGCCACCTAAATATCATCGTTTTATATTTTAGTTCTTATTGACTTTTTATTTTATGTTATTTTATAAACTATTTTTTTTCAAAAAATATTTTTAAAAAAATTAAATTTAAAATTTTTATAAAATATTTTAAACTATTTATTTAAAATTTTTTTAAATAAAAAATTTAAATTTTTAATCCTAGTAATTCATACCCTTTTGTAGATCAAAACTTCATGATATGCATATTACGAAGTGCTATTTAATAAGAGATGGGAATTGCTAGAAAAAAAATTCTTTTTCAATATTTAATATAAATGTAATAATAAATTTTTTTATTAAACTTCAGTAACATCCTTAAAAGTAAAATTTAGTAAATATTAATTTTATTTTAAAATAGTTCAATTTTTTTAAAATATGTTGGTTTTCTTTTCAAAAAAAAAACTATTAAAAAAATTATGAAAAAAATTAACAAAAATAGAAATGGTAGATGAATATTTTTTAGGTGGTTCAACATAGAATAAATGCTACATCTACCTCCAATAAAAACAAGAAAACAAATAACTGATATAAGTATTTTGCTAATGAAAGGTGGATTTAACTATTACAATAGCAAAATAATAAAAAACTATGACTAATGCCTTCAAACTAAACCAACTTAGAAACAAAATAAAATTATTAAATGACATAAAATAGAAATTAATTTAAACAAAAACACTATGATTTAAAAATGTTTAGCGAGATATAAGTGTTTTAAATGAATCAATTAGAATTAAAAAATTGAGAATGTCACTAATTTTTGAAAAAAGTAGAGATTATGAGTTTTATGAGTGAAGGACAAAGCTTAACGATGTGATGATGAACATTTGGTGTTAATGGCTTGGATGTCATCCCTTGAATTTTTTTTAAATTTTATAAACATTTTATTAATAAATTTTGCTCTAGAATTCACCTATTTATCAATAATTATCTACTTTCTAAAAGTACTTAAAAACAAATCAATTAGTCATTATTAATAAATCATAAAAATCCCAATTTCTTGAAATAATGGCTAAAAGATATATTGACCAACAATTGCTTAATCAAAAAGCTCATAGACCATTTGATCATGAAAAACGTTAGATGAGATGACTTTGATTAAGCAAGCAATATTTGATATGAACCAATAGATCTAAATTGTTGTCTAATAGCTAGATTTAGATCATATGCATGGGAAAAACATGAAATTTGTGATAAAAAAATTTTATTATTGAACAATGAATCTATTTAGGTCTTTCTGAAAGGCAACAAGAATACGATAATTTGATTGAAAAATTGCATCATGAAATGTCAAAATCACTCCAACAATTTTGAGTATAGTCCTAGAAAATGGATAAACATTTTAGGTACAAATTGCAAGAATGTTGGATTATTATTGCAATATAAGAATTTTCCTATGCCACCTTATAAGTGCATTGTTTGCTGTTCCATGGTTTGCTCTAAAGTGATTTCCTCTATTATTTGATGAGTTATTTATTGAACCAAAATTATGTGATGAATTATGGTGTTATTTTCTCAATCTGATATTTGCAACTCACTATATTTAGGACCAATGTTCTCCATTTTTATTATTTTAATTTTTTTATTAGTTTTACTAATTAATTATTATAATTACAATACTTTTTGAAATAAGTTTTTTATATAACATTTCAAAGATCTGATCAAGAATAAAGTACTTTTTTAGATGCCTAACATGTGATAAAGATTTTAGAATCTTAATAGTTTTTCTAAAATAGTTATTAAACAAAATTTAGTTGTTGATCCTTAAAAGAATGAGTATAACCAAGTTTAATATTTTAATAAAACTATAGTTATAATAACTAAAATTAAGTTATTTGTCACTCCATCCAAGATGATTATCATAGAATTTCACTTTTGTTTATTTTTCTTTTTAAACTTTCCCATGGATAGAAGTATCATCTATTAAAAATCATAAAATTTAGTTAAATAGATTCATCAATAATGCTTAGGGCTTATGATCATCAAACAAAACACCATGATGAGAGGTCAACACAACAAAGTCTGTTGCTTGATGATAACAAAACTTTTAAAGAAATTGATAAAAATGTAAACTATTTAAAAAAGTAATGTGCATGACAGTTAATACTTCACCATTATGTACGTCATGACTAAAGTAATCCTCTAGTTTAATTTATGCTTATGCTAATCTTTTAATTTCTATTCTTCCACTCTTTGACATCACTTAAAGAGAGTTAATCGCCATTTAGTAAATTATTCACCAATTAAGAAATTTGGGAAATTATCAACAACCTCATTTTTTTCTTTTTGTGTATTTTGTTCAAATTATACTATTAGCTAGTCGTTTAATATACAATTCCTTTTAAATTGATTTAATTCTTTCTTTATAATAGTTACTAAAATTTATTATTTATGTTATCCTATGTTATGGATGACTTCAAATTTGTTGCAAAGGCTTAATGGTTATGATAAGATTATGTTTTAACACAAATCAAAATTTTATCTATCACTTATTCTTTTGAAAGATCTTTATTAAATTTGGAAGTCTTAAGAATTCTTCAACTGTTTCATTTTTTATTACTTATTTTATTTAAAATTTTTAAACTTAATCTCTCATATTTTATTTATACATCATATATATATATATATATATATATATATATATATATATATATATATATATATATATATATATATATATATATATATATATATATATATATATATATATATATATATATATATATATATATATATATATATATATATATATATATATATATATATATTAATTGGAATTAGTTCATTAAAGTAATAATGTACAATACTTGATTATAGTTATTAAATTTAAGAACATAAACCATTTTATCTCCAACATATTTAGGATAATTGTGGTACTATTTTCATTCATATAAATTTTTTTAAAGGAGAAAAGTACTCATAATGAAATAATAAAGAGAGTCTATTATAACCTTAAAAGGAAATAAACTTAGCAATACAATAAAATAACTTGGTAACACAAAATGTGAATTACTACACATAAAAGTTTGATACTTAAATAAAAGTTTAATGAAGCACAAGTGTTTTAATTAAATAAATTATAATTAAAGAAAATTAAGAAACTAGCATATTTGAGAAGAAAATAGAGATCATTAAAGTGACAAGTGAAACATGGACCATAAAAAAGAGTTAATGAGCAACGAGTACTAAATGTTTCAATATGATGAGTTGGAAATGTTTCCTCAGATTTTTTAAAACATTTTATCAGTTTGTCTTTTTCAAGAATTTACCTATTTATAAATATTTTCTAAAGGCTAAAATCATTTGTCAAATTGACCAACTAGTCAAAAATATTTTAATTAAAAAAACTTACCATACTATTCAATTAATAAATTGTAAAAATCACAATAATTAAAAGACTCGCTATGTTGGATCTACTCAATTGAAAGGATCTTTGATGATTCGATAATGAAAATGTCTCATTTAGATGGATTAGAATAAAAATGTTATTTAGAAATTATGGTTTGATCTAGACCGTTACATCTGAATAATAATCTGATGGTTAGATTTTGCATTTACATGTGGATAAATCATGGATTGGGATCGCAAAAATATGCAATTAGATAGAAGATCAAAACTTGTGATTTTAAAAGGTGGATGAAATTAGAATTATTCGATCACAAAATTGTCCAAATGGATAGCAAAAATCACTTCCGTAGTTTTCACTGCAATCAAGTGAAATGGATGTATGTTTTAATCTGACATTGAACAAATGATGGATTATTATTTCTTTGTTAGAGCTTTCCTATGTTGCATATTTTTTTAACGTCGCCTACCCCCTACATTGCTCCAAATTTAAGTTATGTTTTGATTCTTAAGTTATGAATCGAGCAAATATTGTTCGGCGGGTTTGAAGCACTATGCACTAATAGATACTTTTAGTTATTTCTAGTAATATGTATTTTTTATTAATTTAATTATATTATTTTGTTTTTACAAATTAATGCTTCTAATTAAACTACACTTTTTCCAATAGGTTTTTGAAAGTGGATTTTCAAAGGTATGTTAAGAATTGAATGGTTATTTGGTGGTAAAGATAAGATTAAAATTTTAGAATCCTAATACTTTTCAAAGATCACTAACTTAAATAAAATTTAGCTTTTGTTCTTTGTATGAGCGATTTCAATCAAACTTAATATCTAATCGAAACAAATAAAATTAAATTTAAAATAAATCTCTTTGATAAATTAAAACCACAACACTTCTTTTTTAAATTCTCCCATCGACATGAATATCAATTTTCCAAAACTTACAAATTCACTCTTACAAAAATGTTAGTAATTCATTGGGTTTCTGGTTATCAAACAAAATATCTTAACTAAATGTCAAAAACATGACATGTGAAACAATCCAATACTCTATGAAATTATGATAAAACTATTGACTATCATTTGATAGCCACATTATCTCCTTTCTACAGTAGTTTTGGCCCATTCCAAATATTTATGGGACCGTTTAGTACCCACATGAAATATGTCTTATTTGCATCAAGGCTTTATAGTTCTAAAATTCCCCTTAGGATGTACTCTACTAATGAAAGTTTTTTTAAGAATATTAAATGTATTTTGTGACATACATATTGATTTCGAACATGATTAATTTTCCTAGAATGTTAAATCAACCATTAAGACGTGACTTGCATTTCTTCATTAAGAAATGCATCGTATAATCCCCTCATAAAACTTGTTCCTTCTCCTTCTTTAAAGGCCCTTTCACAATTATCTGATTTGCCTCCCTCTTCTTAACAAATTTCAATTTCACTCCCAACTATAATATCTATGTTATTAGTTGTTTTCCTCTGTCATTTCTCCCCGCTTGGTACAAAATTTTTATTTTGTTAGATACCCCTTGTAACAAAAACCTTTTAAAGATTACATTTTCTTTTACATACTATTGCAAATGTCTTTTGAAAGTTATTTTTCACAAATTTCATAACAACAAAACTCCAACTATTATTTATTTAAATAAATAATTCATATATTTCTACGTCATTTGGCACTTTTGTTATTTTCCTTAAAAAGTCACCTAAAACTAAATTAATATTTTTTCCAATATGTGTTGGTATTTTTTTATGACATCCACTTCAATTTTAGGTAGAATTATTATTAAGAGTTTCTTTTCATGTGTTCGACCATATTTGACTTCTCATCCATATTACTAGTTCTTTCAAATTATAGTTTTTCTAATCTTATACAAAATATCCATATGCAAAGTTCATTTCATCACATTCAAAAAAAAATTTAAAATGCACTTACATTTATTCAACAAATTTTAAATGAATTTAAAAGTCTTTTCAATATTTTTTAAACTTCTCTTCATGTAAGCATTTAATCATTCAAATTGAAAAACAATGTTAGGATTTTTATAAAGGCTCTTTTCCTCTAGTTCCCTAATAGTTACTATTTAGTATAAACCATTGTACATTCAACATGGGATCCTCTTCTTCCTTGCTTTCTAGATTTCTCATGTTAAGAAGCCCATTGGCCTTTCCTCATGGAACAATCTTGGATGCTCCATCGCGCTATATATGTAGTATTAGTAACAACTTTTATTAAAACCAAAAGACAAAATACATGATGTGCTCTGGCTATTGATAACGGAAAAACTATTTTATAAGTAATGTAACAATTTGTTTCAATAATCTATAAAGGAACAAAAAACTTTGTCTTTAATTATCATCTTTTTCCAAACTTTATAATGCATTTCATTGGAAGTACACTTTCTTAATTTTCTTTTCAAAATTTCCATGGAGTATACCTATTATTTATTAATTCATATTTTTTTATGTGAATATTCGTAGTAGTTTCTAAACTCGCATCTATATCAAGAAGAGTACTCTTAGTTTTTTCATATCAATATAACAATAATTAATACAAAATATTATATAATACTATGTAGAGTGGTGTGATGTTTATGCTAAACTAATAATTATTATTACATAACAAAATTAATTAGAAGAAAAACAATTATCCTAGCTACATTTGAAACAAATTTTTCATAACCTTAACATATTCTTAAGTCTTTTAAATATTCTCCTTCATTGACTTTAATTTTAGCCTACAATATTGTGCTAAGCATTAGTTAACTATAATATGCATCATGCACCCTTTTAAAAAAGTTTGATGTAACTTTGGAATCATTATGTAATACAATTGTTTTTGCCATGCCACATAAGTCTTGCAATTTTGTAAACATATATTTGAACTATTACTTTGCAAAGCAATTGTTGTCTTAATAGGCAACACATGAATTTTAATGGTGGACAACCTCATTTTCAATTACGTTTAATTTAACATCTGTACATAAAAATATTTTTCTTTTAATCATCCTCAAATCACCAAGCTAGCTTAAAACAATAACTTCTTGCTATCAATATGTCAAAATGACTAATATAGTAAAGTTCCTATTTGTTATGAATATAGCATATATTATTAAATTAGCTATCTAAATACTTAATTTAGCATTTTCTATGTTATACATCATGTATTGATTCTCTCCTTAAAACTATAGCAGCAACTTTATCTTTTCCCTTGACGATGTAAGATCTCAAAACCATAATGCCATAATAATTAAAGCCATTCTAATAATCTCAATGCCTAAATAGATTTATTATCCAAAAAATTATGAATAAAATATTATGTTTGTTTTAATAAAATATATCCCAAATATGAAAACTTAAGCATATTTTGATTGTAGACTTACATGATTAAGTTGATAGGAATTGGATATTAGAAACCAAGTTAATAGAAGCTATCTCAACTCAATATTCTTCAAATAGTTAAACCAATTACAAATTTATTAAAAAAACATAGTCGTAATAAAATCTACTTGAGGGGTGTTTGATCAAATTATGCATCAAAACAAAGAAGTAGAATTAGAAGACATGGAAGACATTGCAAAACTAAAATTGGATGACAAATAAAGATTCTAGTATGACAAACTTTGTAGATTTCTACTTACATATTATTTTAAAATTAATAAGAGATTATTAATTTGATATGAAAACCAAATTTGTTCTCCTAAAACAACCTTTTTGAAAGAATTATTAAAATTAATAAGAGATTATTGGAGTGACATTGATTAACTTAGTATAAAAGATCTATATTAAATTGTAGAAGTATGTCTTCATTTTCTCTTAAAAAGCTAAAAGAATCTTACTAATGTTATATCATGAAGTGATGTTCGAAAACTGAGTCAATTTTAATTAAATTTAAATTTGCATAATTCTCCTCCGTTTATGGACATCGTTTCACAAATTGCAAACACAAAAAATTTTTGATGTTTTATTATTCTATAGATTATAAGTTTTTAAATGTCATATTATTTATTTATATGTGTTGATTTGTATTTTTCGGAGATATATATTTAAACTATTTAATATAAAGATTATATCCTATTTATGGTATTTTATATCTTATTTTTTAATTACATAATGCCTATCACTCAAATTATTAAAACTTTCTCATCGAAAGGTATTATAATTAGAATTTTGTTAATATATTCTATTTTGAACTATACAAATACTTTTTAACATTAAAAATTCATTTCAAATTTTTTCATCTATATTAATAAATTATATATATTTTTTAATTTTATTTTTTAATGCAATGTCCAAACATTTTTGCATTATTCAATCACTTTCATTACTTACATATTTAAAGTTCATTTTTCTAAATAGATATTTAATGTTGCACCCCTATTATAATAATTTTTTCTTGTAAATATATAGAATATTTTTAATTTTTAATTCTTAAAATTTATAATTTCTTGTAATTTTACTTTAGTTCTTCGTACTCTCAAATTGTGTAAGCATATTAATCAATTTTGTGCTCTTTATAATCTTTTTTTGTCTAATTAAACTTATTTTACTAAATTAATTAATTGAGATAATATATCTAAAATTATACATTTTTTGCCTTTTTTTATACCTTTTTTGATAAACGTAAGTTCTTTGTAATTAGCATGCTTACACAAATATATTTGAAAAACTATGACGTTATGTAATCTAATTGTTTTTTTATTGTTAATGTTTTAAGTAATTCCAATATGGACTTGAAAGTTTTTATTTCAATATCCATGCTATTAGTGTAATACATAATGTTTTGAATATTACTTTTTATAACGTCTTACATATTTTGTTTTTACATTTCCAATAATTTTTTATTTTGTTAATGTTTTTTGGATTTGATTATCAAAATACATTTTCAAAAGATCAAATATAAAATTAAATTTCAATATTTTATTCACCACAAAAAATATAAAATTTTAAATTAATTATAAATTATATTATTTATTCTAAAACTATTTTTTAAAATACTAGAAAAACATTTCATTGATGCAAAAGCCAAATTTTTTTCCGAATAAAATATTATACTTCTTAATCATTTTGCAATTTTTTTTGGTTTTTGGTTAATGGCATATCCTCATTGACCAAGATAATTTTTTTATTATTTATGTAAATTATAATTTATATTCTAGTTAAACATAATAGTACTTGGTTTTTTTATTTTTTTTTACCTTTAATAATTGTATTTTTTCTTTCATTAGAGTACTTCCATTTCTTATTTAGAAACATTTTTGTACCTTAAATTATGTCAAATTATTAAAATTTAGATATTTTTTACTTGTTATTTTTTAGATAAATTATTCTTTCATTTCACATCATTAATCTTTATTTCGAAATACTTTTTTGAAATATATTGTATAATCTAATCAAATTGCATCTCTAAAAACCAATATTGTATAGGACAGATCATAAGAAAGACAAGTTGATTTAGGGACATGCCTTCGCTATGAGGCAAATATTCATATTTTCTTCTGGAATATTTTATTAATTTTTTATATCGTCTAATGTAATCTAATTTCAACATGTTATGTTTCTGATCAATTATCCATTTTTTCTTTCACAAATTTTTTATAATTCCTATTATGTTATGGTCAATGAGTTGAGCTTTTAAATTTTAACAATATGTTTATTTGCTATGGTAACAATTTTCATTTAGGATTGTATTTTCTTGAAATTTTTTACAAGTTAATTAATTTTTTTATGTCTGATTATTAATAAAATATTTTTTTGAAGGATATAAGTGCTTTTATATTACAATGTTTTAAGAATTTGGCTATCTTAATGATTGTTTTAAACTATTAATTAAAAAATTATAATACATTTTAAACATTTGAGCATAATGAAAATTTTCTAAAACTCATCTAAAATAAAAATTATTTCCTAAAACATTATTTCGATTACTCCTTAGTTTTTATAAAAGTTTATTTCGAAGTGTTATCTAATTAATTTTTAATGTTAAGGATTTTTTATTATTTTAATAGTTTGATAGATTTTTTGTATTTCTTATATTGTTTTTAAGAAACAAATTTCAAATAATGTATCAATATTTAAATACTTATTAAAACTATCTATTTCATATTCTAAATGGAATATTTTTTAATCACATAATATCTTTGAATCAAATTACTGCAATCCGATTTCTAATATTTTAATAAATAGAGAAGATTTTCTGTTACAATATGCTATTAAATCTTTATGGTAATACCTCTGAACATCTTAAATTCTTTTTACCAAGACAATTTTCCACTTTATTATTTTAATTTACATTTTTATTTCAAAAAAATTCAAAACAAATTTTCCTTTATGTTTGTCGTTAATGTGTCACCAAATTTATTTTGAATATTTAAATTTTTTAATTATCTAACTAATATTTTTTATACATATTTTTTTAATTTCATTATTATGACTACATGTGCAATTTTTTATTTTTTGAAAATACAAAATTTTGGCCAATTTTATATGTTGTCATCAATGTTGGCTTTTTTTATTTTTTGTTGATAATAAGGTTGACATCTGAACTAAATTTTACTCATACTGTCTAAATGTTCAAGTGTCTAATTTCCTTAATGATTATACTTTATTGGATTGCTTTAAACTTGCTATGTCTACATCAACATATTGATTATCATTATAGTTTAAAAATAACATTTTTAATAATATATTTGAAATGTTTTATAAATAATAAAGTTTTTTTACTTTCTTGTATTTAAACATTTTTAATAAAATATAATTTATCATTGAATTAACTAAAAACAGATTTCATTTTTCGTCCTTTCATAATTTTTAATTTTTATGAACGCATTTATTAAGCACTTTTTAGTACAATATTTCTCCTATAACGATCTTATTTTTTTTATTTTTTATAGAGTACTTTTCATTTAATTTTGTTATTAGAATGCTTTTTGGCAACTTTTTTTTGTGGACGTTTTTAAGCATATTTAATATTCTATATCACTATTTTTTATATCTCTTAGTGATACATTTCTCTTTTTCAATAATATATCTTTTTTCACAATAACGAAATACATCATTCAAAATGCACACAAATGATTTTTGGTTAGTTAAAATTAAGTTTTTTCCAAGTAACACTTAACAAATATTTAATCAAAAATATAAGTCTTAAATTTTTTTTAAAATAATTAAAATCGTTTAAAATTAAAGGTTTGTATTTTATTGTGAAAAATATATTTTCTTGTAATCCAATCTTAATGAGCAAACCAATATTAGTCAAACTCTAACTATACACATAAAAATGTATTTTTTTTGCTAAATGTTTCATTTAATCAAAATAATGAAAAAAATTAATAAAAAATAGTTTAGTTAAGCAGAAAATAAGAACTATTTCATAGATACTGGAAAATTATTAAAGGTTAAAAAAATATTTAAAATTTCTTAGAAATTATACGAAAAATAAAGTTTAAAGTAAAAAAATTAAATAAATGATAAGATACATTAATATGACAAGAACCTCCATAAATATTCTACCATAAGTTTAAAAAAATCATATTCAATCAAATTATATTATTAAAAGTTTTCAAAAAAATTGAAAATAAAATAGTGTGATCTACCAAATTTATATGAACTTTGAATTATTTAGCAAAATTTTTCAAAATGCAGGGAAAACTATTTTCAAACACAAAAAGTGTAAAATAGTCAAACATATGGAATAATTAATGGACAAAGTTTGAAAATATTAAAATGAAATCTACTAAAAATGAAGTCCAAATGAACCACAAATAAGTCAAATTAAAAATAATAAATGAAGCAATAATTGTGCTCAAATTGACTACTCGACAAGAGATTATGATGATTCATGTCACTAAGAGAAACTTTCAATCTGCAAAAGAAATGCAAATTGAAGATAAAAAGAATCTTGGATGCTTGAAAGAAAGAAAGCTCCTTCGCAATGTCAAAAAAACAACAATTTTGTGAAAACTTTGTGTGGATATTTTCCAAAATTTATCTTATATGGTTCAATTGACATGCATCATGTTTTTAGAAAAATGTCAAAAGACATCATTTGAATGCTTTTGCACTTCACTCAAATGGTTTTAAAATGTTTTAAAAAACATGACTAGTGCAGTGACAGCATGCATGTATTGCAGAATATTTATTACAAACACTCAAAGATCTAAGGTACTTCAAGTACTTGTTAAGCAAGCATAAATCTAGGGTGCATCCAACAAATGTCTATGGACCATGTGTAGTATAGATAAACATTTGTTCAAATAATTCTATAAAACTACACAAAAAAAATTGATAGTACATTATTATATATGTGTTGAAAGTCAAGATGAATGCACCTAAACAAGACAATGCATATTGACACTATTCTTGACATAAAGTATATCTAGCTCATTAGAATTTGTTAATCACTAGTAAATATTACCATTTAGGTAAACAATGAATTTGCATAGCTAGAAGATGTTCTTAAGTTAGTTCTACGCCTATCTATGAAAGTTTAACGTTAAATTCTTAATTGGATGGGATTAAATTAATTCTAAGAATGCAAAACTATTCTAAAGTTTTTGAAAGTAGAGTTGAATAAACAATTTTGGGATTCATACCGCATAACATTTCTTAATGCAATCAAATACTACTATTCCTTTATTAAATTAGTTTTATTACATTTACTTATTTTAAGACCCTTGCCATTATCAAAAGCTTACAAGTACTTATTGGAGGTTTAGTTGAAGTAAAGTACATTCATGTACATCAACCTCACGCATCAACAGAGTTTGCGGGAAAGTTTTTTTTATTTTTCGTATGTTTTACACATCACCAAAATTTTGTAGAATCTTATGTATTAAGCTTTAAGCAAAGGGATTTGTTTTTTAGAATTATTTCTTGGTTGGGTTTTAGTTACAAAAGTAGCCATTTTTGTGAACATTGTGTCTAACGCACAAAGTTTCAAGAAAGTTTGGCTTTAACATTCTAAGAGGCCAATTTAGATTATGTTCCAACTAGAAAAAATACTAGGGTTGTGCACTAGCACAAGAACAAAAACACTCAAGGTGAGGTTATGTGTTTACCTTTTGAAAATAACATGTGATGCCTTCTCAACTTGCTATGCAATGGTTCATTTGGGTATAAACTAAACCAACTAAAATACTCTTGGTATTTTTTCATTATTACCAATATTCTTTTCTTGTTTTCTCTTACCAAGAATGTGATTATTATTGCTACTAAAAGTTGGATTATTTGGGACCAATAGCTATTATCTTAAACAATCTAGTAACTTTTAAAACATGTAAAGTAAGTTCTTTTGAGCATAAAACACATATTTTTAGTGCAATTTTTTTGGGGGCAACCAAAGCAAAAAGCCTTGGTAAGATTCTTTATATGGTCATAAGTTATTAATTTTATGCCCAAAGACCAATCAAACATCTATTGACACTTTTGTGGAATCAATTATCTATTCTTTATATGAAGAGTTAAGATATTGATAAAAATTATATCATAGGCAAAACTTCCATACAAAAAAGGGCAAAAGATCCAAAACTGGCCCATTTTTGTTGATTCCTTTGTTTGTTACCCAACACTAACAATATTAGAGTTAATATCATACATGGACCATGTTTTTCTAGAACAGATCAACGAACAGTTCTTTAAAGTCTAATCTAGATCATTAGCTCATATGCCATACAAACAAATCATGATCTACAACTTTTTTTTACCCATGAGGACCAACTTCAAAGTAGCAAATTTTGTAAGGACCCTAATTGAAACTACATCTACAAATTTTATGTTTACTTACCATAACACTTTGTTATGCACTAAACTAGATCTAATCCATGACAAAATATATGTCAAATTGACCCAAAAACTTAATCCAAAGCGCATCAACTCAAATTTGACCAAGACATCATCGACACTACAATGATCTGATGACTAGTTCCAAAATGCCCGTACTTGAATTTTACCTACTACACATTCGATGGTGTGCCAATTCACTAGGTTAATCCATAAAATGCCCCAAAAAATTAATTTTGATGACCCATGTGATCCGGCTAATAACAAACTGGAAATGCAACTTTTTAGGAAGATAGTTTCACAACTGTTTGGTCCTTGGAAACTTTGGGCCAAAACGATAACTTTATAGAAAGCTATTTTCAAATAACCTTGACCAAAGCATTGGTAACAACCTTTTAGAAAATAGATTTTTTGAAGCTAAAATGCTAGATTTTTTAATTGAGTTTTAGTAAGAGCTATTTACAACAATTTTACATTTTTTAATTTCTTTTTTCTCTTCATAGGATCTAAATAAAATGAGAGGCATACTCCTTCAAAGAGATGATCCTTACATGTGCAAAATACCACTTTTTCCATTATCCCTTATTGAGTTTTAGGGTTAATTACAATGCAAGTGTCAACATGCAGAATCATCTTCGCTTCAATTTTAGGTGGAAGCTTGCGAAGCTTAAGCAATGGGATAGTGTATAAGTTTACCTATCATGCTACTATTTATCCTACTTGTTGATGTTCCATATTGGTTCTTTCCCCTTGTCTCTTTTAAATCATTGATTCACTTTTATTATGTCATTTCCTTGCACTACATTGTTACTTTTCACCTTGATAATTAATGTTTCCTTAGATTTCTACTACTACTTATTGGCACCTTCTTTTCTATTCTCAATTCTACTTTTTGTTTTTTTACTAAACTTTGTGTAAGTTACTTCATTACACCTTTTCCACATTACTTATTAATGTTTCTCAAGGCTTTTTAATCTGCTCCAATGTGACAATTATATCAGTCTTTCCATATAGCAAAATTGATTTTGTCAAACTGCTTTCCAAATACCCTTTCTTTGTTCCATTGAATTGGTAATAGGCTTATCATAAGAAATGCACCCTACGTTGTTCTTGGTTCCCTCTTAACTAAAGTTTCCTTGGATAGCTTTCGCATCTGTGTTGCCTTTTGAGGTTTCTTTTGTTTATCATCTTATTTTCTTTATTCTTAATCTGTGTAGTCTAATCTTTAAATGCTTATTAAAGTTTATACAGCTAGTTAAGCATCAAATCTTGCTCTAGAACTTGGTTATACTAGTGTTTGCAATGCTTATAGTAAAGCACTACTAAACCATCACCTAAATAAGAAAATCTTATTTATGTCTTATGGTAGAGTAGATAATGAATTTATTCATAGAATGTTCATTTATATTATAGTAGTATCTTATATAGTAATACCTCTCATTGTAGAATCCATTTTATTTAGCTTTTCTAAAATATTTATAAATGAATCCCAAGATTTACCACTTCTTCATGACATCCAATATGTTGTAGACCTAACACTAGGTACTAGTTTACTAAATTTGTCACATTATAGGATGAATCCTTCTAAATATCAATAACTCAATTGACAAGTGCAAGAGAAATTAGACAAAGGATTCATTTGAAGGAGAATGTTTAAAGGAGAAGGTTTTTCAGTAATAGGGAAATTAGCAAAATGATGCAAAGTCTTGTTCCTTATCCCTTGGTTGGATGAACTTTTGGACCAAACTAAAGTAGCCACTATTTCATCCAAAGTCAATTTTAAAAAGTAGAAAGCACCAAGTTAAAATATAATTAAGGTATTAGTGAAAACTGTGTTTTAAAATTAAGGATAGATTATACAAGTGGATAGTCATTCCCTTCACCATATTTAACACACGAAGCACATTTATACGAAAAATGACCAAAATATCCCAATTGAGAAAGTTTGTGATAGTTTACTTTAATGAAATCTTGAACTTTAGTTATACCATTCAACATGAATGCCTAAGAAACATTTGTTCCATGACTAGGGAGAGAACCCTTACCCAACATAGAAAAGGAACATATGTTTCCCATCATCTTAATTTTTTTGCCTTCAATCCTTAAAACAAGACATATCATCTTACTATGACAAAATTAAATCTATAAATCAGTAACCAATGTCTTAAGAAATCCATAATATTATGAGCTTTCATGGACTAACAACTTTGAAAAATTGATTCATTAATAGTTTTATTATCATTAATACCCTAATAATTGGTCATTTTAGGAAGCAAAATTTTTAGTGGCCCTTGCAACTTAGAAAAGATTTGTGAAAATCAGTGAAGCTCTAATCCAAGAATTTATGCTTCAACCTTCACACTATACTTGACAAAGTGTGTATGTTTAATTAGTTTCTCAAGACCACCATCACTGATAAGGATGTTTGCTTCACTTGGGATTTTTTGAAATCATTAGGCATCTCTCACAAATAAGGTAAAAATTTTTTTTTTCCTATCACCGTTATCTCTTAACCAAATTGAGTTCATAAATCATAGCCCAGGAAATCAATTATGGTTTTTTGTAAAAGGAAACATAAATAATTTTGATCATCTTTAGCTAGAAGCCAAGAAAACTTATAATAGTTTCATGAATATGTCCACAAGAATGAACCCCTTTGAATCCAATAATCAATATGCATGTTTTAACCTATTTGACATAATCCTATTAGACATCCAAGCACAAACATAAATGTTTGTATATAAGGTAAGTTCATGAGCATATTAAGGAAATAATAAATCTTAGCATTGTGTGGTACCATAGATTGGTTAATATGCATCACAAGATTAAATAATTCTTAGTGAGATAATTCATGATGATTAGAATCAAGTCTGAATTATTTACTCTATGAATTTTGTAGAAGTTACACTCAAGAGTATTCTATCCATTCCAAATCTCAAAGGTTGGAACAAATGCATACATAGTGGAGCTAAGTGATTATTGGCTTATCATGGTAAGAAGAGTAAGAAGATTGAAGCAGTACTAAACGTGAATGCTAAATAAACCAGATGTTAGTGTTATCAAACTTATCTTTTTCATTCGAAAGGTTAACAAGGAAATAAGGATACCCCAATCATAATGAAAGAGTCATAAAGACTAAACCCTAACATATTAGACATTTATGAAGAGTAATCTAGAGTAACAAATTAGAAATGAGACTCTTCTACTTCAAGGGAATTAGAGAGGACACCCATTAAGATTTTTATTGCTCATGGACTAGTTAGGCATGTGTTGACAATTCTAGAAAATTAAGCTATCTTTTCCTCATATGCTAAGTTAAAATGCAGCTTAAAATTCAATTCTATGCTCAAAATTGACATCATGAATAAATAAAAGAACAAAAAATGGCCTATTCAGGCCATTTTTATTGATACCATCATTCATTGTTGCCTCTATCACTCATCCTTGAATTAACCTAATTAGTCTCAATGCTGACTTGGACTATAGTCCATTGAAATAGAATAGTGAATGGGTGATTTTAGCTTAATCCCATGCAAGAGTTTGCATAACCCACAATTGCACCTAGATTCATTAGGTTGTAGCAATCAGTTAGATCGACCCATCGGTTGTAAAGGTCATCTGTCTTGTCAACAAACCTAGACAAATAAAACCAAGCTGGCCCAACAACCCGCTTTGTGATACATTCACCTAGATAATACCCATGACACCATGAACATCACACTAGCCCCACCAAATTAATTTATTACATGATTATCTTATCGATTCATTGACCGAATTTGCAACACATTGACCCAGAACATAATTACCAAATCCATACATGTCAACCTCGATCAAAATTGCAAGTGTCATAGCTAACTTATTAAGCTTGAAACCAAAACTGTAGCTTTTAAAAAATTACTTAGCAATAGCTTTGACCACATCACTTTTGGTACAAAATGGCAACTCTTTAAAAACTTGTTTTAAAATATTCTAACCATAAATTTGGTGAATAGGTGATTAGAAAATAGTTTTTTTAAAATGAAATGATTTTTTCTTAGAAATCTTTATTGAAGTAGATTTTTACCACCAATTTTGAATTTTGTATGATCTTTGTAAGAGCAAATTTCCATTGTTTTGTTGTGTTTTGTTGAGTTTTAATTGTGATTGTAACAAAATTCTAACATGATGACTTGTTGAGCACTAATTTTGTGAGTAGAGGAGCAAGTTTCAATGATGAGGCACTATGCTAATTTTCTTATGATTATATCATATCACTTTCCCATGATAGCTACATCATTCTTTCCTTCATTATGTTATTTCTCTCACTTCATTAATTTCCTTTTACTTCATCATTTTTTCTATTTTTTCTTTCTTTTTCACTTCATTTCTTAATGTTTTCTCAAATTTTTAGTTCTACTACCTATCATTGCATTCAATATTTTTGTCAATTTTTTTTCAAAAGTGTTTGAACTAATTTTACTTGTAGTTGTTGCTTAAGTGTTTTTATAAGACAGTAAAGTTTTTCATTGCTTTCAATCAACAACCAAGTAACCATTACTTTGGTCTTTCATTATCGCAAAGACAGTTTTGTCAAACATCTTTCCGAGTACATGATCTCTACGTTGTTAGTGAGTGAACTAGTCTTGCATACAATGTGACCATGGTGATGGTCTTGGTCCCCTCTTAGCTAAAATTTCCCTGGATTGGTGTTTTGTGTGTGTTGCATATTTTTGTTTCTAGTGTTTAACGCCTTGTGTTTTGGAATAGAGGACGACTAGATTCTTGTTGTTCACATATTTGTGCTAAAAAGCTTTATAGAGAATCCTAAGTCTCATCCAAAAAGGTTTTGGGTGTGAATACTGTTTAAAAACCCTTCCTTGAATGCTCTTGAGAGGAAATCTCTTTCAAAGAACAAACATCACGCTTGAATTTTTCATTTACGTGTGAATTCACTTAGATCTCTAAATACTGAGAAGACAAAAGCCTCTAAGAAAAGCTCAAAATATAAATCTTCCATTGAGTTCCAAGATATTGGGAAGTGAATTAAGTAAGCCATATCTTTAAGAAAGTTCACCTTCAGGCACATTTTCTTTAAGAGATTCAGTGAGCCAACTATATGAGGAATTATTTGTTATTTCCTTGGGTGTTATGAAAGTTAACCCTTAAAGAAGTAGGGAAAAGAATTCAAACCATGATCTTAGAGAGGTGATGAAGCATAATTTATATTTTGAAGAGAAGAAGGAGGCACATTCATTTGTGAACTCCACTACATTGATCGAGGTAGGATGTGCCTCAAGGCTACACAATTACACTAGAAATTACTGTGGGTTTGAACTAGATATTTTGGTATATATTCTTGATTCTATTTTTTGGGATTCTATAAAGAGGCCTATTGTAACTATATTTCGTAACAATTCCTAGATCAAATGAGTACACACACTTATGTTTTCATAATTGAATCTTTGACAAGGTAATCTCTTATATTTTATTAAGATGACTAATTAATTCAAATTTCACTTGGAAAAATTACTAATTGTTTTTAAGAACTAGTACTTACGATAATTAATACACTAAAATGGTAGAATAATTACTAGCATAAAAATAATAGAATAGTTCTTAAATCTATGCCATGTGATGTGCTCTACAAATTCTATAATTTTCTTCCATGTTATCCAAACCATAATTGTAAAAACTTGTAACAAAGAAAATAATTTTACCTAGTGTATGCCTTAAGGTTTAAATGGATGTCTTGGTGGAGGGCTCTGGAACCTTTTCCTACTGAGCTGGAGTTTAAACCAATTGACCCACAATTTTTTACTTCTCTTGAAGTAGACTATCGGATAATCTAGGACAAAGGAATCCATATAATGTTAAGATGATTTAGTGTTTCTAATAAAAATTTGATTAAATAGATGACTATAGTGAAACACAATCTTATGCAAGATGGATGATAAGTTCACTAAGCATGATCTTAATATCTTTTTTAATATTAGTATTCCTAAAATATCATCGTGGACAAAGTGTGTGTGTGCAACTTTAAACTAGAAAAATGTTAATTGAGTTCTTTGATGAACTGAATTTTTTTAACACTGATTGCTAACCTTGATCAACATTTCTTGAAGCTTATATTCATGCCAAAAGAGGGAGATAAAAAAGGATCACTCCATGGCTAAAAATTACTAATTAAGGGATGAAACATTTCGCATGAAAAAGACAATATTTAGGTTAATGAATATGATATTGGGAAATTAAGGAGAATAAAATAAGAATAGCGTTAATCTAAGCCTTAGATGTTTACTTCCACAAATTCTAAGGTGCAAGTGGTATTATAGCCAATGTCACTAGTTTGAGCCCTTGATGTGCCAATATGGAAAGATTATTGGTGTGAAAAAATCATGTCTATATGGATCCACTAATGTTACAAGTTTGAAATGCAACATCCATTGGTGCATATGACTAGCTTTGTTTTGTTTGCTTAATCCTTTTGGGTGTTGATGTGCATATGTATTCATTTCTTTTAGGTTTGTTATCTTTACTTTTTTGGGCTATGGTGAATACACTATAAGGCTATGCTAAGTGCTCCTCCTCTTAGCACTTGTTTTTGGAAAAAAAATGTTGCTAGCCTATAGTGATATCATGTCATGGATGTTCATACAATTAATCATGCAATAAAAGCAAAAGAAAAGATTTAAGAAGGGACATGCTCTAGTGTCACAAAAAACGTTATTTTACATAAGGTTTGCCACCTTATCCAACGTAGTTCTTCCAACATGATAAATATGGGTAAACTTGAATTAAGTAAAAAGTCATAAAAAATAGATTTATGTTAAAATTTCTCTTTGGAGGGTATTTAGTAGTACTTGTGAGCTATTGTAGCAATGTAAAAGGCAATCCCAATGTCGATACCCATGCAGTGAGGAATTTGTGAGGTAATTAGAGAAATTCTAAAATAAAAAATGTATTTTTCCATCTCAATTGATGTACTAATACACACACAATAGTTTACGACATAGATAGCCTCATTGTTGGCCATCATTTAGCCAAGATGGGGGTAAACATATACTATGAAATAACTTGTAGTCTATGTTGTTTGTGGTTCCTTTAAAAGTTCCTTATAGAAACATTCCTATATTATAAAACTTCTAGGAGAAGATTTTGATCATGGAAGTAGATGACAGTGCCAACTCCATATGTACTTTGTTATTTCTATCTTGTTATATATGATAGAGTGTAGTAGCAACATTATTGACTAGTTCTTCTATTTCTATTTCCTTGTTTATCTATATCTGGTCAAATAAATACTAAAGCTATTAAATTGCATCCAATAGTTAAGCATTTTTGTAGTAACTAAAGAAAAAAATGGAAAACTTATTGTGAATATTTACAACACCATAAATTATGATTAATTGTTTCATCATAAATGTAGTGACATGGTAACATGTTAATTGCTTATTCCTTTCAATGCGGCAAACATTTAATGGGCACAATAGATAATAGAATTCATTAGATCAACATCCTTATCTTGCAATCAATGATAACATCTATACCTCATTTATTAGGAAATCTTAATTCTAGTTTAGACTCAAAAAGCTTTATTGTAGATATGAGACAATTGATTTTTGTTTATCCATGTAATGCCAAACATGTGAGTGTCATTTAATCTCATTAAGTCTTAGTTTTCCAAATCTTTTATTTTCCTAAGGTAGTGAAACAAAACCACAAATATTATGCTAATTCCATTATCCATTTCTACTTGAGCTTCTACCTCTATTTCCTCGTGTCAAAGAGGCAAATTAAAAATACTTCAAATTCATGCAATGCTTGTTAAACAGATTAGATTATCAAGATTTTTTGTATATATGACTATAAATGTTGCTTTGCCTTTCAATTGTCAACCTTAAAATTGTAAGTGACTTGTAAGTGATTATTCTCCTTGCTTTTTAATATATTCCTAACTAACAAACTTATTCTCACCTGAAAAAGACGAACACTCGAAATGGACAGACATGCTATGCAAAAAAATCCTATTACTTTAAAAAAAACAATTGCGTGAATGAAGCTAGTATAGTTAACTATAAAATAGTACATGCAATTTGTGTGTGTGTGACTTGAATTCAACACATCGCTACTTTATAATAGACCAAAACAATATACTAATAAACTAATTTATATTTTGTAAGAGTTTAACAAAAAAACAAACTACCAAAGAGCTTGGGTGTTTAGTCATGCGTCCCCAAAATGGTGCATAAAACAATCCAATCAAATCTGATAATGCAACAAAATTATAATAGTTTCTTCTACTTACTTTTGAGTTTGGTTGGTAATTCTCTTTCAAAAGTTCATAATGGCGATTTTAACAAGTTTTTTAATGACATTTTTTCCATCAACTATTTAGTATAATTTTAGATGTCTGGCAAGATTATAAAATAAATACTCGGCTTGATGAAGATTCACTTAGACCATAACACAACATGATAGATATAGTTTCTTTTAGTGGTCCATATTGAAGTTGGACAGTGTATTCTACGATTACAATTGAGTTGAAATATTTAATTTTATTTAGCTTTATTTAGTTTACTAAATTCATTATTTTTAATATAAGTTTTAGTGGTACACATATGTTCCCCATGATACTTTCATTATTAACAAAAAATTCTATGAACTTTTCATGTTTTCATTAGGAAAAGTATTTTAGCTAGTTTTTGTTTTGATTTTAGGTTTAGTATTGCACTCTATTTAAAGCTATATTATGCAATACAAAGAAATATTATTTTATTTAGCATTCATCCTTTAGAAAAAATGTTTTCTTTATCTATATGAGGGTGCAACAACAAGTTATAACCAAAGTATTTTAGGTGATAATTTTATATCTAATTTTTTATTTGGATTTAGCTCCACCATTTTTATCATACTTTCATCACCACCTTCCATCTTAAGTCTTATTATAGATATTCCTCCTAGCCATCCTAAATTAATAATATTTGGCTATTAAGGCCATTTGTCTTGTCATTAATCTTTTAAGTCTTAAGAATCATAAATCATTGGACACTGTATTGCTCTCAAGTGAGTAACCCGAAAAAAAGGTTAACGTTTTGCTGTCAAGTACAATGAAAATCACCATTAGGACCATGCTTCACTAAGAGTGCATAAGTTGTTGGCCTTAAATAATATATTAATCCTAACAATCCTTCCAATAAGAAACTAAGGATTCAGTAGCCCAAACCACATTTTGTTCAACATTTTTTTAGTATGTCGGAAATTTTCATGTTTAGAATTTCTAGTTAGAAGTTGTATTTGATAACACATCATTAATTGGCTTTATCTCAAAGTTAAGTACCCAAAAGTCATTTTCATTCATAACTTTGATATTCCCTTGTTAAACATTAAATTGTATTTGGCACAATTCATTTTTTTTACTCATCTAATAAATTGATTGTAAATTTGTTTATAGGCTATTCTATTTTCTTTTTAACTATTTAGTAGAACATGTGAAAAGGAAGTTGTTGATGTTGTCAACCAAAATTGCATAAAATTCATTACAACCAAGGAAGTGGGTAAGCATTGTGTGTCTAATTACAATATAGAGGCAACATTCTTGTTACACTCATGCTAGTTTTTGCATATATTTAATGTCCATATCCATATCATTGAAAAAGTGTGTTTGCACCATTGTGAAAGATGCCAATCATATTAGACTAATGTAAATGCAAATTGAGTCCATTTAGTATAAGAGTTGAGATGCATTATCCACAATCGTAATTGAATATTGTATTTATTTATTCATTTTAGTAAATAAATTTTTGCAATACATTTGCATAACAAAATCAACAATATCAGTGACAACCATGTGCAAATGGACGATAATATAAGCGACATAGATCATGTTGGTCTATTGTACATAATTTTTTGATGACCTTCCATCTAATTTGAGTATGCAAAGATAGTATGGTACCAAGATGGCCTATTTGTCCTTACATAATGTTAAGATTTGAAGCAGTGTTGCAACATAATAGTACAATACATTGATAATATTTACTTTGTTGTCTACTTCTTTTGTCATTTTGCTGTTAAAAGTGATCAAATGATATCATGCACTAAGATAAAAGGTGTTCACGACCCACAATTATTTAACTTTTGGATATTATGATTTTTTGTGCACATGAAGAGTAACTCAGGAAAGTACAAGTGCCTATCTTATGAAAACAATAGCTATATTGTCTAAAATATATAGAAACTTCAAATAGTTAGCTTTATCCTAATGTAGATTAGAAACATATTCAACATTTTAAATGATATGTCCCCTTTGATCATATGATGTATGGAAGCTATATTTTGCCCATATTAATAACATCTTTGCATTTATTTATAATTGAGTTACCATCTTATATATGAGTAAAATTTTTTTATTGTAGTTTGTTTACAAAAGATATGACCACATTATTGCTTTCTTTGTATACTAAGCTCTATGATATGTCTAACAAACTATTTTCCTTGTAACATACAATTTGCTAACTCCTATGATATATTTCTTTTATCATGTAATACAATCAACACACTACAATTTATTGAAACGTATAAACTACTAAATCACTTGTTTAACATCTTCCTATGAAGTTTTATTGGGGAGATAAGATAATATGTTCTTATTAAGTGACAATCTTCTTTAATATTACATATAACATTCATTTTGCTTGATTTAATTTTGCAAAGTTATTAACACTACATGCTTTCAAAATATTTTATGATGTTAGGATGGGTAGCATGATCTTGACCCCTATATTATTCATTTCATGTAACTTTAGGTCACCCAATTTTGTAATCAATTTCATGATTTTATTTATTTTAGGCTTATTTATGTTTCACTTATTAAAAGAGTAACCAATGTCTATTTAGCATTTTTATAATCAATAAAATATGATCAATTTAATTTTCCTTTGGACATTGTGGTCACAATGAAGGAAGTTAAAATTTATAATTTTTTATGGTTTTTATGAATGGTATAGGTTATTCATTATCATTAAATTTAATATTAAAATCTTTAAAGTATAGTTGGTCCTCCATAAATGTAGTGTATATTTTAGAGTTTGCTATTTTTATCAACAATAATCCTATATAAAATTTTGGTAAATTACACATACGAAGTTAGTGACCATATCCAACAATTGATTTAGTTGGACCACTTTGCATTCTTTGTAATCAAATGTTTTTCACAGACATTGTTTTCAAGCTTATTTTACCTAAAAAAACCTTTCAATGACAAAATACAAATATAGAGTTAAATATTTCAAGGAAATAATGTTCATGATTTCTTATTTTTCATATCATTTCATATCTTGTCATTTATGCTATATGGATGCCCATTATCCTTTGCAAATGTTTTAAACAATTTGGATACAAAAAGTAAATGAAATCTTCAACTATTTTAAATTTTATCTATAGTTTGCAAGAAATAATTATTTTAATAATTAAATAATAATTAATTTTTAATGTAGAAAAAATAACACAAAAAATAAATAACAAAAAGTTTTAATAATCTATGTATCATCATAAAAAATAAGTTGACATAATCCTCAAAACTATTGAAATATACATGTGTAAAAATAAAATATTATAAAAATTTTAAAAATAAATAAATTATATGGAAAAATAAAATATATAAAAAACATGCAAAACATATTGATGTTAGATTTTGCAAGAACGTGTATTTTAAAAAATAATAAAATTAAAAGTGATTGATAGTTAAAAAAAATAATAAAAGTTAAGAAAAAAACAAATAACTTTAAAAAAAATAAAACCATAATAACATAGGAAATAATGAATTATATTAATTATTTAAAAATTGAAAAAAAAATAGCTAATTAACAACTCACCATGATTAATATATATCATTACAAATAAAATAAGAAAAAGAATATTAGAGATTCAAATAGTATACAAAAGAGGTTCATTAACTTTATCATGCAAATCGAAAGACAAAAAAATTTTGTTGCCAATAGTCCATACTAATTACAATAAATCAAAAATATACTTGATAATTTTACTAATGTAAGCTAGCTCACTAACCAAAGATGCAATAGAGATGGTCAAAACCATTCCTCAAAGTTTATAGATATTTTATTGAAGATGAGCTAAACATCTCAATGTTTGATGCTTCACTTAATTACATGTTATTCCATAAAAGTTTAACCTTCTAGAATTTAAATAATTTGTTCATAAACTTTATGCTTTGGTAAATTTATTGTTCTTGTCATCATCAAATTATTTTATTATTAAGTGAATTTTTAGCATTTAAAAAAAATGATATTATCATGATGAATATCTCTGTACCTTCAATTTATATTTTGTGTGCAATAAAGTTTAATGAGTTTTAATTTGTGAACTCAAGATTTATTTGTATAAATTTTGCGGAAGCCTTTTTCATGAAGAAATGTACATATTGACATTTAAAATGTCTTATTTTATGTTTAGTATATTTTTTATTTATGATTAATATTTTCTAACTTTTATGTCATTCTTATTTATACTAGTTTTATTTAAGGTATTAGTTTCTAAAGTTTTATTATAGAAATTATTATAGTTTAATTTAATTATAATGTTCTATCTATATAATGTACAAAGAATTTAAAAAATATTAAAATTATTTTACCATGTATATTTATTTCACATGGAATTTAATTTATTTAAAATATTTTGATCTTTCCCTACTAGTATTATCTCAACATGGTTCTAATTTTTTTTCAATATTTCGTTATAATAATAAATTTTCGTAGTAATTTTTAGGTTTTTGAAAAATTGAAGCATTTTAAAAAATTTACAATTTTGTTATTATTTGAATCAGTTATGTTTTAAAATTAAATTTTTTAAAATTACGTATTTTATAAGAAATTTCAATTTATTTTGGTTCCTTGTTTATTATTTTCAAACAACTATTATTTCTTCAATATTTAATTTCCTTAATAATTTATTTTTCTAGTTATTTAAATGGATTTATAAGCTAATAAATATTTAGTGATTATAGTATTAAGAAATTTTGAATACATAATGTATATGTATTAAATATTCAAAACATTTTTCTGCTTAACATTTCAATTTATGATAAGTTTTGTGTTATAGGTATCTCTTCAGTCATTACACAATTAAGAGTACAATTTCACACGTAGTCTGAGAAAATTTAAAAATTTTAAACATTATTTTACAATAATGATTTTCTTAGTCGTATAGATTTATTTAAACTAAACCAATTTTGAATTTCTTGTCCAAAAAGAATATAACTTTCAAAATTCTGTTCTTTTTTACATATTTCTTCAAGAAAATTATTTTACAATTTAAAAATAATTAGTATGCAATGCAATCAATATTATAATATAAAACAATCCTTATCATATAACTTCCAACATTAAACGTAGGGAAATTGGTTGCCCTATGTATAATTGAAATTATTCAATGAAGTGTAATTATGTTGTTTTTGTAATCTACATGATTTTAGGTTACTAAGTTTGTGTGATAGTAATTTGATCATAACAACATAAAAGTTTTAGTTTAAATGATTTTTCATGTAAATAGTTTTGCAATTTAAATTATTTTTTGGAAGAATCCTAATTTTTTTGTTAAAAAATATGTTTAGGAGGATCATTACTTAGTTTTCTTAATTCAATTACCTTCTTAAATCATATAAATATGCGCACGAGCTTTGGGAAACAAATATCCTTGTTTTGGTGAGGAAGAAAAATAATTATGATACATCTTATAAGCTAAAAATTTTAAGTTCTAGCAAATAATAATAATATTAGTTGGTACCAATTATTATCTTATTTAAATGAATTCTTGACGTTAAACTCAAATAGCATCAATTATGTAATTATTTTGACAATTATTGTTATTATTGTTAACATCATAACTTTTATTTAATTTGCAATGATATCTCCTTTTTCAATATTTTGAATCAATTAACTGGATACCTTAATTATATTTCTAAAAGTGGTAACTAAATTTGTAGTTTGCAAAAAATTTAAGTCCATATTATTTCAACTTATCTTGCATTTTTATCTATAAATATATTTTAGCAAGTGTGAATCAAAAGTGCTATAACATATTTCAAGCCTTAGTATCTCTAAATTTATTGTAAAGTGCCGTTTCAAAGAGGAAGTTAAGGGGTTCATCTAAAACATTTTTAAAGTTTCAAGTTCATGCTGAGCTTCTTTATTAAATAAATTAGTCTACAACATATCTATATATATGTATATATATATATTTAAATCATATATTAATTCTTAAATATTGTTTTAATCTCTACAATAGGTGCCAAGAGACCCATTTCGTAAGATTTTCTATCTTACCAAAAGAATTATTAAATATCTTCTTGATTTTTTAATGAATTTGTGCCAATATATTTATAAAGTATTTTAGCTAAAAGTTCTTTATTATATTGTCTTAAAGCAACTGTACAAATACATTATCAACATATTGCTAAAGATTAATGTGAACAGCAAACTTTCATTCATGAATACATAATGTGGTAAGAAAATTAGGATAGGAATATAATTTAGAGGTATATTTATAAATATAAATATTCTAAGACCTCAATTATAAGTAAAACAAAAATGAATATAAATGTGATTCCCAACTATCTTTGTTAGGGTTAATTGGAAATAGGGAAATGCATTTATTATCCTTATTTTGATGAAAACAATGGGAATGATATGTACTATAGAAATTATATCTCTTTTTTACTTTTATTTGATAAAGTGTTTGCCATACATAATATTTTTATCCAAATAATTACTATTTATTCAATAAAGGTATACAATTTCTTTTGAATTAAAATTTAAAATTTAAAATTTAAATATATTTTAACATTTGATATAGGTAAATTTAATGTTTAATTTATAAATTTTAAATTATAAAGTTGGAAGCATTCTATAATTGTAAGATTTGAACTGTAACACATCAACCTTGACTAGGCTTAATATACAAGAATGTGCTTATAAGTTTATTATATTATTAACTTTTTTTATCATCCTTATCGCTATTCTACCATGAATTCTTGATAACATATGGATAGGAGGATTATAAGAAATACTTTTATATATGATGAATTTTAGAATTTGATAAGAAAATATGAATATAATAGAAAGAAGAATTTACTACCATATCTTGCAGAGATTCTTAAATTTAAGGAGTTTTATATAGAAGACCTAAAGGGGTGTTATTAGAGGAACTTCAAATTTAGAATAATGAATTATGGCTACTCTGACCCAAGGCTAGTTTATCTTAAAGAAAATTCTTAGTCTAAGTTTTTGTGGCCAACGCTATATAAGCTATTAAGGCATGCTTATAATTTAAGAAAACTAAACCATAAAAGGGAAGTTTTGTGGAGCCAACTTAGTGGACACTAAGTAAAACTACTAAGGTAAGCTATGAGGAAGAGGAAGGAGGATTAGAGGTTTCTAGCGAGGAAAGATCTTGCAAAAGAGAAGTCTTCTACCTTACTTTTCAACATAGGATAATACTTGAGCTCATATAATAAATTTTTCCACGATCTAAGCAAACGAAAAAAGGAATTGCTTCGTTAAAATATTTATGAAACCTAGGAAATTCATTATGACATTAATTAGTCATTCTTTTTCATGAAACCTATTCAAGAACAAGAATATTCTTTCTACCCAATAATAAGGGAGATTTGTTTTAGTAAATGAATTGTTCAACATTCACTCTTTCTTATGTAGTCTTTCTAGTTGAGTGATAAAAAATGTATATTACATTTTTCTCTATGAATGTAAAGTAGATTAGATGATCACATATTGTATGCTTGCCTTTTGGCTATAAATATATGTGGAAGAAGATCTTTGAATAGCAATTTGTTGATTAAAAAACACTTCTTAACATGGACTTCAACATGTAAAGTAAGTGAAAATCATGCTAAATTTTATGCCTATTTTGTTATTTGTGTTTGTTATCTAAGAATTTAATTATTAAATGCAGATTATCACGATAATTGTTAAAGAATTGGAAACTCATGGAGCATAAAATTTTATTGAATATAACCCTTATAAGCTTGACATAATAGACCTTTTTTCTTGTTATACATTATTAATACTTAGGTTCCTTAGTGTTGTTCTTCTTCTTTCTCAGTCTAATTGATGTTTGAAAATATAAATTGAATGTAATATTTACTTCTTGATTATTGTATTATTATACAAATAGTTTCATGCCCTGATTAATAAAGAAGTTAATAAAATTGAGACTTTATTATATATTTTTTTAATAAACTTTTTTGTTTGAAATGTATTTTTGATGTGAGGCATTATGATTATGTTTAAAATTACTCATAAGTTTGGTTGATAGCATGACATGATATGAATGGGTACATTATCACTAAAATCATGGATAATAATTTTAAGAAATGTAATGTCATATAGGTTATGCCATATATTAAGTAATAAACCATTAAAAGAAACTTCAAAATAAATAAAAAGCTCTTGATAATGTCGCAACCATACATTCTTTTGTCTAGGGTCTGCTTATGAAGCATGGGACCATGGGCTTGGCTAAATTATAACAGGCATTGGTTCAACCCTCAAGTGAATCTAAATGGATTAAGGTATGCATGGTTCTTTGTTAGTACTTAGAAACTCTTAAAGGGCTCATTTTAAGGCCTTGGAAGATATCTATGTTAAGTAGGGATACAATTAGCAACCAAAGGGTTTGGTTATGACTAAAACTATTAAGGTTAAGGTTAAACATTATGGTAATGGTTTTGTGGATAATTCATAAAAGTAGCATGACAAAATTGTGACTTTAAGGTCCTTGGGCATGAATATGTACGATAAGCATAGGTTTTGAATCACACTCAAAGGCATTAAAAAAACTTAATTGAGAAGGAAGTTATAATAAAAGATATTTTTGATAGGCTCATGAAATACAATTTGTGAACCTTTATGAAAAGTGAAAATTAAGCATTGGTAACCTAGGCTAGCGACCACGACCTTCCAAAATGATGGAAGAGATTGGGATATGACATAGGGTTGTATTAGTTTTGGCCATGTAGGTAATTTGGTAAAGATGTTGGCTAGACCTTGGATTGAATTGGTTATTTGGGTAAGACCACAAGTAATTTTATTTAGGCTTTTAAGTCACATGATGACACTCTCAATGGTGATCTAAGGAATATGTGGATGCTTAGGAGAAGCCTTATGATTGTTACAATGACAATGTTTTGCCTTGTGATCATAAGGGTCACTAGTGGTACTTGCGTGAATAATGCTTAGTTGCATTAGCAATAAGATAATATAAAATCTAAGGTTAAAGTCCAAGCCATTATAAAATCTATGGTTATCTTAGATAGAAAAATTTCTTATCAAAATGTGGGCAAGATTAAATGTAAGAAAAAAGAGCTAAGAAATTCTAGATAGTTGAATTATGATTTAGTAGGAATCCTAAGGCACTTAGATATAGTGCACTAAAAATTATCGATGCTCACTAAGGAGATAGACATGTTATCTAGCCCACACCCTTGGCATGGTATTAGTTAACCTTGAAAAGCTAAGCCTATAGTTGGTGTATCATATTTCATTATAAAAACCTCTAGAATTTGTAGGAAATCATTGCATGAATAGTCTTAGACGGAAACAATTACACAATTAGTTTGATAAGAAACCTAATAGTGTATTATCTTCTATTGAGGACCACTTGCAGTTTTTGAAGACTCTTACAATCGTACATGGATGTCGATGAGATTATCATTACCCTGTCAAATATCTTATTTTCCTTCCCTAAATAGAAAGGTCAGTCAAATATCTTTGCTTAGGTTTAGAAATATAGAGGTCATTCTTGTTGATAGAACTCTAAACAATCATGTTTTTCTAAAATAATTACTAAAAGAGTGGCTCAACATATGAACCAAGCTCTTGTTATACCAATCCTATTATTGATAATTTCTCCAGTAGTAATTAAATATAATCCTGGAACAACTTAGAATCCAAAGCACTTGGATTAAAAGTATATACATCTCTCTAGTTGCTGCTTAGAATTGGAGTCTTCCAATGTCTTGTTCCAAAATATATGCCATAGTTAAAATGAATGAAGAGAGCTGGAGCCCACCTAAAAATTAAAGTAGAACTTAGATTTGGTCTTATATTTTTGAAGATTGAAGAAGAAGAATACCATGTCATAGAGAAGGAAAATAACATCAATGAGTTATAGATGAGTTATCAAAGTTAGAACTAAAAAAAAGCTTAAGATGAATGAACCATGGTTTCTAACATGTAGGAGATGTATGGAGAACACATTTAAGAATACTAACAGATACTTTTTTGAATTCTATTGTCCATTTTTGAATTCTAAAAGCCATGACAAATTAAAAAATAAATACTTAGAATTTTTCAAAAAAAAATAAAAATCTTATTGAAAAGCTCCAAAATTAATTATTATAATTAGTTCCTATATGGGCACATGCATTTCGAGTAGTAGTAATGGAGAAAAGTGAGGTAATAAGCAACACATGGTGTGACATGGGTTAATCAATGTGACTCTTTGGGTTCAAGTTTTGGCAAGCAGCATCAATAAAAAGGCATTGACAATTTGGGTCCAATTTGAGATTAATTTGGATTGAAGAGAGTTAGCATGAGTTGATGAGTCAATGCTAATGGAGGTGGTAATGATTATTGGTGGAGGTGGATGATAGAAAAAAGGCCCAAAACTAATTTTAATCCCTTTTTAATTCAATTTTTAAGCAAAGTTTCTACTGATGGTCTTGTGAGATGGTTGAAGGGAAGGTCTATACTCAATATGAGATGAAACTATCCAAAACATTTCTAATTTTTCTTTAAACAACTTCAACTAAATTATAAATATAGGTAAATTGATGAACTAATGTAACTAAATAGAAATTTGCAATAAATAAGGGTCTACTATAATTGATCTACACAATTATAATAATAATAGAGATTAATGATAAGTATAGCATGCAAACCTCAAAGGGCTCCAAGTTCGAATAAAACTAGTACATCTCCAAGTTTAACCTCTACATGATTTATGTGATGAGACTACATCAAATGAATAAGTGTTATATTATAGGTATTGTGTAGCTTAAGAGTTGTCATAAAAACAAAAATGTTATCCATACAACGTTCAATTATAAGCGAATGAAGGGTGATATAAAAAGAATTAAAGGCCCAAGTGGAAGTTTGGACTCAGAGAATGATTTAATTGCCAAATATGTTGAGGATTGCTTGACGTCTCACTATTCCCTACTAAGAAAAATTAGGGGTGCTTTGATTTATCATTCTTAGACTCCCAAAAAATAAATATGATGCTAATTCAGCTAGTTAATATGGAGAATATGCAAAAAAAAAATTTGGATTCTTTAGGTGCTTATACATTGTATTGGCATAATATTTTTTTTACAAGCAGCATTGGTCCATATTTCAAGATGACATTTATGACATTGTAAATTATTTTCTTTTTGGTAGACTACCATGAAAAGTATATAGTATTGCTAATTTAATTTTCCTTCTAAAGACTAATTGCATTATATCTTTTGAAGACTTTATTACTTTTTGTATGTATAGTTTCTCAAAAATATACTAAGTTGTTTGTAGTAAGCCTATAGAGTATCTTACCCGCCATCATCTCAATGGAGCAATCAACTTTTGATAAGGAAGGGGAAATCACTAAAAATAACTTACCTGCATAAGAAATCATACTTTCATAAGAGGAAATTCATGATTTGAATGAGAAGATCAAAGCTAATTGCTTTATTATCGAGCTAGACTTCAAGATCATGGTAATCCTCTATACCCATATCTTCTCCACATTGTAGCTAAAGAAATAAAAAGAGGTTTAAACAATTAACATATACAAGATAAAGTGAAGCACTAGGCCACTCCCACTATTTGTCAACTAAAGACCCACTTGTGCTTTGCAGATTTCCTTTAAATCTTCTTAATAGGTGATAAATATTTAATAAGAAATATCAATTTATTCTTCTCTAATCTCCAGGGCACATCAAGTTTGTTGATTAATGTATAATGGATCTTCTATATTAAATGTACAAAAACAAAACACAAGCAGGAGAACATTCACAAGGAGCTCTTGCTTCAGAAAAGACACTACCTTTTAATCCCGTAACTCAAGAGCACATTATTCGAAGGTAAGAAATAAGTTGTCCACTTAGAACATAACATTAGCAAAACATGCAAATAGAAATTTCTCTCAATGAGAGGTAGTACTTGTTAGTCATGACCTCTAGTCTATACTAGTTTATAAATCAAATTATTTCTAATCCTCAAAATAATATTATTAATTTTAGAAGGTGTGATAAATGGTTTACTTTAGTGTAATAGTGATTTGATGAGCAAGCATTATTTGGCTGGCCAGGTAAAAAAGATTAGCTTCCCTTATGAAAAGTATGGATTACTAGTTAAGAAATTAAATGATATTATGGATGTATATAATGTAAAGAATTTTTAAAGGTCTACCCCTCGGACATTATCTAGTTTACATACTTGAGATGTAAGTTCCTTTATAGAAAGTGTTATGGAGCATGCTAAATGACTTGGAATCAAATATAATTAATCATCTCACTATTTTTTTATTTTGTGATACTTGGAACGAAATAGATAAGTATGGAGACAATTATTGGACCCTCACTAAGGTTGGTAAATTCACTATCACTTTAGGAGGGGATAAGCTTAGAGTTAATTAATTGCATTATTCATAAGTCACAAAACAAATGATGAACAATTATCAACCTTTTGAAATATCTCTATTAATGTGGAGTCTCCTACATAACTAATTACCTTTTGATAACTTGTTGAAGTTGACTTTCAATTTATAAATAGATGTGCTTTTTATGTTTATAGGGACTCTTAAATGATTCTTATGGAATCTCTTTGCAAAGAATCTTGGCAATAAACAAACCCAACATCATGATTCATGAAACGCTTCTACAATGATGGAAGTGTAGTCACACAATCTCAAAAGCTATTGAAAATTTTTTGTTTTGCCATCTCTCAAATGCTGCAATATCTATAAGATAAAAGTTCAAAACAATTCAATGAGCTAATATTCCCTATGATTTTCCTAATACAGTTAAACATAATACATATGAACTTTAAAATGTTGCTCAATTATGTAATGAAGTTCAATAGATCCACAAATGTTAAAATATACAATACTTGATTTTTTGAGATTAATTGAATAATTAAAAAAGTGGTGTAATGGACTCCCCTAGTAGTGGATTTAGAAAAATTAAATTCTAATGGACTAACTAGAAATAACCAAGGCCCTATAACTTGTGTTTGTGTAATTAGAAACTACTTGGTAAAGCTGTTAAAGCGCTCTAAATTTACATAGAATCTAAAAAATATATATAAGTTGAAGCCATTGAAATACTGTTTGGTTTAAATTTAAGTGGTAATCTTTGATTATAAAACATAATTATAGAATCAGACAACAAATTATTCCCTATTATGATTCCAAAAAGGATTGGAATCCCCCACTGTATTTTCATCAAACTAAGTAGATTGAATCAATTTCCTTGCAAAGTATTTTACTCCATTTATTCGAGCTTCTAAATTCATGACAAGTTCTGAAAGTGTTTGAAGCTTTAATTAAGCTTGACAAGGAGAGGTGTTCATATATTATATAGTGCTCATAAGGAAAGTCATCCAACTAATGCCTCCATAATCAAATGTATGGAATGACTTCACACGATTAATATTACTTGAGTTTGTTCTTATAAAAATTACTCGATATTTGGGGCTAAAAATAATGAACTAAAATCTTGGAAAACCACTAGATTTTATCATATATCTTCCATTTTAGCTAAAGAAAAAAATTTTAATAAACTTTTTTTGTTGACAAAACTAATGTCAAGTTAATCATATTCTAGGAAAAAGGAATAAACCTATTTGGTGTGGCTCGTTTCTTAGCTCGGAAATCAATGTCCATATATTCTCTCAATTTTAGAAAATGATAACTATTCTTCTTATATCATAGATCGTGATTTGTTTGTATAAAAACGAATTCCAATCCTACCAATTCCAATATATTCCCATCAAACTTTAACTTGATTATAGCAAAGATACAAAAGAAATGTTCATAAAATTTTTAGTATTTTTGCTAAAGTAAATTGATTACATAATATATTACTATTAAAATAAATTTTTTTGTAGTAATAATGAAATAGAAAATATTTTATTTAAAAAGCTACTTATCAAATTTATTGTTCATTTTAGGAACAGGATATGTAAAGAATGAGAAAAAAGCCAACTCTTTCTCAACAATTTCTATCTCATTTGATCAAATAGCTAATGTAATTATTCATCAATTTTAATTACTAAACATGTTTCTACATCCTCATCATATAGCACTCCTTGATTCATTGGCCAACACATCATCAAAATCAACCTTATGTAAAGACTTGTTCAATAACACAAGTTAAGTAAGATGGACTTAATTAGACAATGCATCAAGCTCTATACTTTTTTTGAATCATTGGAGACTTTCTTTGGATTCATTAATGACTAGACAAATACAATGGCACTTCATATGGAGTACAATTGTAGCTAAGTAGGCTACCCAGCATAAATCTTTTAGATTGGTCCAAAACATTTTAATAATGCAACAATACTCGGTTTGGATTACTCCAATAGAGAATAATTTCTTAGCATTTGCATTATGATTCCTTAATCAACCTAGTACAACATTTCACATCAAGATTAACATTTGCATTTTGTGGAGTATGATTTCTTAGCATTTGCATTTTGTGAAGCTAATCACTCAGTTTTATCTTTTGTGCTTCCTCTTTGTTTCAAGGTTATTTTGATACTACCACTCATTGCAAAGGATTAGTCAAGTATGTTGGCACTAATTTGTTTTTCTTACATCATACAATCATCAAATCCATCAATATAGTACATGATATCTTACTTTGGAGCAAGATTGTCATCAGCTAAATATGTGGGATGGCACAGACCATTTGGATTTCTTTGAAATCCATTTGATTTGTGTCAAACTATTTAGTTACAATATATACTATTACGTTAATCAAACTTTTTATTGAGGCACATTGTCTTAGACCAAGTTAGTTGTCTTAGACCAAGATAGTTCCTTAGACAAACTGTTTGCCAATGTGGTTCTCATCAAACAATGTGATAGTCCCTTACCACTCATTGCACTCTTATGTGCAATGTACTATTTTAATGCATAATTTATGTGGAACCAATCATGCTCACTATTGTTACCTTCATACACTGGACTCATTCAAACCAAGAGATTCAATTGGTAATACTAATGCATCAATGAGACACTCCAAATCGCTGAATGGTAACTTGTTAACATACGAACCACAACCTCTTGAATTCTTGATAATAATGGTCATGCAATTTTGGTAATAAATTATAACTATTTTGACTTCAATATGTTGTAATGTTGTAAAAGTTGATTAAATGATTTTAGGAGATGTTAACTAATATCAAATGTAAATAGAACTATATAACTTATGATAAAATTAATGTTCTACGAGTGAAATTACATATCATCATCTAATTATTAAAAATTTTGGAAACCTAAATCCTTCATTTTCTCTTGGCACACCAATAAAGCCATGTATTGCATTATTGAGGAAACTATGGAGATAATTTATGTCATCAACATTGCTTAAAAGATATATAGGTTTTTGATATCTAAATTTATATCAAGCAAGACAACATATGTAATAAAATTAGACATTATTTCTTCTTTCAAGAGATAATGATATAAATGTTTTTTCTTTAAAATTATCCAACTAGTTGTAGTTCACACTTTAAAAAGATTATTGAGTTATGTTTTTATTTTTAAAAAACTTTAGTAAGGTTGTGACATAGTAGCATTGTACACATCACACAGAGGTTCCATCTGACACTAGTCCTACATGGACTTAGAGCCATTCCATGTTTGGCATCTCAAACTTTTAGTTAGTCTCTGTTATCGCTCTTATTATGAGGGCCAATTACAATTGACTCTTGTTCATTATAATTTTTAATTTTTGTTTTATCAAATTTTTAAGTAATTTGCATTTATAATTTTTTAATTATTTGGAGATTGATTAGTAGCTTTTTAGAAACTTCAAACATTAAATGATATATAATATGTTATTATGGTTGTATAATAATTATATTACCAAACAATGTTTTTCAAAATGTAGTTAAAAAGGCTTAAAATTGAATGTTGGGTTACCTTTTGGTTTTGCTCACTATTGTCTTTCACCTTTACCAATACTAGTGTAAATTCATGTGTCTTCCTAAACCCGCATTGACTCTTCAAACACATTGATCAACTCAACACACACTGACAAGTGTTGATCAGTAATCCATGAAATTTCCTAACCGATCAACACATGTCGACTTGTTAGCCCATGTTGACCCACATATTATACTAGAGGTGTAATTGTGTCTATCTATTTGTGCTACATCGATCATGTAGGCTACCTTCTTGCTGCTCACAAGATTGACACTTATGCCAAATTAATTTAGCTTCATTTCAAAGAATATTTTGGGATAAATTCAAATTATGTTTCTTATAATTCATGATGAATTTTGGAATTCTAAAATTGTACTTTTGATTCTAAAATAAGTTCCAAAGTTTTTCAATAATAACCTTTAATTTCCTAGCCAAAGAATTTATCATTATAGCATTGAGATATTAATAAGTAATTATTCTCACAATGATGTAAGTAATGTAATTTTAATAAAATAACAAAGTGTTCTATTTAAGCTAGCTTATTAGAAGCACGTAGTATATATTCAAAATAACAATGTGATTTTAAAGGTAACCTAAGAAGGAGAGTGAAAGGCTTTAAAAAGAGAGATCCCAAAATATTATCCAGTATTCAAATGAGCATCAACTTTCTATGAATGCCCTTAAATATTTAATTTCAACTTTGTGTAAATTAATAATTTAATCCAAATTTCTAATATGTCATAGTGAGCATCTGATTTTCTTATTTATAAATCTAAAATCTCCACTTATGCACCTTGAGACTTCACCATTATCTTGAGTAATCTAAATGTTTGTTATTAAAACCACTTTTTCATTAGGTTAACATCCCTTATGTTAATGATCAATGCATGTCTCAAGCTTCCAAAACAGTTTTTACTTGTCTAGCAGTACTAAGATATTTTATTGTAAACCTATTGCACATTTGGGTAGGCCTTTATATGGATATTCTTCATGAATGAGGAGCTTTTCAGTTATCGATGATCAAAAAATAGGTTTTAGCACATCATTTATATTAACTTGTGATTAAAGAACGATTAGCTGTGCAAAATTTACTTAATTTCTAATTTTTCATTAAACCAGCATCTTTTAATTTTTTGCAGTTACTTTTAATAGCTAGTATTTATTAAAAATTATATGAAATAACATTACAAAATAGAAAAATCTTTTTTTTAAGTCTAATATTGCAACATTTAATTATTTTTATATTATTTTGCTATTACATTTCATTATTTGTTTGTTTTTCATTATCTTTATGATCTTTAAATGATGTATGTTTAACTTTAGAAGATATGAATCATTAACTTTTGATGATTATTTGAAAATTTTTTCACTAGTAAATTGCATGCAAAAAAGAATTGCTATGACAATGTTGACGTAGAACTTGATTCAATATTCAATTATTCGATATTTGAAAATAAGTTGCTTAAAAATAAAAATTTTTATTAGAGTAATAAAAAAAAGTTTCTTTTGTCTGATTTTTATGAATTCTGTCGTTTGAACAATGATTTTAGTTTTTATAGGTCATATATGCCTATGCATGCATCATCACAAACTCTTGTTAACATTAATATTGAAAACTTTTATACATGAAAATGCCTTAACATCAATGACTAATTTCTATGCTTTATGTGTGTAACATCAAAGGTAACACCAAATTATTGCTATGGAGAAAGTGAAATTTTATAACACTACTCTTTGAGGAAAACCATTTGTTCAATTCCACATAAATATGGTCAAATTTATAGGTGACATTTTTTTTATTAGCATCTTGAACTATTATGTGATTACATAATATTATCTCATCTTAGTCCTTGACAATATTTGCAAATTTTGAAATGTATTGTGCATGTAACTACTATTTGAATATTTAATCACCACTATTTGTTCGATGCTAAAAAATTTAGTAAAACTGCATTCATAATGACTAGCTTAACGAATGTATCATGTAGCCAACTTTTAACATCAAGTAATAAAATTTTAAACTTAGCAAAACACTATAAGGTTTTAAGATCATAATCGATAAGAATAACCATTTGTCAATATAACATAATAATTCAGTTAATTTTGATTCACAAGGAATTAAGCCATACAAAATAGATAAGTATGAATCCATTAGGAAACAAAATAAGTTGAATAAGGAATCTAGTTGAATAATTTGTTAATATTGAATAAGGAATCTAGATGAACTAGAATTCTATCCTTACATATATATGTTTTGTATTGTTTTTGAATTTCTAAAATCTTGATTCACATGAATTTACCCCAATAATAAATTTTTAATTCCCAACCAATTATTGTACATAGATTAGTTATGGAATTCAAAACATGTAAGAATTAGTGTATCTTCTCATCACAAGTTGTCTTGTTCGAAGGCTTTATTATTATCCATTTTATAGTGGCAAATATGTTAAATTATGATGCACAAAATTATGTCGTTGTTAAGGAATGACAACATAATATTGCATATCATAAACAATCTTTGTTTATGATTCTATTGAATACATGAGCAACAATATTAAATAACCAAAAATTTAATGGTTAGTGGTTGTGATGGATAAATAGTCATAGTATCGATGAATAATCTTAATTGCCAGCTGGAGTGGAGTCTTTGGGACACCTGGAGGTGAGTTCCTACACTCCAGCACATTAGTTATACTAAGCTAGTTGGCCAGCAAGTCCTTCTTGTAGGTTTAAGGGGCCTCACCTCTGTCAACTATTCATTTGTTGAGGTTGATTGCAATGTAGCTGACCTTTCACTAGTTTGCATCAACCAAAGAGTACCTTTGATGTTCATCCAAAATTTTTTTTCAATGAAGAAGAAATTGAAAAAAATGACACACCATTCAAGCTTGAAATAGTGAGGAATTTTTCACACTTTTTTCCAAATATGGATTGTAGCATTTAAGAAAATCAAAATTTTCAATGAGTAAAAGGTATCATTTTAGGATAGAAAACTTGTTCTAATTACATTTGATAGATTATTTGAAAAGTTGGCTTCACAAAGCATGGAACATCAATGACTTTAAGTAAACAATATTTAAGTGGCATCATGAGTTTCACATGAATGTTGCTTGGATCAAGATTAGATCTAATTTGGGTTTCGTTTTAGTTTTTCAATAAGGTAGCTCGGTACTCCATAGCTTTGGTAGTAAAAACTCCTATACAAGTAACTATAACTACTATAAACTAAACTAGAGTAAACATAAACGAGATGTGTATTGAACTGGATCTAGTGAAGGAATTACATAGTTGAATTTAGATAACAAAAAATTTTGAAGCTCGAATAGATTATGGTAATGAATTAAATTTGAAAACTTTGTTATTAAATCAACTTCTATGGCTATGGTCACACCTCTCTTCAATGTTAAAAAAATAAAATGTCACCAAATATGCAAGCAAAAATAAGCACCAACAAATGTGAAGAAATGTAATCTCACTAAACCATTATTTATAAATTGGGCAACATTCTAAATAAAAATTCACTACATTTTGATAGTTTCATTTTATATAAGAATATTTTATTAAAAAAAGTTGAGGCACTAAGAAATAGTTCTATTGCAAGGAAGGAGTATAAAAGCCACAAATGGTTTAGCTAATACAATTAGTTGTAGAATTAGCACATGCTTAGGAAAAGCCAAGTTTCCAAATGAATTAATGCAGAACAATCATTTTAAGATATTAGCAATGATTTGGTTAAATAATCTACAAACTCTAGTTTAATGTAATCTAAAGAGGAAAATTTCAACCTAATTTATAATAGACACTCAAAGAGAAATATTAGAAATGGTTAAAGAGGCATCATAGCTTGAGTAAAATTCATAAAAGTGCTTGATTTTTTTTAAATTTCATAACAAATGACTTTTATTAGATAACATCCTTGCTTGTAATATAAGAGGTATAATAAAAAAGAGCTATGGATGGTAGTTTATTATTCTACTCAAAACAAAACTAGTTCTGATTACTCTGATGGAAGCTATGGCTAATTGTGTCTAATTGCATAATCTATCTAAGAGATTAGAATTTGAGCACTACATTGTGAATAAATTTAATGGGATTTAGGAATTATGAGTTAAAAGCATCCAATGTCAAACCTTAAATGAGGATGAGTAGTTAGTTCACTATCTCATTAATAATCCACGACGACAAAATGGTGCTTATAATACTTATGTGTATCCTGAATTCATGTGGTAAATGAGGAAAAGTTTGGCATATGATGGCTCAAATTGTAGAGAAAATTAAAGCTTCATGGATAGAAATAGTATACTTTAAATGTAATAACTACACTTGATGGATACAAGAGTCCATCCAATCCTAGGTGGGATGTAATGAATGAATCCATTGGTTACATTAATTAATGGTGCATAAAAGAACTCTCATTCATACGGCATTAATTTACAAGGATAAGGAACGAAAGGGAACATAGTTCTAAAAAAGGCTATATTGATTATTAGATAATCATGTTTAGATTGTTCTATTCTTAGCAATAGTAATGCAATATTTTATAGAATTGGATCAACTTATTCAAGTTTACTTCAATCTATACAAGATCATACTCCTTTGCAGAAGTTGTTTAAATTTCAAAATATATGAGTTAAGAATCTAATATTCATCCAAAATATAGAAAATGTCAATGAAATTTTATTATTATTAAAATAATCAATAATTTTCTCAGTTCTAATTTCTCCTTCATTATTGCTTCTAATGGGAACTAAATTATGACCAAACTTCTTTTCAAATTTTCTTATCAAGATATAAAAATGATTATAAGAGTTACTCCTTTTTTGAATGAAAATTATCTATGTATACATCTAGGACAAATAGTCTATATTTCTTATGTTCTATACTCAAGCATTGTATATGTCCAAATCATTTATTTGAGAAAGTTCAAAAGGTATACATAGTAACCTACAAAAGACAATTTAATTAAGCCTTTTATTAAGTTATATTTACTTATTTTTCTTAAGGTATGTGTTCTAGCATTGCAAAATCTTCTATGCAATAAAATAAAGTCATTAACATATGGCATAAGCATTCTTTTTTAAAATTGTTTACTATTTTCAAATCATATAATTAATTGTTATTTCTTCTAGTAGTAATAACTAATGATTTCCATCTTTACTAATTTTATATGTAATGGAATCAAATAAAATATTAAAATTTCCATCACATAATTCACTCATATTTTGGAAATTATACTTTAAACTTTAAACTAATAAACTTTAGTAATAGAAAATGTAGAATTTCTAATAATACTTTTTCAATTGATATATTTCTTTGAGTTCGCACTTTGCACCACTTTTCCGTCAACATAGGCTTCTTATTGGATTAATAAATTGATTGTTTCAGTCATGTACCTCAAACATCAACTATCCAAGAATCACATCTAACTCATCTTTCAAATGAAAAACTTCCTATAATTATAGTCAAATTGTTAGACTTATGAAACCAAACCATTTTAGGTCAAGCATATTTTTGAGTGGATGAACTACAGTTTTCCTTAATTAATAATGAATAAGTATATTTCAAGGATTTAAGATCATTAATTCTCTAACTAAGGATGCATGCTCTTAATTCTTTTATTCTAATCCATCTTTCGATTTTTGCATGTCATTACACACAAGTTAATTATTAAGGTAATCCATCATTATAATAACTTAACTTTACTTCACTTAATGATGTTCACATTTCTTCTTCATCGTCTTGAGTCACAATCAAAATTAGCTCTTCATTGTTCTCTTCCTCTTCACTTTTATTGGTCCCCTGAAAGTCACTTCAAGCTTAATTCAATGCTTTCTTCTTCTAATTCTTTCTCTTCTTCATTGCATTCTTCTCTTTCACAATTCATTATGACTCCATTAAGGCATGTGGGTTTAATTTGTCTTAGTTTGTCACACTCATGGGAAAGATCTTATTTTTTCTCTCTTTTTAGACCCTTGTTTCATATATCTTCTTGTAACACCAAATATTTTAGAAAAACCTTCGAAAATTAGAGTTATGCTATCTTCATTTGTAGTTTCCTCTTTTAAGGTTTCCTTCTCATTTTTTAGTGCTATTGCTTACCTTTTGTTAATTTTTTTTAATCAAAGCCTTTCTCTTCTTTTCTCCTCTCCATTTCTTGTTCATTGGTCATGAGCTCACCAATAAAGTCATCCAATTTTATAATAGAAATGCTTGTAGAAATCTTGAAGGTTGTTGTGAAAGCATAATACTATTTTGGTAAAATTCTAAGGATCTTTTTTAGATGTTCATTCATAGTTATAGTCTTTTCCAAACTAACAAGTCTATTAATAATGTTAATAAATCAAATAAGAATTGTTTTCATAGAATCACTAGAAAGCATTTTTGACAGCTCCTAATCATATGCCATCATATCAATTTTACTACGTCAAATAAAAAGATGTACCTTTTTATGTTACCATTAACATGTGGTAAATTTCAAAAGTATTTTCTAAACTCATAACTTTATTATGCTTAACAATGTTCAAAGTACATATTAAAATATTTACATCTTTATCATTTAATTAATTCACTGTTTTTTCTTCGTTAGCAAATTTTTAATTTTTTTTTAATACACCTTATGATTTCTCCTAGTGTGTATTTCCCTACTTATTAACTTCAAGTTAGTGGTAGTCTTGATATTTAAATGGGGATAATGATGACCAAAAAAGTGGTATCTTATTACAGGAAGCTGTTAGCTCACAATTAGCTTTGATGGGTCAAGTGTTAAATGTTTCATATTTTAATTTAATGGACTTGTTTAGTGAACAATAGGTTCATATGTAAATAAAAACCTATGTACATTTGATGATGGTTAAAAGGTTTTTTATTATAAAATATAAGCTTATTTATTTTATGATAGTCTCATTTCATTTTAATTTCAAATTGTACTTAATTGTGATAAATTTTTCATAATTTAAATTATAAAACAATTGCCTCATCCGATCTTATGCCCAAGTGCAAAGCTCTTAGGTTGGGCAAGCCAGAGGGGGCACTTGTAAGCGTCAAATCAAGAAACAGTTAAAACCTAAATAAGATTGATATTATTCTGGCTGACAGTGAATTCCTGAACTGAATAAGGTAAGGCATTGGATTGAGCTAGTATAACTTGAACCAAGTATACTAGTGGACAAGGAGGAGCCAACCCCAATGTGGTTCGAATGTTTATCATGTGTGAATTCTTATGTAATCTAAAAACTTTCCAATCCCAATAATATGGGACAAAATCCCTTATGCAAGTCTATATCCAAAATCATGATCACATAGTGGGGCTCACCTCCACTTTATTAATCGATGATTACTGATTCTATCAATTTTATATATTTTTATCCACACATCTGATGGTCACAGCTTCATCCTAACTTATTGGGTGATAGGAACTCTTTTCATCATATCCTTGAATCATGTGGCACTTAATTATCTTATTTGAATCTTACGATTAAGATCTACTATAACTTTTTCTATGTGGAATCGAATGTTTCGGATCTCACCTGATATGATTGGATGGCCAAGATCAAATTAGTCTTGATCAAATCCTGCATTACTAATCCACTTATTTATCATTAGAATTGATAGTCGATATTTCCATCTATCAAATCCAATTTCTTTAGTCCATGCTACCTAATGGCTAATTATTTAGCTCTTATAGTAGCCATTATAAATAAACTATTTTAACCAATTTGTAAAAGCCTTTTAAGTTACTTGTCTATAGCTTTTTACATAACTTTCCAACACTTTATAATGACTATAATCAAAATTTTTTATAAATACCTAAAAATGTATTTGGAATTATTAATGAATAGGAATTAATTTTTGAGATCTCAACAAAAATATTGCTCAATATTTTATTGAGGTAAATTCTACTAATAGCAACTATAACTTCTTCTCAAATCAACAAAATTTTCTAGCTAAGACTTGCTTATTTAAACTTTTAAATTCTCATTTCTCTTCTTAAATTTAAGCTCGTTGTGTTTTTTTGTTAATCAACAAGTATAGGCAGCTATACAAATTTATCACAATAATTTCATCTTGCATACATTTTTTCTCTTCCCTCAGATGAGCCAACATTTGCAAAAACTCAAGTTTAATTTGATCTCATAAAAGAGAAAGTTTGGATTAAGCTCACAAAAATATGAGTTATAGTTGATCCTACAAAAGCTAGTAAGTTGGATATGAACCAAAAAAACTTTTAAGTTCTAACCTTTTATTATTGGTATTTTCTCGAACTCGATTAAAAAAAATTATTTTGTAAAAATAAATACTTTTAATGACATATTTCAATGAACAAATGAAGTTACAAAACATCCTACTTAGTCACTATGGGTAGAATGGCTTGATTTATGTAACTATTTAAAAATAATTGTTTACAATAAATAGTGGGTTGGGCGTCCCAATGGTGCTCATAAAATTACCATTACAATCCATAAAAGCATAATTAACGATAAATAATGTTTGATTTTAAATCGGACCATTATGTCATAAAAATGGGTTAATTAGATTGCAAGATTAAATACTACACATTTAAGAAATGAAGGCAAATCTTCAACTATTTGATGTCGAAAATTTTTGTGACGAACAAACTTAATTTAAGTCTATACATTTTTTAAAAGAAGATGAATATTTGAACATTTGATCATGATGAATATGAGATCAAACAATTGGTTTTGGGACTACATGTTTTCTGAAGTAAATGAATTTTAGATCATTTGATCTAACCACAAAGTTTTTAAGTGACATATGCAAAATGAATTTATAAACCTATGTTCCATACGAGTTTTAAGTGATTAGTTTAATAATTTTAACGTAGGGTATGATGCAAATGATGGATTCTAGATGGGAAACTACTACACTAAGTGTTCTATCCATTAACTCGAAAACTGGAAGTTAAGCCATTCTTAACCAATGTTCCCAACATTGATTTACTTGTCGTCAATTGTGTATTCACCAATGAATAAAATGATTGAGCGCTATAATAGATACATGATTTGTCATACTCAACAAAAAAAAATAATAAAAAATATAACTATTTTTATCATCAAAGTATAATGTAAGAAATAATGGTTCAACATAACTAACAAGAGAAACAGTTTGTCAATAAATAAAATTTGTTGATGAATAATTACATGAATAAATAACATATAAATAAAAGAAATGAATGATGATAAAACTCTATTCATAAATAGACATCTTAGCACTCCTCTTACTTTCCTATATTGCCATACTAGGATCAATTATTATAAACCCATGCATTACATAAAATTTATTGACACATCTATTATCTATATCATCCTCTATCTCAATCTACATATCTAAATATGTTTTTCACTATCGTGAATCTTGTTCTAAAACTTGGCATGCTTCACCTTGTGTATTGATTAGTCCCAACAAGACTAATACACATTATCTATGTCCAACTAAAATATTTTTTTAGAAAAAGTAATGGCCTTCCATTAATTAATGTTATATTATTTATTTAAATATTTTGCACTTAGATTATTAAATTTTATTGCTTTAAATAAATTAATAATTAGCACCTTTTTGTCAAAACTTTTTTATTATGTTTACAATTAAAAGAAAATTTTTGGTAAAAAAGGTACAGAGTTAAATTTTAATGTTTTAAGAGTTCAACTATCTTGATTTTTTTGTGTAGTTTTGTAATTTTTAAACTTTTTTTGTAACATTAAATTTTTTTAACATGCAATGTCATGAAAGGATTTCTGTTATTATGTTGTGCCAATATTTCAATTTTTTCATTATAATATTTAAGTATTGTTATGTAATTATAATGTTTATATTGGCAATATTTGTTTTTTGTTTTAATTATTTATTTCAATATATTTATTTAAAAATCTAAGGAACTACAATTTATTTTAACTATTTTTTGATAATATAATTAATAAAATTCTTATTCATTTTACATCGTATTTAATATGACGTTTTGAACTGTCAATTTGTATTTCATTTTTCCTTATATCGTAAATGTCTTATATTTTTTCATTTAATTATTATATTATATTTTGTACATAAATTTTTATTATTTTTGACAGTTTTTTTTATGAAACTTATAGTTCTTTGTTGAGTTAATTATTTGCTAAATTTATTTTTTAAATAAATAAGCTTTTTAATTTTTAGTGAACATTTGATAATAAATATATTATTCATTTTCATTTCATCGTACATTTCGGTCTTAATTTTTATTTATTCTATATAAAACAAATTGATGTTTCACTATTTTTAAATAATTATAAGAGTTATGCATTTTTTAAATTCGAAAAATTCTGTAGAAATTTAAAGTTTGTAACAGTAAATGATTATTTTCAAATCCTATTATTATAATTGCTTAGTGCATTGGAAGCATTGTCAAAATGACATTATAGATATCGTATTTTATGGCTATGTTATCGATATAACTTGCATAGTTAAATCATTTTTTTTATTTACTATTGTAATAAATATTATTATTATTGTAATATTATGTTTAAATTTCTTTAAAATTTTAGCATCATGTATTATATAACAAATTTAAAATTTTATTGTTTTTGTTATCATTATTTTTTTATACTTGTATATTATTTATCTTTGCCGTCTTATTTATGACTTTTAAATTCTTACTATATCGTTTTTTAATAATATTAACATGTTATTCAAAAACACAAAATTCTTAAGTTCTATAATAACAATGTTTAAAAATTATTTGAAAATTTTATTGTACTATCATATTTGATCAGATTATAATGTTTTAAAAAATTGAATGTATAAAAGAAAGTTTATTGATTTAATTTTTTTAGTTGAATGTTTTAGTTTATAATACTTTATTTTCAATTAGTGTACTATTTCGAGGACTTTTTTTACATAATAGGACATGATTATTATTATTTTAAATAATCTCTAACATTAATAAATTCCTTAATTACATAGTTTTATTTTAATTAAAACAATTTGAAGTTTCTTGTCAAAAACAAATATAATTATAAAAGTTTTTGCATTTTATGAATTTATTTTTAAAAGTTTGTCCAACGGTTAAACAAAAATCACAAAATAAAAAAGCAAAACACTTGACATAAAATTTCTAGCATTAAATATGTGTACATTATTATCTAAATAGTTCAAGAGTGCACACATTCCTTAACTTTCAATTAGACTTTATCGTTAGTAAATATTTAAATGGAACTAATTAAAACATAATTTTTTAAGAAAAATTAAGAATATCATTCAAAGCATTGAAAATATGATGATCTATATAAAAACTTTAAAACAAATAAAAAATAATTGTAATGACAAATAACTAATAAAATTAAAATTATTTATCAAATTTCATTGAAAAAAGTAAAGGTAATTATGTTCTATTTTCTAGCAAATATCACAAAAAATGTTTTTGGATTTAAAAATAGAAAAAATTAACAATGCAAAATATTAAAAAGATTTAATAGAGAGAGTATTATCATAAAAAATACTTATTTATAGAAAATATAAAATCTTTTAAAATGATAAAATAGTTTAGAACAACAAATAACTTCAAATATTTAAATTATAGAAATAAGCTTTTGTTATACTAAAAAACATAAATACTAACAAAAAAATTATGAATGCGAAATTTCAAATAAAAATGAAATAAATACGTCTATTTCCTCAATGATTAAAAGATATGAAAAAAATGGACATTACTATCTTGAAACATATTTAGATTGTGTTTATTTTCTCATTTTAATATTATTTTAAAGTTGACACTAATAATGGGAAATATATTCAACATTAAGAGCAAGTACCAATTGACATAATCATTAGTTTTTCCCTTGTCTTCCATCATAATATCATTTAAAGGTTATAAAAGACAATCACCACTAATTTATTATTTTATTTATTTTTTCAATCATTTCTATTTATTATTTTGGATTTTTTCTAATTAAATTTATATATTTATTTGCCATCGCTATAGTTTTTTAACACCTTTTATAACCATAATATTTAGCTTTTTAAATCCTTACGATATGAATAATTTTTTTGTATAATTTTGAGTTTAAACATCTTTTATTTGTATTATTGGTGATTTTAGCCTAGTATGAAAAGGCTTATTATTTATGTATTGTGTAAACGATTTATGTTTGCAATGTATTAATAATTAACTATAATGATGTTTATTTTTTAAATATAATTTTACATGTCATATTTATATTTTAAATTTAATTTTTTATTACAATTACAATTTTTTTTTAGCTATAGTTTTTATTCTTAGAAAATCAATTTTTTTGCAAATTGATACGAAACACAAAATCCTTTGATATTGTATAAAATTGTAATGTTTATATGAAAGTATTTTTTTATGTTATCAATTTTTTTTAATATGAAATATTATTTTTTATTATTAAAAATTTCTATAGTCTTATCATTTATGGTATCTTAATTAGCAATAACATAATGCACAATACTACAAAATATTTTTTAAATCAAATTTATTCCTTGCTAAACATTATAATATTTCTTGTGTGTTACATCCAATTATTAACATTATGCAATATTATTGAATTCAACTAGCAAGCACAAATAGTTATTGTACTACATAAAACATACTAAATTAGTAATAAAAACATTCGTGAAGTACATTTGTATGATGTGACAATGAGAACATCATCTTGTGACCATGGTGTCTATATATTATATTTGTCTAATATATCATCTTATGAGTATCATAACTAGTTGATGAATCATCATCAAAGGTTCTCACTATTTTTCCAATCTCAAGATATACTTTTGCTCACTTAACAATTTAATTATCAAAAGTTTTCTTCTATTATAATTTTTATTTATATCATACATTATATATATTTTTATTTTTTAATACCTTATTTTATTAAGTTTTTTTGAAATAAAATATTGTATTTATGTATTATGAAAATCACATATTAAAATAAGATATTATGGATACATTGTCCATTTACAATATTTTTACATTTAGTATATACAATTAAATATTTAAAATAAATGTTTATGTTCACAATATTATTTTTATACGATAATTTATTGCCTTTTCATGTTATATATTTGATCTGAAATTTTTTTAGTATATATTTTCTATTTGTTAGTAAAATGAACTTGGACATACAACAAAAAAAAATTGTCTTTATTTATTCTGTCAAAAAAATTAAAAAATATATAAAATTCTATGTATTCGCATTTATATTTTAGTTTTATTATTAACTATAATTTTATTAATTTTATGTTGCACAAACATCTCGACATTATAATAGTAAAATGATATATATTGATGTATTATACATATAATTTTAATTGTTATTATTTTTTATTTGTTTGAATGTTTTATTATTCTCGTACTTCTTTCCTTGTAGTCATGACAGTTATAATTAGTGAATTTCTCTAACAACTTTTATATTATTTCTGTATCATGAACAATTATATGTAATAGTCTATGCTTTAGGTCTTAATTTTTATTTTATATTCTAATAATATTTGTGCAATTATTGTACTTGTATTGTTGCATTGAATATTTTGATGTTTAGTGTTTTGTTTTTTCTATTTTTCTAATACCTTTTTGTTTAACAAGTATAATTTGTAGTAATTATTAGGATAAAACTTATCACTTATTTACAAATTTTTTTTTATAAATATTCAATGATGTTGACTTTTATAATTATTATTTTGTTATAACTTTTCAAAAAAAATATTATAAATAACTAAATGATTATGAAATTGTTTGAATATGTTTGTAAAATAATTTCAAACTTTAAATGTATTGATGCAATGATTTTAATTACTTATTAATTTATGAACTCCAACATTTTTGCATAGCTTGCAAATTAATAGCATTACTTTTTGAAAATTTTTTAAATTTATTTAAAAGTTGAAAATAATATAATATGTTATGCTTTTAAATTTTTTAATTTTTGTACAAATACGTTTAGTAGGTTAGGATATCTTTCTTCAAATCATAAATAAATAATTTTTATTAATTTAAAAATATTTTTGAAATTATTTTTTTATATAAATGTTATATTATTCTATTAACTTTTATGAAGTAAATGTTTAAATTTTAAATATTATTTCACCTATGTTATTTTTTATTCCTTCATAGTTGTATAACAATATTTAAATAATAATGTTTTAATTCTTTTATACAAGAAATTAAACAAATTTAAATTTCTCAAATCATAAAATGTCAATAAAATATTCTTAAACAAGAAAATACAATGACTATCTAACTTTGATAAAAACATTATAGAAGCACCAAGAATGATATTTAAGGTAAATAAAATTTTAATACTCAATTTTTATACGTAAAATATCTAAAATAATTTGCATAAAGCCAGACAAATTTCATGCAAAAAGTTCCATTGAGTGATCTCATGACATTCGGAATTTTTGTATTTTTTATTATATATATGCCTTTCAGCTTTGCTTCTTAATTCATTTAATTTTTGTTAGTGTAGTTATTATTTTTACCAAAATATGACATCATAATAAAAACATCAATAGTCTAATTATTTCTTAATTATTAAAAATATTTAAAGTTTAAATAAATGATTTCTTAATGAATTTATAATAAAATGATATTAGTATTTTTTACATTAAAATGTAGAATTTGAGGTTTATTTATTATTAGATCATTTTCATCTTTATTTTATTTTTTTAATTCTTATATTCTTTTATATATATGTATTGGATTATTATTTATAAATTTTAAGCTATTAAATGTTTTCTTATTTGCAATTTAATTTTGCTCTTTGGCACAATGATTCTTTTTTACTTTAATTCCATAATGATTTTTTATTTTAAATGTTCAACTGTCTGACATGTGTTTTAGTGAAACTTAATTTATTTTAAAAGACATACAAGTTATGAAATTAAATTCATATAATTTAAAATTTTTTGTTTTAAAAAATTTTTAAAAGTTTTGTTTTAATTGTAGTATTGTTTAATAAGGTTCTAGGTTACTTCAATGGTTTTCTTTGATAAGGTTTCTATTTAATTAAAAATATTTTTGATTATAATATTTCATTAAAATATTAAAAAATATAATTCTAACTTACAAAGATTTTTTGTTGTTGCCAAAAAAACAATTCTTTTAACATCAAAAACATAATAAATTTTAACACCCAAAAAAGACACATAAATTTTCAAAGACATTTAGTTTTGTAAGCTTTATATATTTTCAGTAATGTAAAATGTTGAACATTTGAAATAAAATTATTTCTATAACATATCAAATAAATTCATGTACTACTCAAGATATTGAAACTCAACAAAAATATATATTATTTCAAAATTAACATAAGAAATGCCTTGATGAATTTTGAAAAAGAACATTTTTTTTGAAAAAATTAATAAAATAAATCAACTAAAAATATTTAAAATCTTGAAAATAATATTCAAATTTTGTCATAATCTAAGGCTTATTCGTAGAAAAAAAAAAGAAAAAAAAGTTAAAATAGTGAAGGAATATTAAACAAGTAAATAATGTAAGATTAAAAAAAACAACAATTCACTATTACAATAATACATAAAATATATTTTTACAAATAAAAGAGAGCAAAAATAGTTTGAATTGAGAATAAAAATATTCTCGTAAAAAGGTCTTCACCACAATGAAACACACAAATGATTCAGCATTATTTAATCATTTATCAAAACTAAAAACTAAATTATAAAAAATGTTTTATTATATGTTTGTGGTTGCCCTCTTAATACTTAAATGAATGCATTATAAAGAACTGGAAATGCTAATTAATATTGTCAGAAACAATCTAAATCTCCAACAAAACATCATTAATTATGATGTACTTTATACAAATTTTTTTATAAGTCTACACCATCCATTTACTTGCTATTTATTTTTGTCTATTAATTAATTTGATAATTTTTTTGTTATAAAGCTTTTTAATGAAGACCACCACGAAAATAGTCTTTTTCAAATTTCATTGTGGAATTCTTTATTATCATTTATGATATTTAACTATGCCTTCAGATATTTATATTTTTAAATTTTAAGATTTCATTTTTTATTATAATTTTAAACTTTTCTAAATTAAATTATTTAGAAATGTTTTTTTTTAAATATTTTGTATAAATTCTCAAAATAATATATATGTTCAATATATTGGTGTTACTATTTTTTCTTGTACTTTTGTGTTATTTATATAAAAATTACATTATTTTTCAGAAGTTAATTCTTTGATGTGATGCAATTCTTGTAAAATAGTTATGTTTTTTTATTTGTAAAAACTCATTTATGATTCTTATATTAATATATGAAATATAATTTTGAAGCTTTGCCATGTTTTTAAACAAGACAATCACTTCTGGACATGTTAAGTAAATATACACAATTTAGACTGTCTTTTATCCAAATAGTTTTATGTATATTTGTTTTTTAAATTTTTCTATACAATTTATTTCTTCACCAAATATTTAAATAAGTCAGAATATTTTAGATTTTGTTTTGCCTTGATTATTTATTTTATTTTTATTATCAATTATTTTTTTCTTCTACTAAGATAGTTTTAGAATTTATAAATATATCAAAAAGTATCCTTTCATTAAAATTTAGTAACATTTTTTATATATTATATAACAAAAAACTTATATTTAATAAGAGATGTAATCAATATATTATAATAATATTTGTTAGCAATTTAAAGTGAATCGTTGAAGATAAATTTTTTTTTTCATCGCTTTTGCAATTTTATTTATTAACATAGATGACATATTTGCATTGGTAAGCTCTATTTTTATTAATATTGTGCAGTCACATATTTGAAAACATAAAAAATTTAATTATATACAATTAGTTTTATTTTCAATGATTTATAAGTTTTTTAGTTTAATTGTTGTAAACATAAAATTTAATATTCTAAACTTTTATTGTCCTTGATAATCTTTTATGTAAAATTGTTTCTTTTGAAATTTCATCAGCATTTTTAAGAAATCATATTCAAAATAAAATTTTTTTCGTGATAATATTCTCTTTACATTCTTGTTAGTTTTTTAATTATGTTACTTGCAATTCAAACAAATTGTTTATATTTTTTTATTTGTCTATTTTATATTTTGTGCTAAATTATTTGTTGACTTTTCCAGCTCTACAAGTTTATTTGAATGAGAATAATTTCAAATTTTGTTAGAAATGTAAATAAAATGTTTGAATCAATAAATGCTTTTACCATTTGTTAACAACAAATTGTTAGAATCTAAATAGAATAAATGAATGTTATATTGACATAAATATTAAAAACAATTAAGGTAATTTGAGATTTCTAATATATGAGTTATATTCACAACTTATGCAAAACAAATGTTGCTGTTCTCACAAAAAAATTAAATAAACTGTAATTGTAAAGGAAAATTAAACAATCATTACTCTCATCATGTCTTAATGAGAAGTTCACATGTTCTTGTACGTAGAACGGATTGTGGTACTATCCGAAGTATTTCTGTGAGTCCTCGAAATGGGATGAAAAAACAAATTTTTGTCCAAACACTAATTGGTCGTGTATTAGCAAATAATATATATATTGGCAAGTTGCAGGATGCACTGTAGCGAAAATGTGTTGAGTTAAGAGTAGATAGCAAGCGTCTTTATTATGGTCTGAAATTAACAAAATATTAAACAATAAAAAAGCAAACGAAAAAAGTACTATAATATAATATATGAAATGATACAAATTTAAAACATTAAAAAATATTAATAATATTACATTAATTAGTAATCATAAGTATTAATATTTTAAGAAATAATACTAATATAAATTGTTCGAACATCAAAATAAAGTATATTGAATATTAAACAATATCTAAAATTTTTAATCAAGAACAATAAATAAAATTAAAAAATATGATAAAAAATATAATTTTTTAATAAAGAGTATCTCTACTTAAAGCAAGAAAATTATGTTTTTATAAACTAAAAAATGTTAACTTTTTGTGCAAAGTATAAAAAAGGTACCACTCTAAGGAGAGACCTACAGGAAAACATACATGAAAGACCAAACCTAATGAACTATCAATAATATAAAACCATGCTCTACTATGCAAAATTAATCCTGTTATCATGATGAACAAATTGGAAATGATCAATGTGATGTAGTGTGGACAAATGATAATGCATGCTAAAAAGTACATAAGTATTCTTTATATCCATCTTGAGCATTTGCATTACTTTAAAATATGTAATGTGATCATATAATGCATGGCCACACAACTTACTTGTGAACGTAATTTTTGAAATGGTAGATTTTTTTATTAATTTAATAACATGGTTTGGTGAATTTATTGCACATCACATCTGTGAAATTTTTTTCATAAATATGTTTTAAAAATAGCTTTTGCTATGTTGAGCTTTCTATTATCTTAATATTTTTTATAATTATTACGAAATTTAATTTTTTTTATTTTAAATGTAATATTTTTTACAATTATTAAGGAATTTTTATTCTACTTAGCACATATTTAATAGCTTATCATAATGATGATGTGTCATTTATTGGTTTTTATATTTTTTTGTTCCTCTTATTATTATAATACTTTTTATTTAATCATAAAAATATCATTATGCATTTTTCTAGAATTAACATTTTTGTTAACCTAAAATTATTATGGTATTTTCAATACTATTAGAACACTTTAATGATACACATTTTTGTGAGATAAGTATATTTATACATTGAAAAATGATTTTAGAGTGAAACATAAGTAATTCTAATTATTAAATGTTGAATGCTAAACACTTTTTTGATGCCAATAAAACCTGATGTTCTTTAATACTAATTTTTTTTAGTGATTTTTTAATCTTGCAACAAAACATTTGTTAGTGTGCATATATGAATTTTGCTGAGATAAGATAGAGGATTGATTAGGGTTGAACAAATAAAGATCAATTCAAAACCATAACCATGAAATTACCAATAAGCATACGAGTGGCCCAGATGATTAAATCATAAGCACACTTGCATTATGCATTTATGAAAGGTTTTGTAAGGAGAAGACCACTTTTCTTTTTGGCAATGTGGGACTAATGTTAGTCCAATTATTCAGTACAAAAAGTTTGTGTTATTTCTCACCATTCAATTTTTGATCAGGATGTAAATGTTTCATCCACTAAACGCACTCAATCTTGGCTCAAAATCAACTGACCAAGATCATGGCTAGGTTCATTACATTGTTTTGAATTTGTCTACCTTTCAAAATTTTCTACCCATGAATTAGAAGCCTTAGCACCCACTATGTTTTTATGCTATAGTTGAGATCCTTTTTGCCTTTGCAAATGATGAATTAAATGATCCATATCTTGTTACTTAATCCAATGGCTAGTTCTAATTCATCTTGATCCTGCCATCTAAAACTAATATGCTTTAATAGTCATTGATCAAACAGTCCAAAACCTCTCTAACAAGACCGAACGATGCTTGTCAAACCCATCTATTGGCTAATTCCATAGTCATAAATTGAGCCATTGTGTTAACCAATTTGAAGAAATATTTTAAATTGTTTGGAAGAGCTTCTTATGCTATTTGTAAGCATTAATTGAAACATATTTTCTTAACTTTCTAATAAATTCAATTAAATGTTTTCTATGTAAATCTAATGGTTATTCATTAAACGACTAATAAATAAATATTTGACATCTCATGAAACCACAGCATGGTATTCTACTAAAGTAAAGTCTATTGATAGCAACTTCAACTTAGTTGTTCACATAAACAAATATGAAGGCACATTGTACGTTAAATAAATAAATATAAATATTTTAGACACGATAATGAGCTCTTTAGAATGAATTCAAGAAAAACGACAAAGTAGATATCAATGCCATTTACTAGTATTAGAAATGAATTAGACAATCATGAAAAACTTCTATCAGATTTAGGTCATGTAAGTAAAAGTGGCAAGGACTCTGCCTAATGAGTATGATCTTCTTGCCACAATAATAAAGGTTTCTAAAGACATAACAAGCTAACATTAGATGAGTCACTTAGGAAATTATTAATGATAAAGATGAGAAGAATAGAAGAGTTGAATAGAAGGCCTTTTTAAGGAAGCAAAGCATGGAGCAAGGTACAATGAACCATTAGCTTTTAAAACTAACAAAGATAATATAGACATGACATCTATATTTTCTATGGACTTGGAGGAAGATGTAAATTTTCTTTTTAAGGTATAGATAAAAATTTTGTAAAAAAAATTACAAATAGAAATTTGTAAAAAAAATTACAAATAGAAATTTGTAAAAAAAATAAGAGAAGAGAAGATTAAGACACCAAGATGCTATGATGGTGGTCAAACAAAACTTATTATACAAGCTTATCTAAAATACTGAAATGCATAAAACATAATGTAGAGAAAATAAAGAGAATGAAAAAAAAAAGAATGATTTTCAAGCTACTTGGCATGCTTGAGAAGAATTAAATTCAATACTTCAAGTGGTGAGGAAGATGGAATGATATGCTACATGACAAATGATGATGAATTAGGTACAGCTTGCAAAGAATAAAATATTATGGTAAGCTGTTGACCTCGTGAAGTTTTTCAAAATAATTAAATAAAAGTTATTAGTTTTTTAACATCTTTAATATATGTACATAAAATATTTAAAAAAAACTTTATAAACGAAAAATTAACATTTTGATTATTGGTGAAAAGATATTGAATAACATTTTATATGATGAAAATGATTCCATGGTCATTGAGAATACTTATTAGAAAAAAAAATTTTGAAACAAAATTTGTTCTATTCAACATACAAATCTTTCTAACGTTTCACGTGATGTTTAGTTTTCTAAACATAAATATCTCAACCTTTGGATATGCCTAATATTTCAAAATTAAGTACTTTTATTGTTGTAAAAAACATCATACCATTAAGATTTATCAAATTAGGGAAAATATTTCTAGTTCAAAACCAGGTTTCAAATGACTAAGTCAAGCTTGCTAGGTTCCTAATATTGTGCAATAGAGAATTTAAAATTAGATGTTTTTATAACTTTGTTATAGAGATATAGTATTTTGGAGACATTAATCTATTAGAAGCAATAACTTTCGAACTATGCATAGAAATAAGGAGAATAAAATTTACATTTTATGTTTACAAGAAAAATGTTTATCATTTAAGTATTTACATATAAAGAAAAAATGAAAATCTAGCTCTTGATAATTTAATAGTGGAAGCTCAAGACATATGACTAAAGATTGAACAAAACTTATCACAATAAGATGTGATCCAAATAGATGGGTAACATTGGAGACAAGTCTGAGAAAAAGATAAAAAAAATTGGTCACATGGGATATTCTACATTAAAGAAGTCAAGCGAGAAACATATAGTTAGAGACCTTCTTAATCAAAACCAAACTAGTTGAAAAATGTATGAATCATACTGACAAGAATGGAGTGTTAAATTTTACTTTTAAACCTAAAAATGACTTACCTACTAGTTGAACATTAGGGATACTTTATTTAGACCTTTTTAGACTAACATAATCCTAAAGTTTTTCAAGAAAAAAAATATAAATTGATGATTCTTAATGATTCTTCTTTATGTAATTGGATTGTATTTATTAAGGGTAAGAGTGTGACATTTGAAATCTTTGTTAATTTGATAAAAGAAATAGAAGGGCATATGTATCTAAAATTAATTTATATTCACCGTGATAGTAGTAACTAGTTTAGAAATGAGGGACATCAATATACATGTCCTTATTGACATAAAAAAATTGAGATTATGGAAAGTAAGAAGAGGTCCTTAGTAGAGATGTGTAGAACTATGTTAATCGAATACAGCCTATCGAAATTCTTTTTGGCCAAGAAACTAACACAACTTCTTATTCAATAAATAGAATTAATTTATAACAATATTTATAAAATCATCTAATGAGTTATTTTTAAATTAGAAACTAAATGCTAGTTAATTTCATATTTTTGTGTATAAATGCACCATTCTTAATAATTAAAGATCCAACTTGAATATTATTGATGAAAAAGTATGCCTTGAAATTTTTATAAGATCTCTTCTTTTTTAAAAAGTTATAAAGTTTAGAACATAGATACATAAAAGATAGAGAAAATTATGAATATGTTTGATGGATCTACTCATAAGATAAATAATAAACTTTTAGATTAATAGATAAAGTCCAAAAAGAACTAAGACTTGATAAAAGATGAAGGTGAAAGAGAAAGTAAAACAAAAGAAGAAGAGATAAGCCATCAATCACATAAAGATTAGAAATACAAGCTTCACATCCAAAAAAATCAATTATAAGAGAATTTAATCAAGTAGTTAAGACTAGAACCTTTATGATAGGATTAATTATAATACATTTGTATCTTTCATAGAATTAATATGTATAGGGGAAGCCCAGAGGATTAAATATTAGGTTTAAGTAATGAAAGAAGAGTATTGTGTGTTTGAGATAAACCAAGTGTAGGAACTAGTTCTTAAACAAAGTGATAAAAAAGTGATTTTAATTAAATGTATATTTAAAAAAATTAGGTTAAGTTAGACTGATCACTAGAAGCAAAAGTGGATCTATTATAATATAAGGAGATTCTAATGAATCAATCAGTCTATTTACATTTAGATAAAATTAAGAAATATATTGTTCAAAAACTTTATGAAGAAGTTGTCAAATCTTTACTATAACTTATAGTTAATAGATTAAACATCTCATTTAGTGTTAACTTATGTGTCAGACTTCAATAAATCCCTAAGAAAATCCATCAAAAGGTGGTTAAATTAATCTTCAAATATATAGAAAGTATAATGAACATTGATTTAAGGCATCCTAAAAATGTTCATTAACGAGGTCTTATAGGTTTCCCAGATCATGACTCTATATGCTTTAGTGTAGATAAGAAAAAATATCTTTGGTACATGTCAATTACTAAGAAATATTTTAATTTCATTTTCAAGAAAGACAAAAAGATTGCAAAGCCTTATTGACCATGGAAGTCAAGTATGTAGTTATTGAAAATTGTGTTGATCAAGTATTATGTTTGAGATAATAGTTTGACGACTATGGTTTAGATCTCTATTATATTTCCATTTGAATTGATAATACTAGTGCCATAGCTTTAACAAAGTATCAAGTTCATCATTCTAGGAATAAACAAACAATGTAAGAAATAAATTTATGATAGACAAGGAACTTAAAGGATAAATACAATTCACATATGTTTCTACCAAACAAGAATTGGTAGACAATTACAAAATTCCTACCAATTGATCAATTTCAATTCATAAGGTCATATTTAAGAGCAATACAAATTGTATAAATTATACTTTTGTTTTCATAGTATTAAAAAGGGAGAATAACCATGGTTGAAATAAATGAGTAGGAACATATAGTAAGGAGGAGTATGAATGAAGTTGGGCACCAACTTTTCATTTTTATTACCACTTTCCATGATAATATATGTTCTATACTTTTATTTTAATCTAAATATTTATGTATTGTAATCAAGAAAAGAATGAGATTATTGTCACCTTTGTGTTTGATGAGTCAAGCAATAAATATTTAGTATTTTATTCTAATTTGCTTGGTTAGTATGGATTAGCTTTAGTTTTAATAATCTAACCAAACAACTTCTAAAATTATGAATTAGTGGTCTCCAAAATACCTTGAAGTATTTACCAAGCTTCAATGATTAAAGACACACATCAACTTTGAAATGGATTACATTTTTATTATAAAATAGAATATTAACTTGTTGATTATAAGCTACATCTTTAGTAATGTCATTTTCATATCCTAATTTAAGCATTTAACTACTTCATCCTTTCCTTGATTTAGAAAACTTTTAGGATTTCATTTTTTGCTCAACCTTGTTTTGTAATTAAGTCAATGTAATACATCTTTGTCAAATTTCATGTTAATTACTAAACTTTTTATCTAAAAAATTAATTATTTCAAATTTTCATTATTCAAAAAAAATTAAGCCACACCCTAAGCTAGCTAGGTGCAAAGCACTTGGGTTGAACAAGACCAACTTGGCCTGGTAGTATCAGATTAGCAAACAGACCAAAAACAAGCTAGGAAATTATTTAGGGTGCATAATGAACTACATTAGGGTAAGGTAGACAATCAAAAGTTAATAAACATGATTTTTGTATGCAAATGGGGGTCTTATTGGACCTATCACCATGAAATGACTTATAAGCATATGAGTTTCCTAGATAATAAAGTCCCAAAGAGAAAAAGGAGAGCCAAAACTCATCTTACATGATCAATTGGCTCAAATCTAATCCACCTTTATCGAATAGTCCCAAACTCATCCACCTTTGGAATTTTTTATCTGAAGGTTTAGAACCTCTCGAATCGAAGCCAATGGCACTAGTCAATCCCTTATAATGGTTGATTCCCTAGACATTAATTGAGCTATTGCATTAGACATTTTTAGAAAAAAATGTTATATGCTGTTTGGAGGTAATTTTTTAATCAACATAATCTTTAGTTTTTAATAGCTATGATCAAATTTTTTTTGTATAAATCTAACATTTACTCATGAAATGACCAATAAATGTGAACCAACCTTTGAAATATTGAAGGAACATGCACATTTTCTACTAGAAAATTCATTAGTAATACTTAAGATTTTTAACATCAAACAAAACATCATAATTAAAGGTAAAAATTAATAAATTAACCATCCAATAGTCAATGAAATGATCATCAATCTATTGACTATGATTTGATTATGACACTGTCTCTATTCTAACACCTTTTTAGATGATTCCATCCCTTTGTGTAACCATTTGGTCTCAACTTACAATAATAGGTCCCATCTTTCTTAATGGCAATTCTATAATTAGCTAATTTGTCTCCCTTTTTCTAACCATTAGAACAATTTTCTATTTCACTCCTACAAATAGTATCTTTTTGGTCAAATACTTTCCTATTTACATTCTCCTCTTTTAATGCATTAATTTTTTTGTTAGATAAACGTTGTGATAAAAACCTTGTAAAAATTGTATTTCTCGGGCATTCTATTGCAAATGACATAGAAAAATCTTTTGACGAAATTCATTAAAAACTACTCTATGAGCAACTTATTTAAGTGAAAAATTTATGTTTCTCGATTAGCAGTTTTACTTATTTTCTTTAAAAAATCCCTTAAAATTAAATTGAATGTTATTTTTAATATGTTTTGGTATTTCTTTTTATGACATGCCTCTTCCAATTCATTTAGAATTATTATTTTAGGTTTCTTCTCCTTTTTCTTTGCTATTTGTGTTCCTCTCCCTATTATTAGTTCTTTCAAATATTAGTCTTTTTGATGTTATACAAAGATATCCATATGCAAATTTCATTTCCTGATATTCAAAATAAATTTTGAAATGCACTTATATTATTTCAACAAACATTATACAAATCTTCAAGGCATTCGGCTATTTTAAAAACATCCCCCCATATAAGAATTAATTCAATTAAAATAAAATAAATGATGGGATGTCTCCAAAGTGCCCTTGCTCTACTTTCCATGTAGTTACCAGTTAGCAACTTGTCCATGAGATGCTCTTTTTCCTTATTTTGTAGATTTCTCTTCTTAAGAAAATGTCTTGTCTTTAGTTATTCTCTTTTTCCAAACATTGTAATATAGTTGACCGGACTTACCTTTAAAAATAAAAAATCCTCTTCCTAAAAGTCCACTTTCTTAATTTTCTTATCATATTTTTGTAAAGTAAATCCATTCCTTTTGAACTCATGTTTTGATTATTTAGATCTTCAAAATAGAATATAAAATTATATCTATATCAATTAGAGTATTAATAGTTTGTTATAATAGTATAAAATTAATTAATGCATCTTATTTTGTAATACTATGTGTGGTGTCATCTTTATTCTGGACTAATAATTGTTGTTGTAGAAAAATTAATTAAAAGTAAAATACTTATTCTAGTTGTCCTGAAAACATCGTTTTCATAATCATAATATATTCTCAAGTGTTTTAAATATTCTCTTTCATTGACTTCATTTTGAGGTGAGAATGTTATGTTAGACATCTGTTTAGTAACACATGGACAAAGAAAACTTTTGTAAAAGTATCAAGTAATATTGGAATCATTATGTAATATAATAGTGTTTTCCATACCACATAAGTCATTTTATTAACCAACATCTATTTGACTTATTGCTTTGTCAAAATTTTCCTTTAATAAGTAAAATATGAATTCTTTTGGGGGTTGAGAATGTCATTTTCAAACTTACAAATATTTGGGTTGAGAATGTCATGTTTAAGACAACAACTTCTTGCTGTTAATATGCCAAAATGATCAATATTAAAGTTCTTCCCATTTTTAATGGATATAGCATGTATCTTCCAATAATCTATCCAAACATTTAATTGAGCTTCCTCAACATTATATATCATAAGCTTTTGCACTTGTTCTTAAAGAATTAATATCTACTTTTACTTTTTGCTTAGTGACATAGAATCTCCAAACCATAATGCTTGAATAATTCAAGCTATTCTATTTATCTTAATGTCTGAATAGATTTAACATCAAACAAATTATAAAAAAGACATTGTACATATTGTGAATAATAAGAAGCCAAAAAATGAAAGCTTTGTCATTTTTTTATGTAAGTGCAACATCAATAAGTAAGATAAGAATTGAAGATTAGAAACAAAGTTAATGGATGCTATCTCTTTAGGATATTCCACAAATAAAAATACCAATAAACCATTTAAATAAGGTCCCTTAGTTGTGAAGGAATCAACTCAAGCAGTTTTTGGTGGAATTATGCATCAAAATAAAATAGTAAATTTGGAACATGTGGAAGAGTTTAGAAAAGTAAAATGAGAAGACAAACATTGTGATCATAATTGGTAAAATGTGCATTATTGTGGAAGATGATATTATTCTCATTTTGATTAAATCAAACTCTCTTAAAACATTGGTAGCTTTAATTACTTTTCTCTTAGTGATATAAGATCTCCAAACCATAATGCTATAATAACTCAAGATGTTTTATTTATCATAATTCTCAACAGATTTATTATTAAGCCAATTACAAATATGATCCTATATTACTTTGGAATAACAAGAAGCCTAAATATTATAACTTAGGATTTTTTGGATGGAAGTGTTACATCAAAAGGTAGGATAGAAATTGGAGATTAAAAGAAAAATTAATGGAGGATATCAATTTATGATATTCTTGAAATAGAAAGACCTATAAGAAGTTTAATATGGAAATTTTAATTGTAATGGAATATACTCCAGTTGTGTTTGATGAAACTATGCGTAAAAAGTGTTAGATTTGGAAACATGGAATATTTTGAAAAAAATTGGAAGGCTAGAAAACATTATGGTATGATAAAATTAGTAGATTTCTTGTCAAAGATTATTTAAGAAGGGAATTTATATAAGACTTTGCTCAACAAGAACTATGCGAATGAATTTCTTCAAGTCATTGATTATGTAGATGATGTCATATTTTGATCAACCCACTTTGATTTATACAATTGAATTATTAAGCTTATGGGTGTAGGATTTGATATTAACATAACTGGTGGGTTTTCCTATTTTTGTGTACTACAAGTTAAGAAAAAATTAGAAAGGCAACCTTATATGTTAAATAAAATATATAAATGATATGTTAAAATTTCAAAAATAAGGACATTGTGGCATCAAAGGAATTAGTATACAATAAAAATCATCTTAGTGATTTAATTCTATGTGACTTGCTTTTTAGTAAAAATACATGCCTCTCTTAAAAAAGAAATCATATATGTTTCATCAACTTAAAAAGTTGTTCCTCAAAATACAAGTTAACCCTTGAGCAATGATTTTTATTATGTCAATTATTGGATGATTTTATCTCGTTACATAGAATGAAAGCTTTTTTATTAGGTAGGATATGTCACCATAATATAGTCAATAAAAGGAGTGCTTGAACTAAACATAAGGTGGAAGGAAACGTGGTATTTACTAGCTTTCTCTTATTACAAGGTATTCAAACTATACCGTAATTATATTAAGAGCACATTCATAAATGTTATTGCTTGGGTGAAAGTGTGTGTAGAATAATTGGATTACTATCCACATTGTTTTCATCAAAATCATGTGTAAAAGAAAATTAAATACTTATATGATTTGTGAGAATAACAAAGGTCTTGGTATTGATAAACTTAGTATATTTTCACTCAAACATTAATTAAGCATGGGAATTTAGATTGAATGTTTTTCATCAATAACTACACGATTGAACTTCGTTTCCAAGGTTATGCAGATGATATCAATTTCTGATCAGCCAACTTGGCCTTCATGACAGATTTATTAAGCTTATGATGTAGGATTTGAGATTAATATAATGGGTGAAGAGACCCATTTCCTCATATTCAAGGTTAAACGATATGAGAAAGGTATTATTGTACCTTAAAACAATTATATAAATGGATGTTATAAATGCCTAATGTTGAGAACCTAAAACCTATTTATAGGCAATGTTTTTGATTTTTTTTAAAATTTTATTATGAAAATAATTTTATAATTTTTATATCTTTGATGCATTTTTAATTATCATAAATCTTCTTCTATGTGATAATTATCTATTTTATAGTATAAAGTCTTTTGTTAATGATTTTTTTTATCTTATTTTACTAATTCTCTTACCACATTATTTTTAAAATTTTAACCAAGCTTATATAATTAAAAATATTTTTTGTTGACGTCAAGTAGAAATACAAAAGAAATGTCAAATATGTCATTAAATAATTTAAATGGTTATTTTCTATATTTTGCTATAATTTTTAGTTTTTGTTAGATATTTGTCTTTGATATGTCCTAAACAATTATTTTGATAATAAAAATATTATATCTTATACTTAATAATTATTTTTTATAAATATTTACTTCAACTAGAATTATTAATTTCAATATTTTTTTTTTCAAAAAGGTTTTCTATTGATTAATTTGCTTGAAACTTTTATCTCTCAAGATATTTTACTATTTTAGTTTTTTTTATCATGCATACAATTGCATACAATGGTATGCAAGTTCGTTCATTTGTTATGCCTCAATTATTATTATACATTTAGTTAAAATGTTTGCAATATGAATTATGATTTCAAATACCTCATTAGTTTAGCAATTGCAAATAATTTTTAAAAGTGTTTCTAGAAATATGCTTTGATAATTGTGTCACTAAATGAATTCTTAAAATATCTAATGCATGTTCAATTGATTTTTTTAAAATTTTTTATTAGTTTAACAACTCAGATTTTAAATTTTATTCATTAATTTCAATTTTTTATTTGAACAAGCATATCAAAATTACATTATATCTTCTATGATTTTTTATTTGAAATTTTCCACAATTTTGTCTCATTTTGTTTTAAATTTTGTCAATGCAATTTTATGCCATAATTATTTGTATAATATTTTAGAGTTATTTCGAAATAAATCTTAAAGGTATTGAGTACTATTTACTATAAGAAAATTTACAAATACCTATATTTTTGGAGATTATTTTGAAATATTTTCATGTCTTTAAAAATTTTAATTATCATGACAGCATGTTATATTTTCTGAATTTTTTTATCTTATTGTAGAATTATGAAAATAAACTAGTTAATATCCTCGAGAATCTTTTTACGCCACCTCTATCCAAACAAAAATTTATAATATGTCCATGCAAAAAGTTATTTTTAGAAGGTCTTTAGTCTTCCTTAAATTTCGTTACATACAAGTTGGTTGTACCTATATGTTACATAGTACTCTAATTTTATAGTTGTTATATACTTCTTTTTCAACAGTTTTACTATCAATTAATTTTTCTTTAATATTCTATTTTTGTATACTTTGTCTTAAGATAACTTCCATAACTAATTTATCGATAGTTTCTAATATATTCATATACCATTAAGGCTTATTATCATTTAATTTCAATAACAAGATTTTTTTTTATTACGTTATCTTGCAACTTTATGGTGTATCATGTAAATATATTGAATATTTTAAAACTAATTATGATGTATCTAATTTTTATATTTTATTTTTAACTAATCATTTTTTATTTAGCCAACTACTCTTTAAAATACCCTTGCCATCGAAAAACACTTTTTTGAAATATTATTCTTATTGCTTATCTTATTTATTTATACAATAATATTTTTTGAAAAACCGTATTCATACAATGACAAATTCTTTCAATATTATGTTGTTAAGGTAATTGATGTATTTTAAACTTTTACTTTATCTTTGTTTTAATTGACACAATTTGACAAAACTTTGAATTATTTAATTTAAGTTATAGCATTTATGTTCAAATATTTAATTTTTTAAATTGTGTTTCTCAAATCAAAAAATCTAAATGTTTTACTATTTTATTTATATATTTAATATCAAAACTTTTCTTTTAAATTGTTTTTTAAAAAATTATAAAAATTATTTGAAAAATTAAATTGTCTTTAATAAATTACATATTTTTATTTTTTAATTTTTTTCTTAAAAATATTTTTTAATATTATATTTACATATAGTTTTAAATTCCATAATATATCTTTTTGTATTGTTTATATTTTAACAAGATTTTGAAATTGCATTTTAAATTTATTTTTAGGTGACAGATCATTTAACATCTATGACTTTCTTATTTTTAAAATGTCATTTATGATGCATGCACTAATAGAAAATTTCCATGATGGCTAGTAAAGAAATATTAGCATTTCACAACATATATAATATATTAATAAATATTTTATATTTTTACTATTGCTTATATCTTAGATTTTATTAGAAACTAATTTAAATATTATTGATATAAAACTATATTTTAGAATATTATTTTGTTAACATAATGTTAGTGCTCTTCTGAACACACAGAAATGTTTTGCTAAGAATATTTACTATCTTTATTATTTTTATATAATAAAGGTGAAATTAATTTATAATTAATCAGATAATTTTCATCATATTTTATTGACATTATTTTAACACTTTTTTGAAATTTTTATTAAATATTTTGCCTAAAGTTTTGCAACATTTAATTTTTTTACACTAATTCTATAAATATTTTATTTAATTTTATTTTATGTTAGCTTGTTCTTTCTTGAATTTTTGTTGCTAACTACAAAATATACTCAACATAATAATTAAAATTTTAAATATTACATTATTTTAACAACCGCATGTTTTTATTGTTTCAAAATATTTACATTAATGTGTTTGAAACCAATACATCACAAGGGAAATTTGTTATTCATTTCAAATGCATTTGGTGATAATTATTTAAGTCATTTTTAATGGTTTATCTATTTAGTAATTCTTTTGTTTTTTATATTATTAATTTTTTCTTTATTTAATTGCCTAAATATTTTTTTAATATATCATACTAGTTGTTTTAAAATATACACTTATTTTTTGACAATTTAAGATTTAATTGTATCACAATATCTTCATTTAAATAATATTTTTTTGCCTTTTATATTACGATGTTTGATTTACAACTTCAAGCATTCTCTGTTTCAATATCTATTTTATCATTTTTTTGCCAAACAGGCATGCCTATGAATGTGCCAATATAAATGTATCTATTAAGCAAAGAAAAAAGAATTAATGTTATATTCAAGCATCGAACTAATCAACATTTTGAAGGAAAGGACTGGAATAGTTGCAGAAAACTAAGGAAAGAATTTTTTTTGTGAAAATGATGAAAATATAAAATAATATAATTTCAAAATTTATCTAATTTATTAAACATATATAGAATTCAAATTGTATCACATATAAAAAAGGAATTCACAAATCATTATAAACAAAATAAAAAGTAAAATTAAACAAGAGAAAAATTAAAGAAAATAAATAAAATTAAAAACATAAAACATATAATATTACAAATATATTCACAACACAATATCCATAATATGTGACAAGAAACATGTTTTACTAAATGAAAGTTTCTTTGACATCAACAACATTAAAATAATAGATGCTACAAAATATCTACAAATCATCAAAATATTGTATATATTTTTTCATAAAATATTAAACATACATTGAAAAAAAAGAAAAATAAAATAAATACAAATGAAAAATAGTAAAAACATCCAAACCTTATACTCTATAAATAATAATTTAATATTATATTTATTAATATATATATATATATATATATATATATATATATATATGTATTACATAAAAGCACGACAATTTTTTTATTAAAGATATATATGATAATAAGAATTATTAAGAAAAATGTGGAACGGAGATCCTTCTACAAAATTTAGATATTATAATTATGCCATAATGATTAAAAATGGTGGATAAAGAATAAAAGAAAAGGAAGGACAGACAATCATTATGGTCCGCTCTAATTGCTTGCTTGTACCCAAAATTTCAATGATAGGGAAATCAAATATTATAATAAAAAAAATTTATTTTCATTGATATAAGTTTTTAACATGTTAGTAGTAGGAATTCATGTATCAAAATACTAACCTTTATGTATAAAAGAAATTTCTTATACATAAACCGTCGCAAAAGAATAAATATTATAAATAAAGAAACTAAGAAATGTCATTATTAATATTTTAATACAACTTTTCTTATACTAGTTAGCCCTACTAAAAAATTTTGTACTTTATGCATTTATTCTTTTAGGATGTTTCGTTGATTTTAGCTAAGTCGCCTCATAAATGGTTCTAGTTATGAAATTAAGTCAATGATTTTGTCCACGAACACCATGGTATCACTAAGAGTGCATAGGTTGTTGGCTCTAAATACTACATTACTCATATCAACCTTTCTAGCAAGAAACAAAGATTTAATAACCTAAGCCAAATCTTTGTTTATCATTTTTTATATAATATGTTGCTATTTTTCATGTTTGGGATTTCTTGTTAAAAGAGATAACCCCTAATATAGCATTTTCAATAGCTAGAAATCATTTTCATTTATTTCTTTGACATTCTATTATTAGACTTAAATAATATTTGGCATAATTCTCTTTTGTTTACTCATCTAATAAATTTATTATATATTGCCTTATAAGCTATTCAATTTTGCTTCTAACTATTTAGAAGAACCTCTAAAATAGATGTTTCTGATGTCATCAACCACAATTGTGAGAAATTAATTCTGATTACAGAAGTGGGTAAGCTTCGTGTGTGTGATTGCATTATAAGGAGGCAAAATTCTTGCTATGCTCTTCCTAGTTTTTGTATATCTGATGTGCATATCCATATAATTGAAATGTATGTTTGTTTTGAAATATTCAAATCAATTTAGTCTAATGTAAAAAAAAAGATTTGGTTTTTTAAGTATAAGGGTTAAGATGCCTTTTTTATGCTCATATTTAAATATTTTTTTTATTCTACTTAATAAATAAATTTTCACAATACAATTACATCATAAGATGAAGAGTATTACAGATGACCAAGATTAAATGGATGATAATATAATTTACATAGATCATATTAGACCATTGTTTTGTGGTTCTTTATGAACCTTCAACCTTATCTTAGCTTCCATATATAGTATGTTATGATGATGCCAAGTTTTCCTTACATAATGTTACAATTTAAAGTAGTGTTGAATACTAAAAATACTATATTTTGATAGTATTTACTTTATTGCATACTTTTTTTATCCATTAGTTGTTAACAATGCTCACCACCCACTGCTATTCAACTATTTTTATGTTATTATTTTTTATCAAATGAATAATAATTATGAAAAGTAGAATTACCTATCTTACAAAAATATAATTGTATTATATAAAATAGCTAAAAACTTTGAATTTCTTAATTCTAACCACATGTAATATGAAAATTACTCCATATTTTAAATATCATGTTTTTTATGATGACAAAATGAATGGAAGATATAATTTCTCCATTTTCATAGTAGTTTTGTATTTATCTGGAATTAATGTTCCATCACTATATGAGTTGAATTTTTTCTTGTTGTTTTGTTAGCAAGAGTATGGACACTTTATTATTTTCTTTGTATAATATGCTCCACTTTATGTTTAGTAAACTAGTTTTCATACTTCTATCATGCCATTTTGCTAACTCCCTTTGTATATTTTCTCTAATTGGAAAAGATTCAATAGCAAACTAAAATCCACTAAAATGTTTAAATTGTTAATTTCCAATTAGTTCCATAATTGAAGAATCCTAATTATGGCTAATACCTAAACTTTAGGTGTTATTTGGTTTATTTAAATATTAAAAAAGTCTAAACTTATTTCCTCTAAAGTGTTCCAAAACATTTCATCTACAATATCACTATAATTGACACATAACTTTTCACAAACAATGTTTAACTACATTGAGATCTTTGGTTAAGGGAACCACCTAATCGCTTTCACTGTTGTTTCTTAAGTTCTTGCCAATTAATATGTGATTCCAAAAATTATTTGTTTGACATCTTCCTACAAAGTTTGAATGATTCGAAAAAAGCTTATTATGAAGCAAAAATTCTCTTTAATATTACATATAACACCATTAAACAATTTGATATAATTGCTCAAAGTTCTTAGTTATTTCAGCTTTCTAAATATTCTATGATACTAAAATGGATAGTGTGATTATTCCTTCTCTATTACAAATTTCATATCACGTTGCTTATAACAAGATGTAATTCATTTCATGATTTTATAAGTATCATGTTGCATGAAGTGTAAATTATTTTCAAAAGCAACCTATGCTTATTTTGGTTCTTTATAATAAAAACAACATGAACAATTGAATCTTCATTTTGACATTGTTGTTGCATTAAGGAAATTTTAAAGTATAGGTGCATTATTTTATTTGGTAAGTGCATAAGTTTTGTAATATCATCCATGTTAACACAAACATATTTAAAGTGCATTTGGTGCTTCATACATGTAGTCTACATTTTAGAGTTAGCTTTTTGTACTAAAATAAACCTGGTAGAATGACATCTAAACTACATATGACAAATAAGAGACAGCATTTAACAAATTCATTGAGTTAGACCAATTCACACACTTTTTAGTCAAATGTTTCATCTTTTGCATTTCAACCCATGTATTAGATTTAAATTTCCATGCATCTAAGGACTAGTATTCTATTGACATGTAGTTAGGTCACAAAATATTGTTACTGTGTATCTTCCAATTAAGTTTTACATAAAAAGTTTCAACATTTTCTTGATTTTCTAAATACCAAAGAAATTTTTCTAATAGGAAACTAACTTTAATCAAAGAAGTGCAGTGATGCCTAAGATTTTATTCAAAATTCCCAACAAAATACCATTCCATCCTTCTTTAATTTATTATAAAACTATGTTGGTAGTTTAGTTATCATTGCAATATATAATCAAATTGAGGAAATGGCACGCTTGATGAGAATGAGTCCACCCTTGATAGATAACAACCTGTTTTTCAACATAAGGAAATTTATTTTAGATTTTATCAATCAAATTTTGTAAGTAAGCTACTTTCTTCTAACATGTATATAGTGTATAGTACAACTAAGTCAAAGAAAGATTTATTTAATGCAATTATGCCCCTTGCAAATTTGATTCACCAAGCATATAATCTTTTTGTTTTTATAGATGTCCTCACTTTTAATTGTTATATTTAAGAATTTTTAATAGAGTTTGAAGAGTTATAGAAACATAATAAGATAAACAATAATTTTTAGATGTCCTCTAGTAATGACAATTATGTTGTTTGCATAAGCTAAGAAAGTGATAGATATAAATGATATATGTTGTCAATATAATATCATTCTTTTTGAGCAAAAACATTATTATTGCTTCTTTTGAAGAACACCATGAATGAGTTGAAAAGAAAGGAAGATAGAGGATTACCCAGATTAAGAGTTATTGAAGGTTGAGAAAAAATTACTTGGTAATCCACAAATGATAATTGATATCCATGTATTACAAAGCCAATTGTTGAGTACATTAATAAGCTTCTTATTAACATTGCACTTGGAGAGTGTCCTACAAAAAAATTTTCATGAAATGTTGTAATTGACATTCCTCAAATCGAACTTAACGATAAAATTGCCACTTTTTTATTGTTGAAAGAACATACTAATTACTGAACTAATAATATGTTTTACATAATATATCTACATTTATAATTTTTTTTTACTTTAGAGAAATGATCCTATTAAAACTTTGTTATATTTAATGAACAATGGGCTTTGTGAATATTATTTTCATGATTTTTGAAGAATATTTTGTATAAAATCAACAAAGATTTCTATGCTATGAGATTTAGGAATATATATAATGTTTGGACCTAAAATCCTACAAACTATTGGAGATACTTTAAAAATTCTTTAGCTACATCGGCACAACATGTGAAACTATATTCAATAATTAGTGAAGAAGTTTCCTTTAAATAAATCTAGTCCCATAGTGCTACAAAAATTTATGTTACAAGTTATTTTTTTTATTTCTTCCTTGGCAATTTCTTGCACTATTCTTTCATTTGTTTGCTTTCATTAATAAGGAAAGGATGTAGTTAAACTTATATTCACCTTTGATTACTTAAGAAGATTTTGAAAGAGGTTAACTACTACTATTATTATCTTGTCCTCTTTATTCTTTCATTTGTTTACCATCAAATTCCTTCTTTATATTTCTAATAAAATTCTACTCTTTCATAATCTTGTGAAAATAAGAATTAATAAGATACAACTCATTCCACTTATCATTTTCCATGAAGAACTTAACTTTGACTCACCACATCCTTATCTAAGTTAATAGGATCAAAGATTTTTGTAAATATCAATTTTTCAATCTTTAAGGAATATTTTAAGTCTAATTTATTTTAAAGTCTTGGCCTTCTTCCAAATTTTTTTTTAAAACATTTAAAAAAATTTAAATTGTTTGTGAAATGAAGGATGGATTTTGATGGCATTTCGTAGAAGAGACACATGGCTTGATCTACTTCTTACATGGTGATGAATTATTAAAGTTGAAAGTAGTTCTGCCTATTTTTCTAACCAGCACCTTACTACAGAAGCCTAAGAAAAGACTTGACTGGCTTCGTGGCAGGGGCTGTAGTGATCTGCTCCATGTACTATTACCTTTTTTTGCTCATATAAAGGAATAACTAAAAATGACTATGGCTTAAGATGACATATAATTATGCAATCAACAAACTCTTATATTGATTTTAGTATAGGTGTTGATAGTCCATTATAATCATTTGAAGATGTGATTTCATTAAAATACTTACCCACCATCCATGGATTTGTGGTGCTATTGACAATGTGAAATGGCTTGTTCATAATAGTTTTTTTTAGATACCATGTTTTTATCATAGGTGTAAGCATAGGTAGCTTTAGCAAACTATCCTTAATGCTTGATATTGATATGGATGAACTAATTTTCATTAATGTCAATGATATAGTTGTTGTCTTTCCAAAGAATATATATATTTATTGATTCATTGTAATAACAATGCTAAAAATTGAGTTTAATAGCAATTTTTTACATATTATCCTTGTAAGATATAGCCTCTAACAAGACAACTTATCTAATAATATATATTTTAATAAATTGATTAATCACCTGGCTAAGTCTTTTTTAATAACACACTAAATATTTAAAAAACATTATTTATTAAGACCAACAATGTCTACAACTTGCAAAACTGAAAGCATCCTTTAATACTTTTTTGGCTAATTGGTTTTTTCTGAATCTTCTATAAATTTTTTCCTTTCCTTTGACATTTTAGACAAGTAGACTCAATTTGAATTTCAAGCATATAGGTTGTTTATCTCCAAAAATGTTTTCACTAAAAATTTTAAGATCTAGATTATCATATCATTCCTAAATTGTATCCTTCAAGTTTTTTCAATAAAAACATAATCATTGCCCTTCTCATTTTTTAGAATTTTTTAAGGAACTATGGTCATCTAGTAATTGGCTTGTTAGATAGTTGCACTCCCTTATATATATCAATGGTCTTTCAGTAACATTAGCAATGTGCCCAATTGTTTTTATTTTTTTTAAGACCTTAGATTGAACATCTGTAGTGGATTTCTTCACCAAATAGTTAACAACTAAAGTAGGAATTTTGGTGGCTTCAACATTTTCTTATTGTTGGTTATCTTTGTTGACATCTTCTTTGATATTTTGAGCATTAATTACATGACCCTATTCCTCGATATAAACAACAAGATGATCCTAAGAGTTGTCTAATTATTTTTATTGCCTACTTGTGGAATCCTTTGTCAAATTTAGGTAAGTTATACCAAATTTTCTAACAAAACTCATTGTTTGAAACAACTTTAGTAGAATTCTACTTTTTTTTGGCAACTATTTTGCTAACAGCATGTCAAAACAAAAATCAAGCAATTTTACGATGTGTGAGAGTCAAAGTGATTGCTCAAAGTTCAATTGAAACAAAGGGTAAAAGCCATAAACAAATTAGACTACCGATTAATGGTCTTATAACATCCACTCAAATTCACATATGAATAGCCTGAATGCATGAAGAAACATGTTAGGAGATATTTACAAAATTTTCCTTAAGCTTAATAAGTTCTCTTTGCAACACAACTAAGAAAAAAAAATTTTCTTTAACATTTGCATTTTCTTTTCTTAACAAAATAATTGATCAATTCAAAGCACCAATTCAAGAATTACTTAAAAATAATTATTTTCACAACAAAAATTCTTGTTTTGTAAGTCATTTAGAAAAAAGATATGTGACTATGCAGCCTCTTAAAGTAATTCATAACTTTACAAATTTCATGCCTCTAATAACTGATGAATATGTTGTTCATGCTTGATGCTTTTCTTTTTTAAATTAGCATAATATTGATTAGCTTCAAAATGTTCATTTACTAATTAACTAATTCATTTAATTAAACTATCATCACATTCAACCAATGAGATATCATCAACGAGCTTTAGAGAGCAAAGAGGAGAGAGACCTTCTTCTTGAGAAAATGCTCAACAAAAGGTGAAGAAGTGACCGGAGCCAGTGACCAGAGCCAATGATGGAAGGTAGTGATCGGTTGGTAGTGATCGAAAGGCAGTGATGGCAAGGAGTTCATGATGGGGAGCGGGCAGCAATGGGCAGTGACGGAAGGCTGGAGATGGATTGTTGGTGACAAAGTGCACTGGAAGGAACATTTGTGGCGGTATTTAGGTGTGGAGTAGTTGACATCTACAACTAGCGGGGAGGTGCAAATGGAGGGTGAGCTACCTGGCCACCGTCGGAGACTGGATCAGGAAACTCACGGCAGGTCAGAGGTGTTGGTGGGCACGTGACGGTAGCTGATAACTGCTAATGGTCGCACGTGAGAACGGGCAGGTGAGGTATCACGACCATTGTGGAATTTTGCCGGGTCACGTGGATTCGAGAAGTTTGAATTTGAAATTTGGAAGATATGGCTGAAGCGGGGGCGTGGGGATAGGTTTAAACTGCAAAGCTATTTTGAGGCGCACCAACCGAATCATCCCCATGCATGGTTCTGGGCCACCTGCAGCCCTAGCGGGACGAAAGAAGGCGGGAGGCAAGACTAGGAGGAGCAATAAGAAGGTGAGGACATCTGGTAGCAACTCGCCAGTGAGAGAATGTCTCTCTTCCACATCTGGAGGGGAAACGATGATCACTGATGGAAATCCCCCTTTCTCTGAAAACTTTCATGCAGTGGCAGACAATAAAAGGAAGGAATGGCGTGAAGGACTTCAGGGACCCCCAGGTGATCCAGGTGGAGTATATGGATGCCCCAGCTAAGCTTCCTGACTGTCAAAATCAGGGGGAAGGTTGTAGGGAAGCTAAGGGAGGTCACACAGTGAGTGCTAGCATAGTGGAGCTAGAGGACATAGTGCATAAGGCTGTAGGCCTGTGGTGAGCAAATTCACTGGAAAAGCAACTGACCCTGAGCATGGGACTGCAGGGAAATGGGTGGTTCGAGCAACTACGTTCAGCTTTAGAAAAGCCCTAATTGCAAAGAACAACAACGACGACAACAGCAATAGTCATGTGACCTCCTATGTGCGTCCGGCCAATATCGACGTCAATGAGCGAGTTGTGGGCATCCCTAATCACGTGGTGGGCGGTGATATTTTTATGTCATCAGATGCATGCCAGAGGCATATCGAATTTCACAAATTCCATTTGGTTAGGCAAATTTATGGGAACACACGTCCATTCCTCGTCATTGCATGTCTATTGCTAAAGAGATGGGGTCACTACAAGAATTTTAAGGTTTTCGACCTGTCTTCCAGTTGTTTTTGCTTTCACTTTGATTCCATCAATGACAGGAATGAAGTTTGGCTTGGCGGCCAGTGGTAGGGCGCAGGCCATGCCATGGGGCTTGATATCTAGATGCACGAACTTGGTCCCAACGCAGTAACAGTGATGTGCACACTGGTTTGGGTGCACCTTCCGTGCCTTCCAGTCATATATTGGGATGTAGAGAACATATTACGAATTGCCAAGGCTATCGGGGAGCCTTTTCTCTTTGACAGTTGGACTGCTAAGATGGAACGATCCTCTTATGCTCGGGTGTGTGTCCGGACGGACCTCTCGAAGCCTCTGAAACTATGTATATGGCTTAATGGAGAATTTTGGAGAACTTAGCAAACCTTTGAGTACGAGGTATTGCCGTAGATCTGCTTCTCATATGGGCATGTTGGTCGTCAAGTGAGTTAGTGTAACATGCACAAGGAGGTAGTGCATGCTTGTCCTGATCCATCGACGTTTGCAGAAGAAAATGCGGTTTGAGGAGGACTGATGGGGGCGGAGGACTCGCACTTTGGTAATGGGAAGTCCATTGAGGCAGAATGCATCAGAAGTCCTCGGAAGTGGGAGGAGAACATGTTCGCTCCAGAGGAAAAGGCACAAAGGAAGGGCCCATGAATTCTTGTCCAACCCCGGCGTAGGAGACAGGGTGCGGTTGACCATAGAAGTATTGCGGGCAAGGTGAGCTAGACTCCTCGGAAGGCTATCAGCCACAGAATTAAAGACCTGGGGGCTGTTAGCATGTCCCACGGCATGAGGAGCCCATCCATGGACCGTGGCAGAGGGGAATGTTGCAGTCGTGGCCTTAATGGAGAGGAAAGCACAGTGTTTCTCATGACAGGATGCGAACTGGCTCCTTAGGAGGATTGCGACTTTGTGGCTCACCCTTCTGCTGGCATGTCGGAAGGCATCATTCTTTTATGGAAACATTGGGTGATATTACGATCATGGCAGCCTTAACGCACGTTTTGGTGTGCGTGGTGAGACGTCGTGCTGACTGTATGATCAATTGCTTCATTGTCTATGGTCCTAAAGACCACCACAAGCGTCGGGAGGTCTGGGACACCATCAAGCACTCGTCCAGTGGGGATGATCTACTAATCATCGCTGGGGACCTTCACCTTGTGATGGCACAGGAGGAGAAATGGGGTGGGCAGAGATTCATCTATAGTAGTGGTCAGCAAGATCTTGCTGACTTTATGCAGAAGCTCCAGCATGCAGACATGGGCTTCATCGGCAATCATTTTGCCTGATGTAACGGGAAGCAGGGTGGCACGCGCATCCTAGAGTGATTAGATTGTGTCCTCATGAACTCTGCAGGGATGTTTGCCTTCCCCGAATGGTTTGTGCACCACCTTTGCCTGCTCGGGTCATATCATTGCCTCCAGCTAGTTGACTTCGGATGCAGGAATCCTCGGTCGAACATTAGTAGGCCACAATTCGAAAGTGTGTGGTTAGATTTTCCACATTCGTTCTGAGTGGTGAACTGTGCATGGAGGTAATTATGACAAAATTCAAGCCTTCACAAATGGTGCTGTAGAGATGGAGTCGGGAAGAGGTGGGGAACATTATTAACAGGAATATGGAGCTGGAAAGAGGTATAGATGAACTTTAGTCAAAGGAGTCTCGAGAGGGACTTACAGAGAAGGATCATATGCGACTTCGACAAATGATCACGGCCTTCCCTCATGGCTATGCACATGAGGAACAATGGTGGTGGCAGCGTGCTAAAGTGCACTGGGCGTAGCTTGGAGATAGCAACACTAGGTTCTTCCATATTGCTGCCACGGCTCGTGCACGGACAAATCAGATTACTCAGCGAAGGGATGAAGAGGACAAGGTGGCGGATTAACCCCATAGCATTAGGCTTGCTCTTTTGGCTTACTTTTGGCAAATCAGCCTCTACAACACCATCTACAAAATGGTGGCACGCATTCTGGTCGGGAGGCTGAAACAGTTGATGTCAAGCCTCATCTCGCGTGAGCAAGCTATATTTATCCCCGGGTAGAGCATATCTTATAATATCTATATCACACAGGAGATGGCCTCGAAGATGCACACCTGTATAGTTGGTTCAGGCCTCATGGCTGTGAATAGCGATATAGAGCGGGCCTATGATAGTATGAGCTAGGACTTCCTGCTCGAGATGATTAAGATCATGGGATGTCCCCTCATCTGGTGTGAATAGATCGCTGCGTGCTTAACCTGTCTGAGATTTGGTGTCCTTCTCAATGGCTCTCGCCTCCCTTGGGTGGTGGCGCAGTGGGGACTCCGGCATGGATGTCCGCTTTCGCCATACATGCACATCATGGCTACTGAATACCTTTCGAGATTAGTGAGGGACTATGAGACAAAGCAGATGCTTGGCTTCAGGCCAGGGCATCACGTGCCACGGATTTTGCACCTTCTGTATGCAGATGATGTGTTGCAGTTTGCACCCACCACGCGCAAGGCCACACACGCTATTCGTAGCTTCATGCGGGCATTCAGTGAGGCTGCTGGGTTTTGCGTCAACCTTATGAAATCCAAGGTTTATTTCAGCACGAAGTTCAGTAAGAAGAAAGCCATACTGGTCTTAAGAAAACTCCGCATGGAGCAAGGCCCGATGCTCACATACCTCGGTGTCCCCATTGCTGTGAGGCGTCGGAACAGGGCTCACCTTAACTTTCTTTTCCAAAGGATTAACACCACGGGGGTCAACAGGAGTATCTGTTCCCTGTTGCTTGTAGGCAGAGCCACCTTGGCCTCCTCTATTATCACTGTCATCCCTAACCACGTCTTGAGGCATTGTGCGATGACTGCTGGTGTCCTTGATGACATGGTGATGAGAGTTAGAAGGTTTCTCTAGAGCAGGACAAGCTGCGCGCACACAATGCATTACACACTGTCGGACTATATCACCTTGCCTAAGGCCGTTGGTGGGCTTGGACTCTGGGACTTCCGTGTTTGGCAGCATGTGCTACAAATGAGTAACTGCAAGTGCATTCTCAGTCGCGAGGCAAGTCTTTAGGTTGAAATTATGAGGCGGAAATACACGTTGAGTAACCCTCTGATGAAAGCTCCCTGGAACGCTTCATCTGTGTACAGAATGGTTTTGGCGGCAATGCTTGTGGCAATGTCGATCTTCGTTTGGCGCATCAGCGATGGCCGGACGGTGCGTTTCGTGATTGACAATTCGTTCTACGTCCTTTCACTCTGCTGCTGGCCGACCTTTGTGCACAGGCCCATCAATTGGCCGACGAGTGTCGCGGACTGTATGATGACTGCTGGGGACTGGGACGTGCACTTCATCCGTGCTGGGGTGGGCAAGGAGCTTACTAATAGAATTTTGCACCTTCCAAGAGCTTGGACGTATGCCAAGGACGTGCTCCTCCAACTGCACATCGAGACGGCGAGGGTCGACAGAGGGAGAATTTACATGCCTATGGTTTGCAGTGCAGAGGGGACCGTCAGGCGGGGTGACCGGCGTCACGCTAACGAGATGAGGAGCATTTGGAACATTAAAGCAATGCCGAGGGTGCACATGTTCTTGTGGTAGGTCGTCGGTGACTTCCTCCTCACTACGACATGGCTAGCCCGCAAGGGTATGCTCCATAACAACAATTGCAAATTGGGCTGCATGGCGGAGGAATCCTTCCAACACGTGTTCTGGGATTGCCCACGTGCATAGGATCTATGGGTTGATTGCCAGGCTCGTCGGGCTTTGGCGACACGGGGTCGGTCCATGGGAGAGGGTGCTGGGCTGCATTTCATTGACCGGCTCTTCCGGTTTATGGTTCTCCGGCAGCGCGCCGTTGTGATGGTGCGAGGCATAATAACTCGATGCCCATACCGTGCTCGTTACTATGGACGATGAAGATCGTGGTGAATACCACAGTCAGGTGGCATTACTTTTGCCCATCCCTGTCCAGCGGGAATCCTTGCAACTCTTCGGACTTGCTTGTAACACATGGTTGGCTTCCCCCCACAACAGGATGGATAAAAGTTCATTGTGATGCTACGATAGGTGATTGCATTGTCGGTCTTAGCATGGTTATTACATGCGAAGGCCACTCTTGGTGGATGGCAAGATGGTTTTCTCCTAAGCTGCTAATGTGATGGAGGTCTTGGCTTGCTCGTGGCCCTTAACATGCTAAGGGGTTCCCTTCCCCTTCACCGAGCCATGCAAATTCAGACTAACTCGATAATGACGCTCTAGGTTGTCGGTGAGATGATATCCCAACCCTTGAGGATGGTCATTTTGCTGAGACTCTTAAGTATACCAGGGGTCTGGAGGCAGTCCGATTTTCTCATATTCATAGAGATGGGAACGTGCTTACTGCTTTGGTGGTTTGTGCTGCATGCTTCAGTGAGTTCGTATGGGATCCCGAGGAATCCATGCCCAAGCCTCTATTCAAACTCATGCTGTTTGATTTTCATGTTTGATCTCCTTTGAGGATCCTAGATGTGGTTTCTTGTATGGCTAATGTCACTTTTGATCTAATTTTATATCATAGTTTCAAAAAAAACATATCAATTACACTTTGCATCTTTGATGAACAAGCTAAGTTCAATTGTACGTGATATTACTTTCCTTTTATATTCTTTTTCTTCTTTTTCTCTTTCTTATTTAAAATAGTTTTTTGAGGAAATTTGTCTCCAAATAACTTACCTAAATCTTGCATTTCTTCATAATAAGAAGAAAAGTTGTTGACATTTATCCCAATGCTATAAGACAATATAAAGTGTAAAATATTTAGTCCTCTTGTATGAAGTTGAATAATTATAAATGACTTTTGATTGTTATCATCAAGAATAATGGTAGGATAGACCAAGAAATTGAACAAGGTATACTTTATAGTTAAAAAAAAGCCGAAAAAGCTTTTTTCTATAATCCACAACGTTTCCAAAGAAATAAAGGAAGTCAATCCACAATGCTAATAGATATTGGAAACAATTCACCACAAAAAATGCAAGAGAATGACCTTGTATTAAGAACTTCTACATTTGACACAACATTTATTACAATCATTCAAAGGACAACACTTGCTATAAGAGGAAGGGAGTTGTGGCTTTTTGAATTATTAACATAAATTATTTTTGTTGTATAACTATTATTTTGATCAATTGAAATCTTTCCCAAGATTTGTAAACGTACTATTATTTAAGAAATAATAATGAAAATAAATAAATCAAAGAATGATTTCGAATGAGTCTACCACAAAAAAAAGCCTTATTTAAACAATAGTCAACCTAGCTAGGCTTCAGCTAAACAAGCAAGGTTTGCAATATGGTGGGCATACTAGAAATCCCAACAACAACGTCATCAACAAATTATGGCCTTTTAAGTAGAAAATAAATTTGCATCGCCATGGTGAACATTTGTAGAAATTCTTAAGTTAGTTCTATGCCTATCTGTGAAAGTTTAATAGTGAATTTGCAATTTGAAGAGATTAAATTAATTCTAAGAAAGGAAACTATTATAAAGTTTTTATAAGTAGAGTTAAATAAAAAATTTTTGAATTAGTGCTGCATAACATTTTTTAATGCAATAAAATACTACAATGGCTTCATTAAATTATGTTTATCACAATTAACTATTTTAAAACCCTTGCCAACTTCAAAGTCACACAACTACTTATTCAAACTTTTTTGAAGAAGCAAAGTACATTTTTGTACACAATTTCCCAATCAACAACATTCATCAACATTTCTTGTGGGTATGTTTTTTTTGTTTTTCCTATGTTCTACACATGACCCATATTTTATAGAATCTTATGCATTATGCTTCAAGTAAAGGGAGTTGTTCTTTAGAATTATAAATTGACTGAGTTTTACTTACAAAAGTAGTCATTTTTACATGGTTGAGTCTAACCGAGAAAGTCTTAAGAACGTTTGGCTTTAGCATTGTATGAGAACAAATTAGAAGATATTCCAACTAGCACTATAAGAAATCCATTTTCTTAGATTTTTACTACTACCTATTGTCACCTTCCTTATTATTCTCAATTCAATTTTTTGTTTTGTTTGAACTACTCTATCTTTTCTATAATGCTTATTAATGTTTCTCAAGTCTTTTAATCTACACGCATGTGACATTTATATTGTTTTTTTTCCATATAGCAATATTTGTTTTGTCAAACCCCTTCCAAACACCTTTTTTTCTACCATTCAATTGGTATTAGGCCTTGCGTAAGAAATGCAACTCGTGTTGTTCTTGGTTCTTTCTTGACTAAAGTTGCCTTGGATAGCTATCTCATGTGTGTTGCCTTTCTAGGTTTAACATTTTTTTCTTGACATTATCTTTTTTCTAAATCTATGTAGTCTAATCTCTACATGTTCATTATAGTTTATAGCACTAATGAAGCATCAGATCTTGCTTTAGAGCTTGATTATACCAGTGTTTGCAATTTTTGCAAATTTGATGGAAAGGAAATAGAAAACCAAACATTTTTCGAATTTTGCTTTATTAAAACCTAATTTTTTAAAAAAAAGATAAATTGACAAAGCTCAAATGAAGGGGTTTTCTTTTTTTCGTTCTAAAGTTCACAATTTATATAGGTGATATCATGTAGAACTTATAACATGGAGCATCCACACATCAACTAACAGCAAGTGACTGTCCAAGATCTTCTAAATTGACTACAAACATTGGATGACAAGCTACAGATATGGTTTCATGATTATCAAACTAGTAAAAGCTCTAAATGAGCCCACCTTTTCAAACCTAATATTGTGATTCACTCTAATAAAATACCTCTTATAAACAACAAAATATTTTTTGGTTGATATTAAGCAAATGATGATAATAAACACATGAAGTCTACAAAATTTGACATTATCATCCTTGAAGGCATCATAAACCTTGAGGAATATATAGAGTGGAATGTTTCTTTGGATTAATGCTTCCAATGGTTTAGACTTAATTAAAAAATGGAGTTGTTTGCACAAATGAAACTTGCAAAATAAACTCAACTACCTATAACAATCATAGAAATTCATTCTTAACAAAGGGGGTCACCACTCATCAAAATGCATATGCAGTTTATAAAAGAGTCTCTTACATGACATGCCTAACTGAAAGAGCAAACTATGTAATGATTACATTACTCATTTTGATGAGTACATTTGTATTGGGGTGTTAGTGGAGATGCATTAGCCACCTTTTTCTAATTCTAAGTTGAGCTTAGAGATATATGTAGATGGAACATTTCATGCAAACAAATTAGACCATAGAAGGGGCTTATAAGATTATTATTAACTATGAAACTTAGAAACATTTATCTAATCAAAAGGTTGAATCATCAACCATGAATAGCTTTTAACTGACTAAGCCCAGATGCTCCATAATCACTGTACCAAAACATCCCACTAGGAGCACTCCCCATACATAAACTTATAATGAAACACAACAAACCTATTAATCAAACAATAGAATGTAACATTTTCCAATGTAAAATGTCAAGTCACATGATTGCCTAATACAAAAATGAGAAGTAACCTACATCAAGGAAGAAAAATATGAGGAATTGAACACCAATGTAGAATAAGAGATCAAAGAATATGCTTCCTAATCTAACTTAGCCAATGAATACTCTAACAAGGATTGAGAGAACAACATTGATAATATGAGGCCATTATAGTCATGAGAAGCACCTTCACCAAACCAAAGGAAAGTGAAGATTGAATATGTATCACCAGTCCTCATATCTTTGACAAGGTTAGAGAAAATGTTTGTAGGGTTATCATAAAAAGTGATAGTAGTATCAATGCAATTCTAACAAATGGTGTAGCTTGTCTCTGACTTTGGATCATTTAATAACCAACCCACACATTATGTTCTTTATTAACAAAATATCCATATGGGTAAAAAAAATTGAACTACACAGAAAAAATTTCGCCAATAGTTTGAAAGATATTTTATGCCAAGTTGTTCCTATGCCAATATGATGTATCATCTTTTCATGACCATGGTTATATGACCATGATACCATTATTGGCAGCAAAGTCAACACTTAAACATTTACACATCACAACTAGAAATTTAATATACACCCATCAACACCTAAAGATAATGTTCAACCAATAAAAAACCACCAAATCCCCAAATAAGTAAATACTATTTATTTGCCATGGAAAACTAGAAAAAGAATTTGTTGATAGAACTTTCATTTAAGCTGTAGTAATACCTTTATATAACAATTCCTCTCCCTTCAAAATCCTTTTTATTTAGCTTCCCTAAAATTATTGAAATGAACTCAAAGGTTTTCCACCTCTTCATTACATCTAATATGCTATAGACATTATACTAAGTACTAGTTTACTAAATTTCACACATTATAATATGAATCCTTATAAACATTAAGAACTCACCTAGCATATGCATGACTTATTAGACAAATGATTGATTTGATAAAGTCAAACACCATGTGTTGTTCCTATCCCTCAAGCCTTAAAGATGGAAGGTTCATGGAGAATTCGTTTCAGTAATATGGGAGTTAGCAAAATGATCCAAAGTATAGGTTCCTTATCCCTTACTTGGATGAACTGTTTGACCAAACTAATAGAGTGATTATTTTATCTAAAATAAATTTAAAATTTTGAAAGCGCTAAGATAGAATCTTGTTAAGGGATGAGTGAAAAGATACTCTCAAAACAAGGTGTAGATTATACAAGTCATTGGTCATTCCATTCAACATATTTAATACACTAAGCACATTTACAAGAAAAATGACCCAAATATCTTAATTAAGAAAGTCTATGATAGTTTACTTAATTGACATCTTAAACTTTAATTGTACCATTGAACAAAAATTAGAACATCTTTAAAAAAGTTATGTTCCACACCAAGTGAGAACACCTCTAGCAAACATAAATGTGAACATGTGTTTCCCTTCATGTGGACTTTATGGGCTTCAAACCCAAAAATTTGATGTATCATCACAATATGACAAGATTAAGGCTACAATTAATTATCAAACATTTTAATCAGTCCTTGATTATAAGAGTTTTCATGGCCAAAAAACCTTGTAAATGAAATTGATTGAAAGTTTTATTGTCAGTACTACCCTAATAACTGATCGTTTTGGGAAGAGAAATTTTGAATAGACCCTTATAGCAAAGAAAAAAATTTTGAAAGTTAAAGAAGCTATAAATCAAAAATTTATGCTTCAACCTCCACACCATACTTGACAAAGTGTCTATGTTTAATGAGTTCTGAAGACAATAATCACTAATAAGGATGATTGTTTCACTTGGTACTTTTGGGAAACCATTTTGCATTATTTGTGAAAAAAGTTAAAATTCTCATTTGCCTATCACTCCTTGCTTTCGATTAAATCAAGTTCATAAATCATAGTTTACAAAATTAATTATGGAGTTTGGTAAGAGAAAATATAAATTTTTTAAACCACCTTTTAGCAGAAGCCAAGAAAGCCTATAATAGTTCCATCAAAATGTCCACATGATTGAGCTTTTTCAAATCAAATAATGAATGTGTACCTTTTAACCTTTTTGGATTAATTCTATCACCCATTCAAACACCTACATAAATGTTTGCATATAATGTACGTTCATGAGCATATTAAAGAAAAAATAAATATTAGTATTGACAAATACAATAAATTATTCAATGCACACCACAATCCTAAATAATTCTTAAAAGGAGAATTATTGATGACTAGAATAAAGTTTGAATGGTTTCCTCTATGAGCTTTATAGAAGTTACATGCAAGAGTAGTCCATCCATTCCAAATCTCAAAAATGATTTGAACAAATGCATACATCATGGAGCTAACACATTATTATAAGAGTGGCGATACCTTTCATATCTCAAATTTGGTTGCTCACACAATGTGTTCAACATGATTTCTAGTGAGTTGTTTTACTCAAAACAACATCATTCGAAGTGACCACTTACTTGAGTGCTTACTAACCTATCATGGTCAAAAGAGTAAGAAGATTGGAGTAATGGATGACAATACTAAGTAAACAAAAAGTTTGAGTTCTTAAATGTTTCTTTTTCATTGGAAAGGTTAACAAGAGAATAAGGATACTTCGATCATAATGAACGAGTCATAAAGATCCAACCTTGACACATTAGAGATTTATGGGAACTAATCTAGAATATGTAACTCATTAGAAATGAAACTCTTCAACTTCAAGGGAATTAAAGAAGACACTAGTCAAGATTTTCATTACCCAAAAACCATTAAGACATGTATCCAAATTCTAAACAATCAAGCTATCATTTCCTCATGTGCTAAATCAAAATGGGGCCTAAACGATACAAAAAATGGCCCTTTGAGCCCATTTATATTGATGTCATCATTTGTTGTTGCCTCTATTGCTCATCATTGACTTGACAAAATCAGACTTGATCCTGACATGGAATATACTACATCGAAATAGATTAGGGAATGGGTCATTGAAGCTCAATCCCATGCATGATTTTGCTTAACCCATGATTGCTTCGAGATCCATTAGGTTGCAGCAACTTGCTAGATTGTCCAAAAAGTTGTAAATGTCACGTGCCCTGCAAACAAACTTAGGCAGTTAAGGCAAAACTTACCCCTTCACCCACTCTATGATACATTGACCTTGATCTAACCAGTGGCACCATGAACATCACACTAGCCCCATCAACTTAATCTGTGACACGACTTTCAAAATATGACCTTGGACATTGCTGACATCTTATCGATTCACTGACCCAATGTGCAACACATTGACCAAGAACATAATGAAAAAATCTATGACATTAAAAGAAATGGTGCTTTATTGTTCTCATCTTCTACATTTATGCTAGTCTTCTCTTGGCCACCTCAATCTGAATTCAGCATTTTTTCTTTGACTTCTTGCTTTTGTTCATTTCATTCGTCTCTTTTTTCATTTCATTCTTACACCGTATGCCATGTTGTCCCGATATGTCCTAGTTTGTCACATTTATGGAAATTGATCTCTTTTATCTCACTCTCATCTTGGAACTTTGTTTCTTATGTCTTTCTACAATACGAAAAACTTCAGAAAAACATTTTTAAATTGGTGTTATACACTATACATCTACAGTTTCTCATTTAAAGAACCTTCCTCTTTCTTTAGTTTTATTGTTTATACATTCTTCATAAATTTGTTTTCTCTTAATCGAGCCTTCTCTTCTTTTCTCTTCCCAATCTCTAGCTCATTAATTTTGCTCTCACCTAAAAAAATCCAATATCATGATAGAAATATTTGTGGCATTCTTGATGGTAGTGGTGAAAGGACCACACTCCTTTAACATAATTCCAAGAATCTTTTATACTTATTAATTAATGGATATAAGCATTCCCAAACAAGCCAATCAATTAGTAATGTTAATAAACCTAACAAATATTATTTTAATAAATTCATTGGTAAACATTCTAGACAACTCATAATCTTATGTCATAATATATATTTTAATTTCTTTAACTACAGATGTACCTTTGTTTGTTAACTTTAACTTGAGGCAAATTTCAAAACTTATTTGAATATTCATATTTCTATTAAATGCAACAACATTCTAAGCACAATTTAAAATATTTATAGCATTATCATTTAGTTATATTTAAATTTTTTCTCATTTATTTTCATAAATGTTTTAGGTACTATTACACCTTATTAATAATTTTAAAATGTAAAATTTGAGTAGATTTTGTAGTAGCTCTTGCCTTTTACTATGTGTTAACTCCAAGTGAGTAGCAATCCTAGCCTCCCAATAGAGATTGTAATGACCACAAAAGTATGATAACGTTTTGAAAGATGAACCTTCACCAAAACATACTAAAGTATTAATTTGAGCCATAGTCATCTTTTGAGAATTTTCTATCTCTAGATTAAAATCAAGGTAACAAAAGCAACATGATTGATTTTAGTCTAGATCGTTAGATCAAAAATTGTGTAATTAGATCAAAGTAAATGAGAGCCACCTAGTTGACTTTAATGTAGACAATTAAATAAAAATTATATTGTTAAAAAATTGTAAATGATAAATGCATTATTTATTTTAATCTAAATTATTACATCATAAAAAATGAAAAAAAAGTTAACTAGATTTAAATTTAGTTTGTTTAGAAGCATAAATAAAATTTTGATCGTCTCAACTTAAAAATTGTGTGACCAGATGAGTGAATTTAGAACTATAAATATTTTAGAAGAGGAAAAATATTTGAATGATCATTAAAATTGTGTGATCATAATCCTAGATTTTGAATTGTGTTTTAAAAGGAAGATGAATTTTAACTTATTCAATCTGACTGCAAAATTGAATAGTGCACATTCACTTCCACATTTTTGAGGTGATACATGTGTGAAATGAATTGGGAATTTTGGTGCCACGTTATTTATTTGCAAGTGAGATAGTTGTATATAAGTTTTACTTGTGTGTATACAATAAGTCCAACATTTAAGGTTGCTACACCATGGCATGCTTTGAAGATAACGACCATTTCTTTCTAATAAGTGCATAAAGTTTTAAAGCATCATTTGAGAAAAAGTATTATAGCGTATGGTTTCAAGATTCATGCCTTGACCTGATACTTAGGAAGGTTTATGCTTTAGTTAACTAAAGAAAGGTTTTTCTTAATGTACTTTTTGCATCATAGAAAAGTGGTTCTTAAAGATGTGACAAAGGTATGATGATTTTTAAAATGTTTAATTTTTTTAATCATATATTTTCTAAGATGATTAAATTTAAATAAAGACTTTGGTGAAAATGATTTTTAATTTCAATGCATTATATAAATGATTTCAATCAATCTTGATGTTTGCAAAAAAATTAAATTTCTTAAAAACAACTTAAAAATAAATTTCTCAGTAATAAATTGTTGCTCTAACCAAGATGACATTCATAGAATGTAATATTTTCTTTTCAATATGATCTTCCAAGAACATAGAAATCAGCTGTTTAAAATATAACAATTTACTCAATAAAATTAATTAGAAATACTTCAATTTTATGATCAATTAAAGAAACATAACTATTGTTCAACTCCACCACAATCACGTTAAAGTGCATACTACTATGGGAGCTACATAAATGTTGAATTTAGGGCTTTGTGTAAACATGATTACAATTTTGGTTCATTTAATATTAATCTTATGCATAATTTAACTATTTAAATTTTAACAATTCATTATTATTTAGCTATTTAACACTTAACTGCTCATATGAATAGAGATTGACATTTTAACTTACATATGGATTACATAAAGTAATGCCCCTTATAATGAGTAAGATGAAAGTAAATCAATATGCAATCTAATTATCAAGTGATATTTTTTACTATTCTAATCCAAATTATTGTGTAGAAGACAAGCTTTAAATGGAAAACTACTACACTAGGAGATCTTTTCATAACCTGCAACTTTTGAAAGTCAAGTCATTCCTAAGCGATGTCTCCAACAGATATTTACTTGTGCTTAATCGTTCATTAACCCATGAATTAATTTTTTAAGCTCTATAATATATTGATCTTGACCTTGAAACATAAGAAATGGTAGTACTTCTCAAAAATTAAAATTTTTGTTAAATAATTTCTTCAATAAATAAAATATAAATAAAAGAAATGATTGATGATTAAACACTATCCATAAATAATTACCTTAGCTGTCCTCTTGCTTTGTTGTACGACCCTAATATGATCCATTATTGTAAGCATGTATTTTTATGTAACTACAAGTTCTATTTAGGTAATACTTCTATTTTTCAATCGTTATTTATTTTTAATTTAGCTTTTTTTTAGTCCATGACTTTTTAGTTTCTTGTAATTAATTTGTTATACTACCATTAATTGAAAAGCTCTTTCATTGTACATCATATTTAATATTTATATTTCTTAAAAAATTAGATTTATATTTCATATTTCATTCAAAGGTAAATGTCATGGAGTTTTTTATTTATTTAATTACATTTTTTTTACAATAAATTTTATAACATTTTTAGCATCTTTATGAAAATTAGTCTTCTTTATTTATTTAATTACTTGTTAAATTAATTTTTAAGATATTATTTTTTAATTTCTTAGTAAAAATTTTAAAATATTATCATTAAGTAAAAAACCCTTTCACTGTAAATGTCTTTTTACTTGTTATCTATCTCAAATAAGAAAGATTATTGTTACACCATTTTTGAAATAGTTGTAAAAGTTGTGCATTTTTTTCGTTGCTTTGTTAACCTTAAACATTTTTTTGTTTATGCTATTTTTGTTTCTTTAGACATGGATTCTCTTAATTATGAATCCCTTAAGTTTTTATGGCTATATTTGTTTTAACAATTTAATATTTTTTTTTAATTTTTTAACTTATATTACCTAGTATGATTTGATGGAATTATTAAGATCTCTTATTCTAATATATTGTAAATTCGAAAAGATTGTTTTAAAATATAAATTTTTAATACTTTATATGTTTTTACTTATGTTCAATGTATTTTTTTCACCAATTATTATCATGCTTTAAGTTGATATATTATAAAAATAATTATTTTGAAAAATAATTCTTTATACTTTTTTCAAATTATTTGAAACAATTAAAAAAATATTTTGATGAAGATATTCTTTTTGCAAGAATTTATATGTTTATTTGGAAATAATGATAATAAATATTAATTACAAATTTCATTAATTAATTAACATTTTGAAAAGATAGCATTTAAGCCTGTTATTCTTTTAATGTATTCATTGTTTTACATTTATTAATAAAATTGTAAATCTTTATAAGAATTTGATGTGAACTTAAATTTAAAAATTTTAAAAAGTTATTATTTCCAAATCATAAAGAAAACTATCTAATTGCATGTAATTAGCAAGATTTTAATTTTTTTTTATTTTAAAAAATTTATCTGATTTTCTCTTTAAGTTTATTTGTACTTGATTATAATATTTGTTAAATCTTAATTATAGAAATGATTTTATAATGAGAAATTTCATAAAAATTGTAAACATTTACTAATGTTTTTTTGTACATATATGTTAGTTTCGTAACTATAAACTTTGATAGGCTATTCAAATATTTACATATTGTGAACATTGATTTCAATATTTGAAATACTTACAATTCAAAATAAGTTTCTTTATTATGTTTTTTTCAGATGTTCTAATGCACAAGTAGTGTCACAGTGCATTATGATGTTTATATTCATTTGCCATTTAGTTGTTTCGTTCACAAAGTCAATATTTTTTATTGTTGTAATTCTTAGATTAATTTTGTCAAGTGACACACAATATTTTTAAGTACTTTTTGCAAAATGAAAGCATTCAACCACAAAATACACAAGCAAAGTTAAATATTTCACATGAGAAACTGTCCACAATTTTCTTTTTTTAATATCCTTTCATATTTTTCTATTTATGCTATATACTTGTCCTTCATAACTCACACATGCTTTGAATTATTTGTGAATGAAAAATAAATTAAATATTTAAAAATTTAAATTTAAATTTATAGTATGAAACAAATTTTGTTTTTTTTAAATATAATAAATATGAAATCGAAATAATAGAGAATGTTTTAGGCAAAAGTTTTTGTTTAAATGAAATTTGGCAATTAAGAATTATCATAAAAGAGATTTTCATTCAATAATTTGCAAAACTTTTTTATGCCAAAATAAATAATTTGCAAAACATTTTTATTCTTATACCTTTTTAAAAGTTCATTCAATAATTGAAAAAATTATAACACAAAAATAAAGAGAAATCTCATCTTAAAAATTTTTTATAATAGAAATAGGTATATTACTTGTTCAACAATCTTGAGAATATGCGATTCAACGCATTCCATTATATAGAGCATTTAAAAACAAACAAATGAAAATTTGGCATCATTATTATTAAATATTTAAATTTTTTTAATTGTGTGTATAAAAGTTTTTTTTTAAAAATTGATATATGGTTCAAAATAATGAAAATATGATAATATAAATTAAAAGTTTAAAGAAAATAAATGATGATTGTATTGACAGATAATATCAGAAAATTAAAATTTATCTGTCACATTTCATTTATAAACGGTTACAAGGATATACGATTTTTGTTCAAGCAAATATTACATAAAAATGTTTTTTGGAATGCAAGAAAACTTATTAATAATGCAAAATATTAAAACAACTTAAATGAACACATCTTTTAATAAAATGTCTTAAATTTATTAAATAATAAATATCACAAGATTATAAAAAAATTTACAACAAACAAATAAACTGAAATATTTGAAGTATATTGAATAAGCTTTTTTTTATTGGCAAAAACAATAAAATAACTATCAAGAATGATAATATGACATTTCAAATAAAGATTAGAAAAAATTTCTATTTTATGAATGATCAAAAGATATGATAGGAACAACAAGCCAATCCTAAATCATATATACATGGAATCTCGTTTGACTTGTTAACATTATTTCAAAATAGTCACCAATAATATAAAATGCAATCAAAATTAATGGAAAATATTAGTTAACGTAGTTAAGAATCTACTCCTCATTTGTCACACATATCATTGAATGTTTTTATTTGTCAATGATGTTAAATTTGTCTATGGATTCATTATTTTGATGAATGTTCCATTATTATTTTAGATTTTGTAATTAAATGTATATTTTTACTTGTCTTTACTAAAAGTTTTGTACACCTTTAACAATCAACACATTTAGCATCTTAAATAATTTCTATTGTTTTGTACATTTTTTAACTTTGAACATCTTTCATTTGTATTGTGAGTGTTTGTAGCTTGGACTAGGAAAAGACTTATTATTCATGCATTTTGTGAATTAATTTTTTAGTATATTAATATTGAGTTATATTGATGATAAGTTTTTTAGCTTTAATGTATTTTACTTATCATATAAATATTTTAAATATAATTATTTTCCACAATTATAATTTTCTATGTTATGATTTTTCTTTATGAAAAGTTATTTATTTTCCAAATTTCATTGAAACCTAATATTCTTTGTTGTTACATAATATTTATTATTTTTAATATTGATATTATACTAATTTTTTTAAGATTCAAAATTTTTAAAATAAGAAAAATTTTCTTATTAGTGTGAGAGCTTTTTATATTTTTATCCCATGTGTTGTTTTATTTGATAATGATATCTACAAGCCATTTTTTTTTTATAAAATAAACTTTATTTCATACTAAATATTACAACATTTGCAACCTATTACATCCAATATATGACATAATATAACATAGTTTTGAGATGCTTTAATCTAACATAATTTAGGTGACAAGTCCAAATATTTATCGTGTGATATCAGACATAGTTCGTTATTTAGATGAGATATAGTTAAAGGCAATACGATATCACTAATTTAATGCTCACATAATTCATATATTTGATGTAGAAGTGATGGGCATCGTCATTGTATAAATATTTCCAATTAAAAGTAAAAAAAGACATCAATAAGCATATTTGTATTAAGTATTTAATGTGTCTTACATATGATGTATTTAACTTACATATTATCAAGAGAGTGTCATAACAAGTTGATGATATCACATCAGTGTGCTTCGTAATTTATTTTCAATTTGAAAAGATCAATCGGTTCAATATATTTATTTAAGTTTTTTAAAGTTTTCTTAAGTTTGATTTTTATTTAAATCATAGTCATATTTGTTTTAAGTTTTCAATATTGTTTTCAACTAGTTTATTTTAATAAAATATTTTATTTATGTATTATGAAGATCACTTTTTAATATTTAATATTAGGACTACCCATTCGAATTTATATATTTCTAAATTTTGTATATACAATTAAATATTTTAAATAAGTCTTACACATTATAATTTTATTTTCTATATAATAGGTTGTAGTTTTTTGTATATTTAATCACATATTTTTGTATACATTTTTTATTCTGTAATGCAAAGCTCAACATAAAACCTAGTTAGTGTTATGTATTTTTTATTATGAATAAAATTATGAATATTTAAAGATTCTATATATCAATATTTATATTTTAGTTTTATTTATAGCCATAATTGTTTTAGTTATATTGTCAAGTAGAAACTAATTTGCCATTGCTATAAATGTAAAACGGATATATTGATGATACACATTATTTTAATTGTTATTAGTTTCTTGTATATTGAAAAATTTTACTATTTTTATACTTCTTTGCTTTTGTCTTAATCATGATTATTAAAAATTTTCTAAGAAATTACTATATTAAATATTGGATGTTCAAATTTTGAAACAATTATATGCAGTGGTCTATTCATGAGACTTTATTTTAATTTTATATTTTATTTATTTTGATATATTTAGTATGCTTGTATTGTTGCATACAATAAAGTTTTATAATCTTTAAATACTTTTTATGTATTTCATAAACTTTTTGTTTAACAAGGATAATTTGCAGTAATTAATGGGGCAAAATTTTCTAATTATTTACAAAATTTTATTAAATATAAAAATTCAATGACGTTCACTGCTTTAACTATTGCTTCTTTATAATTTTTTCAAACCTTATTATAAATAACAAAATTATACCAAAATAGTTTACGAATAAGTTGGAAAAAAAATTTAGACATGAGTTTTGATGATGTTACATTTTTTGTAATTTATTAGTTTATCAAAATTGGTAGTAACATAATAGACTATACTTTTAATTTTTCAAATTTTTATGAATATGTTGTTTAAGTTAGCATATATGTCATGGTAGTATAGATAAATCATTTTATAAATTTAAAAAATATTTTGGTCATTTTTTTGTCATATAATTTATTTTTTTAAATATTATATATACTTTTCTTAAGTATGTTTTAACATTTTAAAGATTATTTCTCTTAAGGTATTTTTTATTCTTTCATAGTTGTTTAATAACATTTAAATTATATAATATAAAAATTTTTATATAAGAAAACTAACAAGATTTAATTTCTTAAATTTTCATTCATAATTTGTCAACAAAAAAATCTAGAAAATATAGTAAGTCCTCATCTTAGATAAAAATATTATAGAACAAATATTATTATTTAAGTAAATAAAGCATTAAATAGATGTCTTTCATTTTGCTTTTTGATGCTATTTATTATTTTTACTTTTGTTATTAGACTTAATTTTTGTTGAAATTAAAATAAAATATCTTGATTAAAACTTTAACAGTCTAATTATTTCTTACTTGTTTCATTTTTGTATTATTTTTTTATACCAACATTGTTTGATACATGTGTTGTTGCATTGTTATTTATAAATTTTAAATTTCAAAATTTTTTAAATTTTTATTTTTCTCTTAATCTAAATGTTGAACTTTGATTCTTGTCATTTTTTTCGCTTAGGTTGCACTAAAAAAACATTATTTTCAATGTTAAATTTATTTATTTGTTTTTTCATGAAGCAAATTTTACTTTAAATGACATAATGTTTTTAAAATGTCATGCATATAATTAAAAAGATTTTAGTTTTCTTATTTTTTACTTTTTTTAATTTTATTTAAAGAGCCTCAATGACATGCTTTCAAATTACTTCTAAAATTTGTTGTTATATAACTTAATATTGGAGATCACTTAGACCCTTATAGCTCATCTTACACTATTTAATTGCCATCTCAATTATTTAATAATTAAAATTTTTTAGAAAAAAAATTCTTCAAATATTATAAATATATATATATATATATATATATATATATATATATATATATATATATATATATTTATATATATTATAATTTTATTTCAGTTGTAAAGTTGATTTATAATTTAAACTGTTATTTGTACATAACATTTTAGAAAGGAGTTTGAACAGCATTTTAGTCCTAAAACATTAACCAGAAAAATAACAATTTCGTAATTTAAAGTAAAATAATAGGCAAAACATACGGAAAATAAAATGTTAAAAATTCAAAAACGTCATATATATGTATATATACATCTAAATTATGACAAGCAAATATGCTTTTGAAAATAACGGAATGTTCTTAAATTATTATAATATAATAGTTGTCATAAGAAAATATATTACTGTCCTATTGTTTTGTACATTTTTTATTCAAGATTCCATATAATTAATTTTCTATATACAATATATTATCGTGCATTTATTTCATTGAACTTATTTGACATCAATTTTCTATAATTTAAACGTTCTTGTTATCTTGACAAAGTTTTTTAAAACAACTTTAATTTTTGCAAATATTCTAATTATTTATGTTGTTTAGATAATATTTGATGAAAATAGTTGTAATATAATTTAAAATCTTTATTATTTTTGTCTTATTTTCTTAATAGTTATTGTAATCCTTACATACTCTTATTTTCTTAATAGTTATTGTAATCCATACATACATAATTTGTTATTATAATTTTCAAAAACATAAAAATTCTAATTATTATTATTTTTTTTATCGAGACTTATAATTATTTTTTATATTTTTTATATTTTTAAAAACATATTAGTGAATCATTAGTTTTTAATTATTATCAATATTCTATTATCCAAATTGTCAACTTATATTTCTTTGTTGTTTAGTTTAACATAAATTTTAATATTTTAAAGATTATTTTAAAAGATGAAATGATTAAAGTTCCTAAAATATTCTTTGTAATTTGCAAAATAAATTCTTCTACAAAAGTTTATCAACATTGCAATAAAAATAAGAGGTTGTTGTAAGCACAAATATAACTAAACGTTTAACATGTTTAAGAATTTCTACAATTATAACAACAAAGATAATTATGAAACAAATTGGGTTATCTAAGCTTTATATTGAAACATATATATAATAAAATATTATAATAAAGAAATAAATGATATTTTTGTAATATAATATTTAAATTAATCAAAACAAGGGCGAAATGTCAATTATATATTTTTAATAATGTAAAATATTAAATATTGAAATATTAAAAGTTTTGGAGTAACATATCAAAGAAATTGGCATCTGCTAGGGTCAATGAGAACATACCATCAAAAAATAAAAGTTAAAACTTTAACATAAGAAAGTAAGAAACATAACTAAATATGTAAATAGTTTTAAATTAACATGACCATCACATTAATAAATTTTGGAAACAAAACAAATTTTTTTAAATAATTTGAAATTAAAATAACTAAATTAAAATTTGAAAAAATATATAAAAATACAAAAAATCTTGAAAAATATGCAAATTTTGCTAATGCAAGACTTATGGGCTGAAAATAATAAAAAAATGAATAAAATTGTCAAGAAATATTAAATTGGTAAAACAAAGCATGCCAAATAAGAATAATGTTTTTTGTAAGTACAAAAATTTCACCAATACAAAATTACATAAAATATACTTTTATAAATAAAAACTAAACAAAATATTATTGAAATTTAAATAACAATATTCTCATAAAAGAAGGACTATACTACAATGATACATACAAATGATCCAACTCTTGTTAACCAATTGCCAAAACTATGCACTAAGATGTGAAAAACATTTCATAATACCTTAACTGATGATCTCAAAGAGGAGGAAATGCAAATTAATATTTTCATAAACCTTCTACAACCCTAACTAAAAATTATTAATTATTTTTTACTTTTTATCACTTGTTTATACGATCTATTTACTGCTTAATTATTTTAGAATAATAGTAATTTGATGAATTTTTCTTGTTAAACTTTTCGTAGAGTAAACAACAAGAATATTTTTTTAGTAATTAAGCGGTGAATTTTTTTAACATTTTCATCATTCCATTATTTTATAGGATATTTGAACTTTTAAATATTTACTTTTAAAATTTTTATTATAATTTGTAGTTTTGTTAAATAAAATTATTTAGAAATTGTTTTGTTAGTCTTTTATGAAGATGTACAAAATAATTTATATGCTCATTATATTGTGCTACTAATTTTTGTTGCACTTTTGTGTAGTTTATATACATATAATATAATTGTTCTTAAGTAATTATTTTATATGCCATATTTTTGTTATTTTTTTTCTCTTTTAATTGTAATAACTAATTTGTCATGCTTAAGTTGCAATACGAAATATAATTTTGAGGCTTTGGGATATGTAATTAGAAAACAACTTCAAAACATGTTATTCAAATAAATGTACATATTTTAGATTTTCTTTTGTCAAAATAGTTTATATATATTTTTATTCCTTTCATTTGTGATCCTTTGCTTGTACTGACATTTCTTGTGAATAAATTAACATTTTATTTGTAGTGTCCTATAAGTACGATAATATCTTTTGTCAATATACAATCGATTATTATATGCTAAGTGTTGACAACTTAAATAATAGGTGCACTAACTTATGTGTGCTTATGTGAACTCAAAGTCTTACCACTATAATCAGAATAATTAAGTTGAAATATGCATTGTCATAAGAGTTTACAACATAGTTGTACAAGCTCGATCAACTCACAAATGACATATAGATAGATTTCTATTATACCAAAACATTACGAATATCGTGCTTTATGATATGAACTTATATTTTGTTTTATTTGTGAAATTAGGCATTTGTTGCAGTTGTTAATCTTTTTAGTATTATTTTCTTTTGCCCTTCTTTTAATGCATATACAATCATTCATGATTAGCATCATGAGGTTCTACTATAATATATTATATGCTACACACTTACATCATACAATATTTTCTCAAGTTAAATCATTTTCTTGGGTAGATTTATGTTATCCTAAGTTATAATATATTTCTCATATAAATATGATACATTGAGATTTGCAAAAACAAATACATTGGATATGCAATTTGTGTGAGCAATCAGAATGTAATAGCAATCGTTGAGTAAGATCTTATGTTTATAGTAGTATGATCATTATCCAATGAGCATGAAAGTTTGTTTGACTCTTTTAAGAATAGGATTTTAACTATTTAAATTTCTTGATTTATGTATATACCTTTTATTAATATAAATACTAATTATTTTGTAATTAATGTGACAATGAATATATTACTAAGTAATGTAACATGTAAAATAGGAACAAAGAAATTGGTTGTGTTTTTCACTATGGAATCACCATTTATCTTGTTTCCTTGATTGCTATTATATTTAATGTTTTACTTTCTTCATCAACATTGCTATTACTTTAAAGTTTCATAGATTAACTTAGAAACTTCTTTTGATCGTTTTTAGTTATTAGGCATGTTATTGTTTTTTATGAATTATATAAATTTTGTTCTACCATTTCTTCAAGTGTTATACTAATTCTATAAACTATATTGCTCTCTTTTTAGTGAAACTATTTTTAAATCACCACTATAAAAAATGTAGCAAAATTATGTGAGGTACCACTTACATGGCCATGCATAATAATAGAATGTTTTGTCAAGTCAACTCCAACCAAGCCAAGAGCAAAAATGGAGTGATTTTTAAGTTTTTTCTTTTACCAGCTACAATGATAGGTTTTGTAAATTGAAACTTATTTGGGTTGAATAAGTGCAGATGAAAATGATTGTTTTATTGAATCATCTAAAAATCAAGTGTGTCCCTTTTGCATTTTCTTTAATTGATTTATTATTTAAGAATAATAATATCATGACAAAGAAGTTCACTAATGTTCAAAATGTCTTTCTAAAATTGTTTTACAATAGCATTCATCACTGCCAAGAGATTTGTTACATAAAACACTTGATTTTAATTTGATTGAATGTGAAGAAAAGAATTCTTTTGTGAAAAATAAATAAGTTTCCTTAAAACTATCTTCTTAAAAGAATAATTAAGATTAACAAGAAATTCTTGTCGTGACATTAATTGATTTGGTATCAACAAATTTAGGCTGAATTGTCAAAATTTTATTTTGATTTTGCCTTCAGAAATTAATTGAGTTTTACTAATTTTTTTCTCATGAGATGAGGTACCTAAATTGAATTAAATTTGACTAAGCTTAAATTTGTGCAACACACTTACTCTTGTGGACATTGTGTTCAAAAGTTTCTAACTATAAATATTTGAGATGTTTTATTATTCCATAAACTTATACTAACTTTCACATTATCATTTTATATGTCCTAGCAAGCAAATTTTAAAGATATGTTTTTTAAATTATTAATACCATAACAATTTTCTATTTATAATATTTATATCTTTTTTGTTTAATTACATAACGTCTATTTATCAAATTGATAAAACATTCTTATCAAAATGTATTATAATAAGAATTTTGCTAATATAATAATTTTTTATGAACTACACAAATAGATTTTAACATTCAAAATTCATTTCAAATATTTTCGTCCATATTAGTCAATTTATTTTTTTATTTTTCTTGTTGCTATGTGTCCAAATTTTTGCAATATTCAAACAATTTTATTTCTTTAATATTTAAAACATATTTTTCTAAATAGATATTCAATGTTGTTAGTCTAGTATAATTATTTGATCTTGTAAATAAAGATAATATCTTCTATTCTTAATTTTCAAAATTTTTGCCCTTTTGTATTCTCAAATTGTGAAAACATATTAATGAATTTCATGTTATTTAAAAAAAATTAAACTTTTTATACCTATTTTACTAAATTATGATTTTAAATTTTTTGTTTTGTACACCTTCTTTTACCATGGTATGCTCCTTGTAATTGGCCTGAATACACAAAAACTTTTAAAAAACTATGATGTTATGTCATCAAATTCATCTTTTTTATTGTTAATTTTTTTAATTAATTACAATGTTTAATTGAGCCAGCTTATATTTTAACTATACACTCTATTTGTGTTATACGTAATGTTTCGAATATTTATTTTTATTTATCATTTATTTGCTTAGTTTTATCATTTTTTTTGATTTTTTACTTTGTTAATTTAGTATCTGAGGTTCTATTGTCTAAATATCTTTTTAAAAGATCAGGCATAAAAATTAAATTTCAATATTTTAATTATAATAAAAATATAAAAAATTAATTATAAATTTTATTAATTTTAGTTAATTTTTTTTGAAAAGACTAGAAAAATGTTCTATTGTTGAAAAAAGTAATATTTTTATTATTGAAAATATTATACTTCTCAATCATTCTATTATTTTTTATGTTTTATGGACATTGACATAATCATGAAGAATTGATAAAGATAATTTTTTTGTTATTTAAGAAAATTATATATTATATTCTAGTTAAACATAACTACACATGAGTTTTTTTTGTAATGATTGTACTATTGTATTCTATTTAATATCTTCAAGGTTTATCTTTGTTTAATTTTTGTTAAGAAATATTTTTTGTGGCTTAAATTTTGTCTAATTATTAAAATTTAAACTTTTTCTCTTTATTATTCTTGCACTTGTTATCATTAATCTTTATTTTGTAAAGATTTTTTGTAATATATTGTACAATCTAACCATAACACATCTCTAAAAACCCAATATTATAAAGATAGACCATAGGAAGAGCTAACTTTTGTAGTCACATGCCTTCTATATATTAGTGTTAATAATGGTTAAAGATGAGCCAAATATCCCAATTTTTTTTAGAATCTTTCACAACTTTTTTAATCTTTCATTGTAATCTAATTTCAATGATTTGCATTTCTATTCAATTGTCAATTTGTTTTTCATCAATTTTTTATAATTCTTATTATGAGGATGTTTTGTAAATGAATGTGCAACTAATTTTTAGCAGTATGAGTACGTGCTATCTCAATCATTTTTGTTATGTTTGTATTTTGTTGAAATTTTCTATTTATTAATTGATGTTTGTTTTTCTTTTCTTATTAACAAAGAATTTTGTTACTAGACCATATAAGTATTTTTAACATTATCATGTTTTAATGATTTAGCTATCTTAATGATTTTTTTAAACTATTATTTATTATTTCATAATTCATTTTAATCATTTGAGATTTTTAATTCAAACAAAAAATTTGCAAAACTCATTTAAAACAAAAAAATCTTTCCTATAACATAATTTTGAGTACTCTTTACATTTTATAGAAATTTAATTTTATGTGTTATCAAATTAATCTTAAAATGTTAATGGTTGTTTATTATCTTACTAATTTTGATGCATTTTTTTTTTATGCAATAAATTTTTTATAATATATGAATATTTAAATACTTATTCAAATTGTTTATTTCAAAGTTTAATTACTTTTTGCAATATTTCTTCAACAAATAATATCACTCAATCAAATTATTGCAATACTTTTTTTAATATATTATACAAAAAAAATGTTTTCTAATATAATAATTTATTATATAATTATGCAAATTCATTTGAAAATTCATGCACATTTTTCTTTTTATTTTTTTATTTACATTTTTATTTTGAAAAAAAGGCAAAATCTGTTTTTTGAATAAGTTTGTCATTAGCCTTTCACCAAATTTATTTTAAATATTTAAATGATTTGACAATCTAATTAACATATTTTTTTATAGATTTCCCAATTTTGTTGTCATTATTTCGGCTACATGCGTAATTTTTTAATTTCTTAAAATACAAAGTTTTTGTAATTTTATACTCTATCGTCTATTTTTGTTTATATTTTTTATTATAATTATACTATTTAAATGGTCAAGTTTGTAATTTCTTTTGATAATTATATTTTATTACATTGCTCTAAACTTTCTATATCTATATCGACATACTCTTTATGATTATTGTTCGAAAATGTCATTTTGAACAATATTTTTGAAATGCTTCAAAATGTTACAAGTTTTTTATTATCTTACTTGTCTCCTTGTTTTTAAATAGTTTTTAATAAAATAATATTTATAATTTAATTACCTAAAAAAATTACTATAGGTTATGCACACAAGCTTTAATAACTTTAGTTTATTTTTCTTTACATCATATTTCATTCTTTGTCCTTTCCATTTAATATTCGTTTTATTTTTTTTTTTATTTTCTTACGGAGTACTTTTTCATTTTTTATTCATTATTACTACAGCTTTTGGCAACTTACTTTGTGCAAAATTTTTAACATATTTTATAATATAATGTATATTACTAATTTGTTTTACATCTCTTGGTAATAAAGTTTTCCTTTCAAAAATATATTTTGCTTACAATAATGAAATCAATCACTGAAAACGCACACAAGCATATTTTGGTTTGTTGAAATATATTTTTTTAACAATTAAAATTTAACAAATATTTAATGTATAAATAAAAGTCTTAAAATATATTCAACATAATCAAAATGATTTAAGATTTAATGTGCGTATTTTTTTTTTGGAAAATATCTTTTGATGTAATACAAGCTTAATGAACAAACTAATATTAATCAAATTCTTTTAGTATAGAAATAAAAAAATAGTTCTTGCCTAAATATCTAAATTAAAAAAAGTAGTCAAAAAGTCAATAAAAATAGTTTCATTAAAGGAAAAATAGGAACTATATCAATGAAATTTGAAATCTAACATTAAAAAAATATAAAATTTTTTTGGACATTTAAATCATAAATTTATACGAATAAATTATCCAAAACCAATTGAAATGCCACAAAGTTAATAGAAAATATAAAATTTTAAAAAAATATTTTGAAGTTAAATAGTTATAGCAAATGTTAGGCACTTCAAATTGGCAAGAAGGTCCATAAATTTCTACCATATTTAACAAAAAAATCATATTCAATTAAATAATGTAATTAACAAATTTTACAAAGTAGAAAAGGGCACAGAGGTTTACCAAAAATATTTAACATAATTTTTCAAAATGCAAAGAAAATTATTTTCACAAACAAAACGTTTAGAATAGTTTCAGCATAAGGAATAATGAATTAACAAATTATTAACATATTAAAAAATGCCTTATTATTTAAAAACAAATTAGAATACAAGTATAAAAAATTTTCTATTATAAATGTGAAAGTCAGAAATATGTTTCGCACAAAGCTTGGAATACTAACATAAAACATAGTTTCTATACATTAAGAATCTTGTATACCATATTTTAGTTAATCGAAATTACTACTAGCGTGAAAGATTATCTCGGTCAAAGTGAGACAAACATACTATTATATAAACATCAAATTTTTAGGTTATTATGTAGAATAGTTTTTCTCTTTTGTCTTGATAACACTATCATAATCAATGTAAATCTGATACTCGCTCATTTAGATAATAACTACAAGCATATAAATTTGTTTCAAAGTAGGAAAGAAAAGGCTTCTTAAAAAAAAAGAATAACATGATTTTAAATAAGAAATTCTATTCAAAATGTATCATAATATAGAATTATAATCAAATCAAAACTAGATAATATTGCTATCATCAAGATTGTACAGCGAAAAGGAGTATTACTTGTTTCTAATTATCTAAATATAGTAAATGAAGCAATGTTTTTAAAACAAGAGTTTATGCTACTTATTTTTTCGATAATGGCTATCTTTTTTAACTATTATTCTTAGTCAAAAATATTTGTGGCCAAAGATAGCCTAACCAAAATATGCCTATAATATTTATTTGATGTAAGAAAAAAAATGATTATTTTCATTGCACATTTCGTCTAAGTAATATAAAACAATGTCTCACTTTGGCATGTCTTGAACTCAATGAATAAGGAGCCATTTACATTATATATTTCATGACTTAATCTATTCTCCTAGACTATCATTAAAATATTTTTTTAAATTATATGTTAGCATGTTTGATTACCTTTTAAATATATATATAAGAATTATAATAATTAGTTAATAAAAAATAAAGCTAATTTTTAGTAATAGGAACCATTAGTCTCAATAATGCCTAAAACATGTTGGATGCCATTATAAGGTTGGTAATGCATGTCCATAAACATCTCAACTATAAACAGTACTAGGTAGGAATGTGAAATTAGTTTATACAGTTTCTAGATTAAGTTATTATTACAATATCCTAATATATAGTGTGTAGTTCATCACTAGCATCATGGGTGATGACTTCATGATCAATTTAGACGGGTTGGCAACCTCAAATAGGTTGATTTAGAGGATAATGCAAAGTATTGCAAACAAAACAATTTGTTCACCTTCATAATGTAAGATACTCAGAGCTATATTTTTAGGCATTATGGTTCTGAATCATAGCAGGAACCAAAATTGTCTGGCAGCATAATTTCGTGATTGAATGATCTCATCACCTCTACATTTTTATAAATATAGATAATGTCCTCCATTTGATCATACAAGTTCAAATTCACACTATCTATGCTTGGTTTACACAAAGGACAACAATCCACTTGATCGATTATGATTCAAATCTACTAAACCCAATCAAACCCTATTTTTAAATAGTACCAATCAAATGTCATCCATCGATCATGTACGTCTCATAATCAAACTGTCTAAATCCTTTTCATCAAGAAGCATAGCAAAATAACATTTTTAGTCATTATTTCAAGCCTCTACAATATTTTATTTAAATGAATATTTAAAAAAAAAATACGAAAATAGCATGAATAATAATGTAATTTTTTTTATTTTGTTAGCACTTTTAGTCGATAGAAAATGGCTAAGAATAATAGAATTTTTTAGTAATATGGATTGATGAATCTTTTTGCAAACTTACAAAAATTTTCAAACCATAATAATGAAGACATTTGCATGCTGTGATCATTTTGACTTCTATACACTACTTTTGTTAGTCATCAAACACCTAAAAATGGTGTTCTTTTAAAATTAACAAGGTCATCAATTTTTATTATTCTTAACTGATTTAATTGACATACTTATGCCTCTTTAATCATTTTAATTTTGTGTTCCCTTTTATTTTTCTTATATTGCTATTTTATATCATTATAAAGTAAGATATCAAGTTTCTTTTGTTTCATTGTTGTAAAGGTTTAGCTTATAATTCTCTTAACAAACGGCTTATTGAGTCTTTGTTATTACTTATTTTCACAATGCTGGGCGAATTCTTTTTTTTAAGTCATGTCAAATAAAAATAATTTGTAGATGTTTTTAATTCTTATGAATTTTTCTATTTAATAATGTTTATAAAAAATAATTATTTAAAAAATAAAAGCTTTTAAATTAAATTTGAAATTTAGACAAAAACATTTAATTTTAAAAAGCTTTTAAAAAAATTTTTAATATTTTATTTGTAAGAAATAGAAAGTTGTATTTTTAATTGTTCACCCATGCATTATTGAATCAATTTCAATTGACATCATAACAAAATTCTCTTTCTATGATAAGAAATTTTTCAAGTGATCTATGACTTAAATTATTTTGTCAACAAATTTAGGCAAAGATAGTTCTAATTATAGGCCTTCACTCTTTTCTGATAATTTTTCTCTATTAACAAACTAGAAAAACTAATTATTTAAAATCTATTGATAGAAAAATATAAGAAATAATTCAAACTTCTTTTAATATTCTCACTAAAAAATCTCATAAGATATTTTTTTACTTCAATTATTTTGTAAAATAATAAAAAAGTGAACATAAAGTATAATTAAATAATAGAATCATAAATATTTTTCATTGTCTCTTGAACACTACTAAATTTAATAGAATTATGAGTTTAGAAAAAACTTATAAAGTTTGACATAAGCTGGTGATGACTTATGAAGGATCAATTGGGATTAATGAAATAAAAAGTGAAAGAAGAAGGCATTGAAAATATTTTTGAATGAGTCAAAAGTAATCATCACAAGTGAAACGAAAGAAAATAATGAAGGAGTCTTCTATGTGATGGCTAGAGAAGAAAAACATGAGAGTATGTCTTCAATTGGGGAAGAAAACTACATTAAAGAAAAATAGGATATGCAATTACTTTATGTTTGTAAAAAGCATGAACAGCTTAGTAAAGAAATAAAAGGATTTAAAAAAGAATATGGCTAATATATAATTCATCATAGAAAAATAGAGAAAGAGCCAACATACATTTAGAGAGAATAGAAAGTCTTGTGATTCAAAAAATAATGTTAATAAGCATGTATCATTAGTTAAGTAGTTAAGTGACTTTAAATATTCAGAGTCTACTTGCACATTTTGAAAAAGAAAAACTAATTAGTAAAGAAGATTTATTTTGAAGATCTTATATACATAAGTATGCTGACATTTTATATGTTATAATCGTAAGGTTACATCACACTATCAAATTCAATCAAATTATTTTTTACATGTATGTAAGATTAAAGCTAATATAAATTTAAAATTTTTAAACTTTTGCATAAAGAGTGAAATAAAATAGTAAAATAGTTACACATGAATATGTTGAACCCAAAATAGCTTAGGTTCTCAACTCTAATAAGAAAAATGAAGTATTATGCATATAAACTTTCATTAATAAATTTTAACTAAAAAAATTACTATACACATAAATGATGAAAAAAGGTTGTAGTTAAAAAAAATCTAAAATTTTAAAACTTATTTAGGATTATCATAAGCAGCAAGTTAAATATGAAATTTTGATTGATTTTAGAATTACTTTTATTACAACAATTAATATCTTTTTTAAAATTTCCAATAAAAAATTATACAATATAACTTAAATAAAATTTTGTTGTAATTGCTAAAAAAACAAAAACAATTTGTAAAGGAATTGGGTGAGTTGACCTTAAACTATACAATAAAGTGTAATTGGAAGCAACTGTTTTTCTACAAAAACAAACAAGTTCGTTAATTAGTTGAAAAATTCATAAAATGTTAAGTTTATTAAAACTTACAAAATTTTGATTGAGACATTATGAGTGATAATAAAAAAGGGAAAGAAAATAGAAATTGAAAGTAATAAGTATAAATTAAGGAGCAATAATCTAGTCATGACTTACAAGTAAGTAGAGTTTATCTTTAATTATTTTAGATATTTTTTTATAAAATTTTTGCTTTTTATTAATTATATTAAAATTTTTATAATTATAAAATATGAGAGATTGTTCTGACATTGACCTCTAGACATAGTGTTTTATAGATCGATAACAAATCCTAAGTATTTTGTATAAATTTGTAGAAGCTAAATTTTTTTATTTTAGATAATCGATACTCGTGTTCACAAGAAAACATGAAGTAGAGCAATAGTGAGATCCCAAGAAGATCATTTTAGCTAGAGTGATAATCTATTAAGATATTTATTTTATATTTACATTTTAATATTTAAATTTTATTTTAATTAAAATATTAAGTTTCATTAAATACTTATTATGAGTGACAAAAATTATTTCTTCGCAAAATTAATATTCTTAAAAAAATATCAGGTTCTCAAAGACTTGATAAAGTCTCTTACTATCTTGAAAATCATTTTTTTATCAAATCTTAGTAGTTATTCAATACCTTTTTTAAAATATACATTATAGTTATTAAAATTAAATGCAAGATAATACTAATTAAAATAATTCTAATAATTAGCAATATAAACAAAAACTAATACCGTGCTTAAAATATGTTGGCTATTGTTAGGAGGTCTGGAGTGCAAGTCCCTACACTCATCTATTAATTACAGAACTAAGTATAATTGTGAACCTAGTTCTATTGGGTCCTAGAATGGTTAGTACTCATGTATCTGATGTAAATCGTGTGAGAACAACGCACAAGAGGGGAGGGGTGAATTGTGTTTTTCACTAAAATTTAGATTAAGAAAAATTCTTTCAATAAAAAAACGTTTGTAAATAAATTGTGAAAACGAAAAATGCAATAATAAGACAAGCAAAGAGAAGACAAAGATTTTTAGGTGGTTCGGCCAAACCCGTGCCTACATCCACCCCCGATCAACCCGATCAGGCTTCCACTAACCACTCCCTTTTGCCAAAGCCGGTAGGGGTAAACCAAGTACAACCGGTGCTCCAACGAGACACCAAAAATCCGAACAAAATGTTACAGAATGATGCAATGAAATGTGGAAGAAAGCTGTCGAAATTGGAGAAGAAAGTTGAGCTCGTAGCTCCCACGAGTATGCCAATTGTTGCTCTCGGTTTTGGCCTTTTTCCTTAGTTTTTGAAGAAGTTTGCAAGTGGATTCATCAATCAATAAATTGTAAAGTGTCCTATATATATAGTCCACCAAAAAGCAGTTCCAAACGGCTAAGAAAAAAAGAAACCAGAAAATAGCCGTTGCCGGAAGCCCGAAAAGGAAGAAGAAGAGCAGCTGCCGTCCGATCCCACTTCAAGAATGGACGGCTGGATGGACTTCACGGCTTGATCATCTCTAGACCGTCTGATCCGGGCGGACTTGATCTGAACCATTGGATCCCACGCGCTGAACGAACGGCGCTGATTAAACAGCCGTTCGAAATTACTCTCGCCCGTTGGATCTGGGCGCGCTTGATCTGAACCATTGGATCCCACGCGCTGAACGAACGGCGCTGATTAAACAGCCGTTCGAAATTACTCTCGCCCGTTGGATCTGGGCGGGCTTGATCTGCGCCTTTGGATCCTGCCGAAGTTATAAGGTGGATTTTTAGTCCCACGCTGCAGAATGAAACTTCGCACACTGCTTTATAATAGATTCGCGCCAATTAATCTGCGAGCCACTTTGGGGCCGGCTCCCCCCTTCCTTGGCCGGGATTTCATCACCCGGTTCAGGTTGACTTAGCCATGCACTGTTCTTTGACCATTGACCAGCGCTAAAGTTAGACTTAGCCGAGCTCCTCTCGGCAGGCTTGGCTTAGCCAGGCACTGTTCCGTTGACCGTTGACCAGCGCCAGCCGAGCTGCTCTCGGCGGTCTTTGGGCGGGCTTTGCTCGCCCCTTTCGGGTCAACCAAGTTTTTATTTTTCTCTCTTTTTTTTATTCCTAAAAGGCCTGGACGGGCTGTTTTGACGCCGGGTCGACCCGCCCATGCTACAGTGCTTTTTCCCGAGACTTTTGCAGTTTTAGGGTATTTTTGACGAATTTTTTAGCCACAAATTTGAATATAAGTGAATAAAAATAATTTTATATTCTTATAGTATTATAAGTTAATTAAGTGGCTATGAAAAGAAATTTGTAAAAAACGATTCCATAATAATATTAAAAAATCAAATACCCATGTCTATACATTTTGTCAAATATACTTGGCCCAAAAATGAAAATTCATCATTAAATAATTTTATAATATTTTTAAATGTTAATACTACTAGTGTGCCTCATAATCTCAAGGTTTTGACATATCAAATTCAAGAGAAATAAAAAGAAATTTAATTATGAAAAATCTTGCGCATGTCTCAAAAATTCCTTGAAGTATGTCATGACCTCAAGGCCCTTAGAGACCATTATTTTAGACATCTAAAATACATGGCTTGATTTAATTAATTATTAACAATTTTACTTAAATAAAACAAGCCTTCAATAATAAATAGCTTGGTTTTGTAATTATCACATCAAAGGGTACAACAATCTCCCCCTTGATGATTACAAAACCAAAGCTCAAAAACAAATAAAAAGACGAAGCATTAAAGTAACAATAAATAACAATCAGAGATTACAATATAGCTCCCCCTGAATCCTAGCCTATACTCCCCCTGAATCCTAGCACATCACTGATACCTCTCTCCCCCTTTTTGTAATCACTCAAAGGGGTTAATGACACCTAAACTCAAACGAAGTCTATGAAACACATCCGTAGGCAATGGTTTGGTAAAAATATCAGCCATTTGAGCGGAAGATGGGACAAATGACAGTTGAATTTCTTTCTTCTGCACATGCTCTCTAATAAAATGATATCTAAGCTCTATATGTTTGGTTCTTGAATGTTGAACCGGATCCTTTGATAGACAAATTGCACTTGAATTGTCACAGAAAATTGGAATCTGACTAAATTCTAAACCGTAATCTAAAAGTTGTTGTTTAAGCCATAGTACTTGAGCAACACAACTACCTGCAGCAATGTACTCTGCCTCTGTTGTTGATAATGCCACACAATTTTGTTTTCTACTGGCCCAAGAAATTAGTGAACCACCAATCAATTGACACATGCCAGAGGTACTCTTCCTATCAGTCTTGCTGCCAGCAAAGTCAGCATCTGTGTAGGCAATTAAATCAAATCCAGACTCACATCTAGGGTACCATAAGCCTAGAGTCTTAGTACCTATAAGATACTTAAAGATATGCTTGATTGCTTGTAGGTGTGATTCCTTAGGATTTGCTTGAAATCTTGCACATAAACCTACACTAAACACAATATCAGGTCTACTCGCTGTAAGATATAGTAATGATCCAATCATTCCTCTAAATAGTTTAGTGTCAATGGACTTCCCAGTTTCATCTTTACTTATGATAGTACTTGTGCTAATAGGAGTTTTTCTTGACTTCATGCTTTCAAAACCAAATTTCTTAAGCAAACCAATCAAGTATTTGGTTTGAGAAATAAAAATTCCTTCACTCGTTTGCTTTACTTGAAGTCCAAGGAAGAAGGTTAATTCTCCCATCATACTCATTTCAAACTCATTCTTCATTAAATCTGCAAATTTCATGCACATCTCTACATTAGAAGCTCCAAATATTATATCATCTACATACACTTGACATACTAGTTGACCTTCAGTTGAATTCTGTACAAATAAGGTATTATCTATCTTACCCCTATGAAATCCATTTGAAGTAAGAAAAATACACAATCTTTCATACCATGCTCTTGGAGCTTGTTTCAATCCATAAAGAGCTTTCTTAAGTTTGTATACATGATCTAACTTATCATGTATCTCAAATCCAGGAGGTTGCTCAACATAAACCTCTTCATTTATATATCCATTCAAAAATGCACTCTTAACATCCATTTGGTATAATTTAAACCCTTTATGACATGCATAGGCAAGTAAAAGTCTAATAGCTTCAAGTCTTGCCACAGGAGCAAATGTCTCATCCACATCTACTCCTTCTATCTGACAATAGCCTTTTGCTACTAACCTAGCTTTATTTCTAATAACTTCACCATTCTCATCTACCTTGTTTTTGAAAACCCATTTTGTACCAATGATTGTTTTGTCATTTGGCCTTGGTACAAGATCCCATACTTGATTTCTCTCAAATTGTACTAACTCATCATTCATTGCAGCAATCCAAGACTCATCTTCAAATGCATTTTCTACAGAACTTGGTTCAACATTTGACACGAATGCTGCATGATTAAATGAACTTCTAGTTCTAATATTCTCTTTTAAGTCTCCAATAATCAATTCACTAGGATGATCCTTAGAATATCTCAATTGCTTCTCAATCTCACTATCATCTTTTATTGGTTCTTCAACCTTAGCTATATCATCCAATTTATCTTCTTCAAGACATAAGTCCTCAAATTCATCAAGTAGATCCGTTTGATGATGACTAGTGTTTTCTTGTTGTATACTCTAAACGCTCTACTAGAAAGTGAATATCCTAGAAAAATCCCTTCATCAGACTTGGCATCAAACTTATCAAGGTCTCTTTTTCCATTATTTAAAATGAAACATTTACATCCAAACACATGAAAATGAGCTACCTTGGGCTTCTTGCCATAAATCAACTCAAAAGGAGAAATTTCTAACAAAGGTCTACATATGACTCGATTAAATACATAACAGGCAGTGTTAACTGCTTCAGCCCAAAAATATTTGGGAACTCTATACTCATTTAGCATGCACCTTGCGGCATCAAGCAAGGTCCTATTCTTTCTCTCAACTACGCCATTTTGTTGAGGAGTCCTAGGTGAAGAAAAAGTGTGAAACACTCCATTTTTAACACAATATTCATCAAATAATTCATTCTTAAATTCTCCTCCATTATCACTCCTAATTGATATTAACCTAACTTCATGTTCTTTTTCAATTCTTGTAATAAGACTTACGAATTTTTCAAATACTTCACTCTTCTTTCTAACAAAAAGAACCCAAGTAAATCTAGTAAAATCATCTACAATTACTAACCCATACTTGCTTCCACCTAGACTTTCTGGATGAATAGGACCAAATAAGTCTAAGTGAACAAGTTCTAAAGGTTTACAAGTAGTGATGTCCTTAAGAGGCTTAAAACTTTCCTTTGTTTGTTTTCCTAATTGGCATGGGCCACATAAATGATCACTTAACTGACTAAGATTTGGTAGACCTCTAACCACATCAAACTTCATGATTTTTTTAAAAGATGACTTTCCTAAGTGACAAAATCTTCTATGCCATAAAGTAGAATTACTGTCTTGTGAAGTAAGACACTCAAGTCCACTATTCTTGACCATGTGTAAAAATAAAACATAAGTGTTATCTTTTCTACATCCTATAACAAGAGGAAGATTATCCTTGCTAATGATGCATTCATGTTTATTAAATAAAACTGTAAAATTCGAATCACATAATTGGCTAATACTAAGAAGATTGTACCTTAAATCTTGTACAAGAAGGACCTTTCTTATGGATGTATGTGAGTTGCCCACAGTTCCAATTCCAATCACTTTCTTCTTGGAGTTGTCACCAAGAGTAACTTCACCACCATCATAGCTCTTCAAGTGGATGAATAAAGATGCATCTCCAGTCATGTGTCTTGAGCATCCACTATCCAAGTACCACATGCCTTCCCCGGTCCTTGAAGGAAAGCATGCCTACACCACACAATTAAACGTTACATTTAGGGACCCAAACCCTTTTGGGTCCACTTGTCTTAATTTGATCATTATGTAAGCTACTCTTTCTAACCCAAACAAAACTAGAAGATTTGTTATTTATAGAATTTCTAAATTTACAATAAGAAGAAATATGTCCAAACTTCATGCAATAATTACAAATAGCATTTTGTGCATAAGAGGAGGTAGTGGTTCTTGCATAATTTATTTTTTGAAAAGAAATCCTACAATGAGCATGCAAACTTTTCAAATTATTTAATTCCCTAACTAAGCATGTATTTTTGACAATAAAAGAAGCCTTCTCATCTCTTTCTTTCTTAATTTCTAGCAAATAATTGGCATTCACTTCATTCAAATGTTCACACAAACCTAAATAATTTTCATGCTCTTCTTTTAATTTAAGATACTTAGATGCTAATTTTTTATATTTGGTACAAATGGCTATGTATTGCTCTTCATAAGTTTCCATACAAGAAGATGAAGAAGAGGAGGAATAGGAACATACCTCATCATCTGATATTGCTTCTTGAATGTTATCCTTTGTCATAAGACAAATCAAGCTCTCCTTCTTGTCTTCATTACCAGAAGAGGAGCTATCTGAATCATCCCATGAGATCTTCATAGCCTTCTTCTTTTTCTTCTGGTTTTGATATTTTTCTACTCTCTCTTTGTAGTGAGGGCAATTTGGCCTAGTATGCCCAGGCAATTTGCATTCATAACAAATTGTTTCTTCATGGGAAACAACTTTGCCCTTTTGCCTTTTATTCTTCTCAAATCTTTTTCCTGTATTTCTTTTGTTATATAAACGAGATAAGCCTTTAGAAATAAGTGCTACCTCACTTGAGATTGATACATCTGAATCTGTGGAGGAATCGGCCACAAAAGCAATTGTCTCTTCCTTCTTCTTTTTCTTTTCTTTTTCTACCGCATGCTCTTCATTCTTTCTTCTTGCAAGCTCAATTTCATTTGTTAACAGCTCACCCAATAGTTCATCTAGTGACATAGCTGAAATATTCTTTGCTGCTTTCAAGGCTGTCACAAGTGGATCATATTGTTGAGGAAGGACTCGTAGAATCTTCCTCACCTGTTCACCAGTAGAAAACTCCTTACCAAGGTTAGATAGACCATTAACAATATTTGTAAATCTAGTAAACATAGACTTAATGGTCTCATCAGAATTCATGCGAAATAACTCATATTCATGAACAAGCATATTGATTTTGGTCTCTTTAACTTGAGAAGTTCCTTCATAGGTAACTTCTAATTTTGACCAAATCTCATATGCTGTTTTCAAATTCATAATCCGGTTATATTCCGAAGCACCTAACCCACAACTCAAAATGTTCATGGCCCGAGAGTTAAGTTGGACTTTATGTTTCTCCTCGGGAGTGAGTTCACCAAGTGATTTTCTCACTTTTTCGCCATTGACCATTTTAATTGGAAAATCAAATGAATTCTCAACAATGTCCCAAATTTCTAAATCAACGGATTCTAAAAATAAACGCATCCTATTTTTCCAATAAAGATAAAATTCACCCTTGAACAAGGGTGGACGGTGTGACGATGCTCCCTCAGACAAGATAGCATTGTTCTCAACACATGGAAGAGCCATAAGGATCTTGTCTTAGAAATTTCTTCCTTTTGACAAAACCTCTCTCTGATACCACTTGATGTAAATCGTGTGAGAACAACGCACAAGAGGGGAGGGGTGAATTGTGTTTTTCACTAAAATTTAGATTAAGAAAAATTCTTTCAATAAAAAAACGTTTGTAAATAAATTGTGAAAACGAAAAATGCAATAATAAGACAAGCAAAGAGAAGACAAAGATTTTTAGGTGGTTCGGCCAAACCCGTGCCTACATCCACCCCCGATCAACCCGATCAGGCTTCCACTAACCACTCCCTTTTGCCAAAGCCGGTAGGGGTAAACCAAGTACAACCGGTGCTCCAACGAGACACCAAAAATCCGAACAAAATGTTACAGAATGATGCAATGAAATGTGGAAGAAAGCTGTCGAAATTGGAGAAGAAAGTTGAGCTCGTAGCTCCCACGAGTATGCCAATTGTTGCTCTCGGTTTTGGCCTTTTTCCTTAGTTTTTGAAGAAGTTTGCAAGTGGATTCATCAATCAATAAATTGTAAAGTGTCCTATATATATAGTCCACCAAAAAGCAGTTCCAAACGGCTAAGAAAAAAAGAAACCAGAAAATAGCCGTTGCCGGAAGCCCGAAAAGGAAGAAGAAGAGCAGCTGCCGTCCGATCCCACTTCAAGAATGGACGGCTGGATGGACTTCACGGCTTGATCATCTCTAGACCGTCTGATCCGGGCGGACTTGATCTGAACCATTGGATCCCACGCGCTGAACGAACGGCGCTGATTAAACAGCCGTTCGAAATTACTCTCGCCCGTTGGATCTGGGCGCGCTTGATCTGAACCATTGGATCCCACGCGCTGAACGAACGGCGCTGATTAAACAGCCGTTCGAAATTACTCTCGCCCGTTGGATCTGGGCGGGCTTGATCTGCGCCTTTGGATCCTGCCGAAGTTATAAGGTGGATTTTTAGTCCCACGCTGCAGAATGAAACTTCGCACACTGCTTTATAATAGATTCGCGCCAATTAATCTGCGAGCCACTTTGGGGCCGGCTCCCCCCTTCCTTGGCCGGGATTTCATCACCCGGTTCAGGTTGACTTAGCCATGCACTGTTCTTTGACCATTGACCAGCGCTAAAGTTAGACTTAGCCGAGCTCCTCTCGGCAGGCTTGGCTTAGCCAGGCACTGTTCCGTTGACCGTTGACCAGCGCCAGCCGAGCTGCTCTCGGCGGTCTTTGGGCGGGCTTTGCTCGCCCCTTTCGGGTCAACCAAGTTTTTATTTTTCTCTCTTTTTTTTATTCCTAAAAGGCCTGGACGGGCTGTTTTGACGCCGGGTCGACCCGCCCATGCTACAGTGCTTTTTCCCGAGACTTTTGCAGTTTTAGGGTATTTTTGACGAATTTTTTAGCCACAAATTTGAATATAAGTGAATAAAAATAATTTTATATTCTTATAGTATTATAAGTTAATTAAGTGGCTATGAAAAGAAATTTGTAAAAAACGATTCCATAATAATATTAAAAAATCAAATACCCATGTCTATACATTTTGTCAAATATACTTGGCCCAAAAATGAAAATTCATCATTAAATAATTTTATAATATTTTTAAATGTTAATACTACTAGTGTGCCTCATAATCTCAAGGTTTTGACATATCAAATTCAAGAGAAATAAAAAGAAATTTAATTATGAAAAATCTTGCGCATGTCTCAAAAATTCCTTGAAGTATGTCATGACCTCAAGGCCCTTAGAGACCATTATTTTAGACATCTAAAATACATGGCTTGATTTAATTAATTATTAACAATTTTACTTAAATAAAACAAGCCTTCAATAATAAATAGCTTGGTTTTGTAATTATCACATCAAAGGGTACAACAGTATCCACATATACAATGTATATAACAATACTGACAGTACTATTAATGACTTCTCGAGCAAATCACAAGGCATTAAGGAACTCGTAAAGCTTTATATACAAAGCATCATTGTTCATCTTCACAATATAAGACAAAAGCAAAGTCTTCTTCTCATGCAACATGTTTTCGAATTGTGGGCCTTACTAGAACCGTCCGATCGTGCAATTTCATGATCGAATAACATTCAACTTATTTGTCCTTTTATAGAGTCTGATACCATTTAATAATCACAAGATCAATTTTTATTCAATATGTAAGATCTATATTAAGCAATTATACTAGTATTTAGATCTAGCAATTTTTTTTTAATACTTTTTGTAAACATCCCCATCGAATCGCATTTGTCCGATTGTACCAGTTTCCCAAGCAATTAGTCTCAGTTCATTCTGTTCAAGTAATTAATGCACAACATCTTTCTTAATTACATTTCTTAGCCTTTAAAGTATTTTCCATATATAATAATTTTTATTAAAAATTAAAATATTAGCAAAATAGTAATTATTATTTTTCTTGTTCTATAAGTACTTTTAGTTTTCAAAAAATGTTTATAAATAAGAGAATGTTTTAATCAAATCGATTGATGGATTTTCATGCAATTTAAATAAAATTTTCAAGCCACAAAATTCAAGCCATTAGTAGCCCTTAATAACTATTGCAATTATAGCTACTTCCTTTAGTCACCAAACTCCTACTTACAACTTTCTTCCTAAGTTAAAGGAGTCATTAATTTTTTCGATTCAAAATTATATTAATTTTGATTATATGGTCATAGCAACTTCTTTCTTTTATTTCATTATTATGAGTGTTTAGCTTACATGTCTTTTGGCAAACATTTTATACCTAGTATCTTTTCTTAAATTTTTTTGGGGGTGAATCTAGGCTTTTCTTAGGTTGAGCCACTTTAATATCACTGTCATATATTTTAGTTCTTATTGATTTTTTTATTTTATGTTATTTTATAAAATATTTTTATTTAAGAAATTTAACTTTTTTTTAGATTAAATTTAAAATTTTTATGAAATACTTTTTAGCTATTTATATAAATATTTTTTATAAGAAACTTAAATTTTGATTCTTAGTAATTCACTCAACTTTTGTAGATCCAAACTTCATCACATGCATATAATGATGTGGTATTTAGCAAGAGAAGGGTGAAAAGTTAGGAATAAAAGTTATTTTTTCAGAGAATAGTTTACAAAAATACTTTAATATATATTTTTATAACTTTACAATATCTTTAAAAGTAAATTTTAGTAAATGTTAATTTTATTTTAAAATATGTTAACTATTTTAACATTTGTTGATTTTTTCATAAAAAAACTTTTAGGAAAATTACTAAAAAAGATTAACAAAAATAAAAGTGGTAGATAAATGTTTTTTACATGGTTCAGCTTAAAATAAGCCTTAAATCTATCCTCGATAAAAAGTAACAAAAAAATAACAGATATAAGTATTTTACCAAATGACAAGTAGGTTAAAGTATTATATCCAAAAAACAATAAAAATTTCTTACAACTACCTTACAACCAGACAAAGTTAGAAACAAAATAAAATAATTAAAAGACATAAAAATAAAAAATTAATGCAAACAAAAACACTATACTTAAAAATGATTAATGAGGTACAAGTGTTTTAAATAAATCAATTAGAACTAAAACAAATTGAGAACTTTATTAATTTTTGAAGAAAGTAGAGATTATCAGCATAGTCGTCCAAAATGGATAGACCTTTTAGTTACAAATTACATGAATGATAGATTAATATTGCGCTATAAGAATTTTCATATGCCACTTAATAAGTGCATTATTTGATGAGTTATCTATTGAACCAAAATTATTTGATGAGTTCTTGTGTTATTTTATGAATCTGATAAGCCCAACTCACCATATGTAGGAGCTTTGTTCTAACTTAGAATTTTCAATATTATTCGCAATAAGGTCTCCTCGTTTATTATTTTAATCATATTATTAGTTTTACTAACTAATTATTATAATTATAATCCTTTTTGAAATAAGTTATTGATATAATATTTCAAAATATATGATCAAGAATTAAATACTTCTTTAGATGGTTAAAATAAATAAAGATTTTTGAATCTTAATATTTTTTCTAAAAAATTTAATTTAAATAAAAATTAGTTTTTCTACCTCCATTGAGTGATTTTAATAAAGATTATTATTTTAATCAAAATAAAATGGTAATATCTAAAACTAATTTCAAAATATTTATCTTAGTTATTTGTCACTACGACAAGGATGATTGCCATTTCACCTTTGCTTATTCTTCTTTTTCAAATTTCCCATGAACATAAGTATCATCTATCTAAAATCTTAGAAATTCACTTAAATAGATTTATAAGTAATAATTAGGGTTTATGATCATTAAACAAAGCACTATGATCATTAAACAAAGGACTTTGTGAAGTTTTCACCCAACTCATTTTTTTCTTTAAGTTTATTTTATTCAATTCATTTTAAATTGATTCAATTCTTTCTTTATAACAATTACAAAAATGTATTATTTAGGCTATCTTGTGTTATGCATGACTTGAATTTATTGCAAAGGCTTAATGGTTATGATAAATTATGTTCTAACACAAATAATAACTTTTTCTATAACTTATTCTTTTGAAAGATGCCCATTAAATTTTAAAGTTTTAAGATTTTCTTCAACTACTTTCTTTTTTCTTACTTATTTTAGCTGAATTTTCTAAACTTAATTTCTCAAATCCTATATATATATATATATAATGTTTTTAATTGGAATTAATTCATCAAAGTTAAATTATTAAATTTAAGAACATAAACCATTTTAGCTCCAACATAGTTAAGATAATTTAGGTACAATTTTGATTCATATAAAGTATTTTTCCAACAGAGGTAAATCCCCATAATGAAATAATAAAAAGAGGCTATTATGACCTTACAATGAAATAAACTTGGCAACATAATAAAACAATTTGATAACACAAAATGTAAATTACTACACATAAAAGTCTTATGCTTAAATGAAAGCTTAATGAAGCACAAGAATTTTAATTTAATGAATTATAATTAAAGAAAATTAAGAACTTAGCTTATTTGAGAAGAAACTAGAGATTATTAATTTGACGATTGAAACACGCACCATAAAAAAGAGTTAAGGAGTATTTAGCACTTAATGTTTCAAAATGATGACTTGATAATGTTCCACAGATTTTATAAAACATTTTATTATTCTATCTTATTCAAGAATTTACCTATTTATAAATATTTTCTAATGACTTATAACACTTGTAAAATTGACGAACTAGTCAACACAATTTAAATTAAAAATCTCTACTATACTTTTTAATTAATAAATTATAAAAATCATGATTGCTAAAAGACACACTATGTTGGAGCTTCTTGATAAGAAGGATCTTGGACCATTCAATAATGAAAATTTCCCAATTAGATGGATTAAAATAAAAAATATTATTTAGAAATTATTATTTGTGCCTTGCTGTTACATCTGAATTGTAATCTGACTGTTAGATTTTGCACTTGCATGTAGATAAAGCATGGATTGTGGGATCACAAAATTACATGGTTGGACAGAAGATTAAAATAGGTGTTTTTAAATGGTGGATGAGATTTGATTCATTAAATCAAATAATTGTCCAAGCGGATAGTGAAAATCACTCCCACAATTTTTAGCACAATTGTGTTGAATGGATATAAGTTTTAGTCCCACAATGAATAAATGATGGATTATCATCACTTTATTAGAGCTTTCCTATGTTACATAATTATCATATTTTTTATGGTTTCCTACCCCCTACTTTGCTCTAGCTTTAAGTTATAATTAAAACCAAAATTGTTCAATGGGACAGAGAGTTATTGTATCAACATGATATGCAGTAGTAGCCATATTAAGGCCTATGCTCTAATTGAGACATTTTTCTTTAATTACATTATTCATATATTTCGTTCATCATTTGGCACTTTTCTTATTTTTTCCTTAAAAGGTCAATTATAATTAAATTAGTATTATTTTCAACAAGTGTTGGCATTTTTTTTGACAAATCCACATCAATTTTAAGTAGAAAACTTATTTAGGTTTCCATTTAATTTGTTTTGCCATATTTGACTTCTCATCCATATTATTAGTTCTTTCAAATTAAATTCTTTGTCATCTTATACAAAAATATCGATATGCAAATTTTATTTCATCACATTCAAAATAGATTTTAAAATGAACTTATATTTTTTCAACAAATCTTGAAAAAATTTTAAAGTCTTTTGAATATTTTGTAAACATTCCTACACATAAGAATTTAATAATTCAATTTCAAAAATTGTTGTGATGCTTATAAATAATCTCTTCAGCAACTTCCCAATTAACTATGGGTTAGTATGACTTCTCCATTATACATTCAACAAGGGTTGCTCTTCTTCCTTATTTTCTAGATTTCTCATGTTAACAACCCTATTGGCCTTTCCTCATGAAATAATCTTGAATGCACCACCATGTTAATTAAGTAGTAATGTTTAAAACTTTTATTAAAACTTAAAGAAAAATTAATGATAATGGCAAAATTACCTAGTAAGTAATGTAATGCAATAATTTATTTCAATAATCTATAAAGGAAAAAAATTCTTTGTATTTAATTGTCCTCATTTTCCAATGGTTATAATGCAATTCAATAGACATATACCATTATGAATACATGATCCTCTTCTTAACAATCCACTTTCCTAATTTTGTTTTAAAAATTTCCATAGAGTAAACCTATTATTTTTTAATTCGTGTTCGATTATGTGGATATTCTTAATAGTTTCTAAAATCCTATTTATATCAAGAATAGTATTTTTAATTCTTCAATATCAGTATAATGATTATTAATGTAAGATATTACATAAAATTATGTAATGTGTCGTCACTATGTTAGATGATAATTATTATTGTATAAGAAAATTAATTTAAAGTCAAATACTTCTCCTAGCTATATTAGAAACCTAATTTTCATAACCTTAACATATTCTTAGGTCTTTTAAATATTATATTTTATAGATTTCTATTTTTATCCTAGATTTTTGTGTTTCACATTAGTTTACTATAATATCCAACATGCAACCTTTTCAAATAGCATGATGAAACTTTGGAATCATTATGAAATATAATTGTTTTTGTCATGCCACATAAGTCTTACTATTTTGTCAACATATATTTTACCTATTATTTTGCAAAACAAATGTTGCCATACTAAGCAACATATGAATTGTTATGGTGGATAACATCATTTTCAATTAAGCTTAATTTAACATCTCCATATACAAATATTTTGCTTTTAATCTTCCTCACATCACCAAGGTACATTAAGACAATAGCTTCTTGTTTTTAATATGCAACAATGACTAGTATAGTAAAGTCCATTCTTTTTATTATGGATATAGCACATATTATTAAATTGTCCACCTAAATACTTAATTGAGCATCCCCTATATTATAGAACATAGATGTTTCTCTCCTACATGAAACTATAGAAGCTATTTTTACTTTTCCTTTGCTGATATAGGAACTCAAAACCTTAATGCCATAATAACTGAAGCCATTCTAATAATCTCAATGTCTAGATTGATATATTATTAAACCAATTATGAATAAAATATTATATGTATGTCTCAGTAATAAGAAGCATAAATATGAAATCTTAAGTATACCTAATGTAAAAAAGGCAAGACTAAAGCATAAGAATTACATCAAAATAGAGTAAAAATTGCAGTGACAAATTATTTGAAAACTTGCTTTCAAACTATGATAGAAATAATCTTGAAAGAGGATTTGACCTTTCATATGCCATTTTTAATTTCAATTTATGCTGAAATAGTTCAATGTAATTACTTAGCAAAGTTATTCATTAGTTTGGGGGTAAAGGATGCAAGCCACTTGCAACTATTACTCACTTATATGCTAGTCGGTCAGGATGATGCATAATAAGACTATGCCACCTAAACAAGATAGCAAGCCCAAGGTTATGGTCATTGAAGTATTGTTGATCAAGAATAATTTGAAGAAAGCATATAGTTATGTGCTGACATCCTATATTAAATGCAAAATGCAATGATTTAAAGCCATGATGAGGGTTAGAAAAATTACTAAAATTAAGGAAACTACAGCCAAATGTGACAATGCAAAAAGTAGTGGTTCTAGATAATCATGGTCATTTGAATAGCACAAAATTGACTTTGATAAGAAAACAATTAATTGTCAAGATACATACGATAGGAATGCTATAGTTTGAATTGAATTTAGCTATAATTCCATGAACTAGAAGGATAATGATAGAAGAAAAAAGGTAAGGAGAGGAAGTGTAGCATATGCCCTCCACTATTTGAGTCTACGTCCAAACTAAAGCTCCATAATGTTCACATCAAATGTCAAATTAAAAATTAAATTAAGAACCATGAAGGCATGCAACAAAGAAAGTTCCTTTGCAATGTCAATGATTAAGACCAATTTTGTGAAAACTTTTACAAGTGGATATTTTCCAAATTTAATCTCGTATGATTCAATTTGCATGCATTTTGTTTTTAAAAGTATGTCAAAAGAAATAATTTTTAATATATCCACACCTCACTTATGAAATGGTTTTAAAACGTATTAAAAATATAAATTGTACAATGGTTGCATGCATAGACTCGACAAAAATTCTCAACGCACACACTTCTAAGGTACTTTAGTATTTGTTAAGAAAGCACAAATCCAAGGTATATTCAATAGATGTTTGTGGACATTGTGTTGGATGAAACAATACTTTGTCTAATAATTCTACATTCCTACAACAGGACAAAAATGATAGTTCACTACTAGATATGTGTGGAATGTCAAGAACAATGTACAAAAAATAACAAATGCATATAGAAAACATTCCTAACATAAAGTATATCTAGTTCAATAGAAATTGCTAATCATTAGTCAATATGATCATTTAGGTTAATGATAAACTTTCATACCTATTGGTGATCATTTTTTGATGTTCTTAAGGTAACCCAAACCATGTCTATGATAGTTTAATAGTAAATTCATATTTAGAAAGGATTAAATTAATTTTATGAATGAAAAACTATTCTAAAGTTTACATAAGTATAGTTAAATAGAGAAATTTCGAAATTAGTGCTACCTAACATTTCTTAATGCAACAAATTTCTATTATGCCTTTAGTAAATTAATTTTATCACGTTAAACAATTTTAAAACCCTTGCAAATTTCAAAACTTACATCTACTTATTGGAAGTCTTGTTGAAGAAGTAGTGTACATTGTTGTACATAATTTCCTCATCAACCTCAAGCATCAACAAGATTATGGGATTGCTATTTTAGTTTCTATGAGTTCTACACATGGTCAACATTATATAGGATTAAGCAAAGAGAGTTGTTTTTGAGAATTACAACTTCATTTGGTTTTAGTTCAAAAAGTAGCCACTTTTGCAAAAGTTGAATTTAATGCACGAAGTCCCAACAAAGATTTGCTTTAGCATAATAAGAGATAAACTTAAATTATGTTCCAATTAGCAAAAAGCATAAGGGGTTGTGGACTAGCATAACGATAAAATAACTCATAGTGAGGTTGCGTGTTTACCTTAGGAGAAAGGCCTATGATGTTTTCTAAACTTGATGTGGCAATGGTTCACTTGGGTAGAAAATAGTCCAACTAAAATTCTCTAGGTGTGTTTTCAATACTACTATTATTCTTTTCTTTTTCCACTTGCTAAGAATGTCATTACTAGTGCTACTACAAGTTAGGTTATTTTGGACAAACAAATATTATCATAAACATTTTACTAAGCTTTTAAAACTTGTAAAATGGGATTTTTAGGACATAGAACACACATTTTTTCTAAGAGCTATAGTTCATGTGATACAATCCAAGCGAGTAGTCTTTTGTAGGATTCTTAGTGAGGACAACAATTAGAATTTTTTATGCCATGTTACCAATCAAACAATTGTAAAACTTTTAGACAACCAATATTTCTTTCCCTCTTATGAAGAGTTAAGATAGAGCTTAAACATTTATATTAGGCTCAAAACTTATAGCAAGAAGAAAAAATGACCCAAAAAATGTCTCTTTAGGCCCATTTTTGTTAGTGCCTTCATATGTTGCTTACCATCAGGCTTACTAGACAAAAGGGCTTACATGGTCCACATTTGCCTAAAATAGATCAATGAATAAGACTTCTAGGTTTAATCTAGATCACAAGTTCATATGACCTACAAACACATCTAGATTTTCTACATCATGTTTACTAGCACAAACCAGCATAAAAGTAACATAGAATATGGTATGCTCAAATAAACTCAGATTTACCTAAGAATACTAACCTGCATCCCATTCCACCAATGCACGTAGCTGGATTTGATCCATGGAACCATTATTGTCATGTCGACCATTTGACATGATCCATGACACACTAACATAGATATAACATAGGCATCACAAACATTGCATCAAAACTAGAAGTCATTCCACAACACACAAACATGGATCTAATTTACAACAATAGAGTGAGCATGCCATCTCACTAACTAAATCAATCAAAATCCAATCCGAATATCACTTGCAACACCCGTGCAAATGTAGCTAATAATAAACTAAAAATATAACTTCTTAGAAATCTAGTTCGCAACTTTTAGGGCCAAGAAATTTTGTACACAAAAAAAACAACTTTTTGAGCAAAGCTTTGGGAACCACATTTTAGAAAATAGATACTCAAAACTAAAACATGGCTTTAAAATTACTTTTTGGTAAATGCTTTTTAACATAAATTTTGTATTTTTATTTTCCTTTTTCTGGTATAGGCACTCTATAAAATTGCAGACATAATGATTTAGGAGCATTTAAAATTGGCTAACAAACACACATTTGTTTATGTTGCACCAGTTCCACAAGTCCATTGGTGAAAACTTTGTTTAAAAATTATTTAAAAAATATTTAAAATAAATTTTTTAATGATTTCGTGGCTTCCACCATCCACTAATGATTACTGTCATCAACATCGTCCTCTGTTAACTTGGGAACACTGATTGACTGGTCTTTGATTAGCATTAACCCATTTTGCTCTCACCTATAATGATTTGTGCTAACTCACCACACCCACCAATCCTATGAACCCTTTCTTTCTAGTCGACTTGCACCCTACAACTAGAATGAATGCTCTAAGAACTCCTTCTGCATCACACTAATTTTAAATAGTTGTTTTGCCAGCCACCATTTTGCCACCATCTATTACTACCATGTAACTTAGAATTAATTTGGGAACTTCTTAATTAAATTAATTTCATAGTTTTTTGTTATTTTTTATTTTTTTAATTAGTGATGAATATTTAAAAATCTTTATAAATAAGGATGTTCTCCATATTAGAAATAATTGAATTAAATTTATTTTGTTTATGTGTTTTCACCTTTATGAATAAGTGTTTATGCCTAATCCTAGTTAGAGAGATTTCAACTTCCCTTGTGAGAGACAAGGATTTAATGTCAAAGTCCTTCCATCGGTAGAGCCAACAACTAAATCCCTTGTGAGAAACGAGTATCCAAGATGAGAAACCATCCAATAGAAGAGTAGGTAACCAATAAAATTCTCACTTCTTCTAACATTCACATCAACATCAAAAGACTTAATCTTTCAATAACTTTTATTTTCTAGATAATAATCTAGTGTTAAAGTTATTCTTTTCTATTATGGTATTCCTCATAAAGTTTATCTAAATAAATTATTTTATATGTCTAAAATTAGATCTGAAAGAAATTATTTTTGTTTAATTTTATGCTTAATGCTTAAGGGGTAGCATACTCAAATTAATAATGTGTTGCAGTATTGGAATAATAATTTTTGAATATTTCTTAAAAACTACACATGGTACCTTACCATCATTATTACATAATACATTTTTTATATTCTCTAAAAATTTCTTGAGCACCTTTAATATTATAAGATTTAATTTAAACCTTCATAGAAGTTTTAATATACTATGCATTAACAATTTACCAAAGACTAGTTTACTACTAAAAAAGTTTTTTTCTTTTATTTGGTGCCATCAAGTTTGGTATTAGACATACGTTTTTCTACTAAAAAAATTCTTCTACTTAATACATCAACTTTAGTTTACGAAATATTTTTTAATATTAAATATAATATTATTTTTTACTAAAAAGTTCCTTTATTTTCTACTTAAAAAATTTTAAATTATTTTTCTACAAAAATCTTTTACTAATTTTTTTCTTTTTAACTTTGTTTATCCACTAAGAAACTCTTACATAGTTTTGAGTAAACTTTTATTTTAGGAGATGGTACGAAAGCAGTGATACGACTCCTTGCTATTTTTCCTTGAAACTATCGAGTTATATCTAAACAAATATCAATTTATTATGACTAAACTCATCGAACTGCTCGTAGATTATTTAGAAACTTAGAATGACTATATGCAATCAATGATGAAAACTACAACAAACTTAAAGAGTTTTGGCATATTTTATTAATCTGATAAACTAACTGTACACATTTAGCAACTATGCTCTAATCTGACACATTTGATTATTATTAGCAATAGGTTTTTCTTTTTTGTTAATTTAAGTTATATTAATATCTTTTACTAATAAATTATTGTTATTATAATATCCTTTTTGAAATAAGTTATTCATGTAAAATTTCTAATGATATGAGTAAGAATAAAATAATTCTTTAGTTGTTTGACTTTTGAACAAGATTTTAGAACTTTAATATTTTATCTATAATTAATAATATAAATAAAATGTAGTTTTGGGCCTTCAAAAAATAATTTCAATCAAGCCTCACATTCTAATAAAAAAATTATAATATCTAAAATTAAATTTAAAATATTTCTCTTAGTTATTTATCAATTTAACTGAAATGATTTCACAAAATTTCACCTTTCATCTTCTTTCTTTTTAAAGTTTACCATGAATAGATGTATCGTCTATCAAAAATTTAAAACTTTCATAAACAAATATATTAGCAATACTTAAGTTTCTGACCATGAAACAAACCATCACAATAACAATCACTCTTTCCTAATTGTAAAAAAACCTTTAAAAAAATTCATTAAAACATAAATTATTTATAAAAGTAAAATGCATAACAATTAAATATAAGCCCCCTATAAATGTACACCTAACTAAGTTAATGTTTCCTCATAATTTATGCTCATTTTAATCTTTCAATTTCTATTCCCTCTCTCATTATCATCAGTTATAGAGAGTTAATCTATATTAAGTAAATTTTTCACAAATTTACAATTTTTTGAAATTATCAACCAACTCATCAATTTCTCTATGTCTATTATGTTGATATTATGCCTACATCTAATGTCCTGGCAATTACATAATTTCTTTCAAGTAGATTTATTTATTTCTTTGTAATTATTACTAAATTGTATTACTTAAGCTATCTTGTGTAAAGGATGACTTATAATTTCTTACAATGGATTATTGTTATGAGAGATTAAGATTTAACACCAAGGATAACTTGATCTATAACTCATTCATTTGGAAGATCTTTATTTAAACTTAAAGTTTTTAGATTTTCTTCAAATATTTTTTATTTATTTATTTTGTTTAAATTTGTTAACTTAATTACTAAAATCCTATTTGTACAAGATATATTTATAATATATTATTTTAGATGGATTTAATTCATCGATGTTGTAATGTTTAACACTTGATTTTAATTATTAGATTTGAGATCACAAAAAATTTTAGGTCCAGCACATTTTGCTGTAATTGAGATATGATTCTCATTCATATAAAGCATTTTTCCAAAATAGCTAAATCTGCATAGCAAATTAAAAGAAATAGACTACTACGATCACACAACAAAATAAACTTGGTAATAGAATAACATAATTTAATGACATAAAATGAAAATTAGTAAAAAATCTTATGCTTGATGAAAGCCAATTGTGAAATAAATGTTTTAATTAAATCAACTATAATTAAAATAAATTGAGTACTTAGCTTATTTGAGAAAAAAGTAGATTTTATTTGTTTGACGATTCAAGCATGTATGAAAAAAATGTCATTGAGCATCAACAACTAAATGTTTCAATATCATGACTAGAAAAGTTTTCTTTAGATTTTTTTAAAACGCATATCAATATATCTTTTTCAGGAATGCACTTATTTATAAACATTTTTAAGGACTTAAAACATTTTCCAAATTGACCAACTATTCATTATTATTTAAATTAAAAAATTCACCATAGTTTTTAGTTAAGAAATTGTAAAAATCAAAACAACTAAAAGAGTCACTACATAGGAGACAGTAGATCGGAAGGCTCTTGGACCATTTGATAGTGAAAACTTCTTGATTGGATGCTTAAGATTTAAAGCACTATTCAAAAATAAGGATTTGATTTGAATCGTTAAATCTAAATCATGATTTGATAGATGTAGCTCTTACGTGCATATAAAACATGGACTTTGAGATCTCAATTTTACGTGATTGGATAAAGGATCTAAATATGTATTTCTAAAATTGGATAAGTTTAGAATCATTTGATGACACAATTGTGTGATTTTATAACAAAAACACAGCCATAATTTTCAATACAACCATGTAAAATAGATTGTTATGGCTTTATTAGAGCTTTCCTACATTGCACATTTTGCATTTTTTTGGGCTTGTCTACTCCTTATTAATCTCTAGATGTTAAGTTATGTTTGGATTCTTGACTAATGAATGAATCAAAATTGTTTGATAGGTTTGAGAGTTATTTTGTCAACATCGTTAGTGTTACTAGTTTTATTAAAGCAATATACTGTAATTGAGACATTTGGCTGTTTTTTATAATATGTTTTTTTGTTTTAATTGTCTTGGGTGACATATATATTTATTTGTATCATTATTAATTCTCTTAAAAAATTAAATCCTCTTTCAAGAGGTGACATATATATCTAATTTGTCTCCCTCTTCCTAGTATTCACAATAGTTATCCATTTGAGTCTCAACTATAATATTCTTGTTATTATTTGCTTTCCTCTCTTAATTCACTTCATTTAATGAAAAATTTTTATTTCTTAGATATCTGTTGTGACCAAATCCTTATAAATGTTAGTATTTCTTGAACAACCAATTGCAAATTACTTCTAAAAGTTTTTTGACAAATTTAAAGAAAATCACTCCATGTGTTATTTATTTAAGTAAATAATTCATATATTTCTAAAATAATTTGCCTATTTTATTATTTTTTCTTAAAAGTTCACTTAAAACTAAATTAAACATTTTTCAAAAAAGATTTGTTATTTTTTGTTGATATATATGTTAAAATTTGAAGAATTATTATTTAGAGTTCATTTTCATTTGTTGTACCATATTTGACTTTTGTTCTCTATTATTAGTTCTTTCAAAGAAGTGTCTTTGTGATATTATAAAAAAATTATACATATGGAAACTTCATTTAATCACATTCAAAATAATTTTCAAAATGCGTTTACATTTATTCAACAAATGTTAAATAAATCATTAAGTTTATTGAATATTTTGTAAACTTTCCTACATATAAGAATTTAATCATTCCAATTCCAAAAAAATTGGAATGCCTCCAAGGCAACTCTTCCTCTACTTCCCAAGTGGCTACTAGTTAATATAACTTATCCATTATACATTCAATATGGGATGCCCTGTTTCTTTGTTTTCTTGAATTCCCACATTATGAATCACATTGGCCTTTCCTCATGAAATAATCAAAGATGTTCCATCTTGCTGATTTGATCATGTTTACATATGTAAGTAGTGTTAGTAAAAAAATTTTTAAAATTAAAAGAAAAAACAATAATGTGTGCTCTAGTTAATGTTAATGACAAAAGTATTTTGTATATAATGTAACCATTATTTAAATAATCTATAAAGGTTGAAAATTCGTTGTCTTTAATTACCCTCAATTTCCTAACATTTTAGTGCATTTTATTGGACTTACATTTAACAATACGTGATCCTCTTCCTAACAATCCACTTTCTTAATTTTCTTATCAAAACATCCATGGAGTAAACCATTTCTTTATTAATTCATGCTTTGATTAAGTGGATCTTCTTAATTGTTTCTAAAATCATATCTATATCATGAAGGGCATTGTTAATTTGTTCATATCAGTATAACGATAATAACACAATATATAATATAATACTATACAAGGAGTAATATATGTGCTAGATTAATGATAATTGTTGTAAGAAAATTAATTAAAAGTCAAATAATTATCCTAGCTACATTAGAAACCTTATTTTTGTAGACGTAACATATTCTTACTTGTTTCAAGTATTCTCTTTCACTGACTTCTATTTTACCCTAGAATTTGTTGTTAAATATTAGTTGCTTATAATATGCATCACACAACCTTTTAAAAAAGAATGACATAAGTTTGGAATCCTTATATAATATAACAGTTTTTGCCATACAACATAAGGTTTACTATTTTATCAACATATATCTAACCTTTTTTCTTGCAAAAATTTTTTTTCTCAATTGGTAAAATATTAATTTTTATGGTAGAAAACCTCAATTTCAATTAGCATTAATTTGACATTTGTACCTAAACCTATTTTTCTTTTAATCTTCCTCACATCACCGAGCTAGTTTAAAACTATAATTTCTTGCTATCAATATTCCACAATGACAAATATAAAAAAGTTCATTCTATTTGATATGGATATGACATATATCATTCATTTATACTAAGCTTCCATTATGTTATGTCTTACAATTTTTATCTCATTATTAAATCATTAGTAGCTACTTTTACCTTTTCTTTTGTGATAAAGGATCTCAAAATCGAATGCCATAATAATTTAACTATTCTAATAATCTCAATTTCTAAATAAATTTTTTATCAAACCAATTATGAATAAAATACTATATTTAATTTTTAATAACAAGGAAACCAAATATGAAAACTTATTCATATTTTGATTGTAGAGTTACAGCAATAAGTAGATAGAAATTGGACATTAGAAAAGAAGATAATGGAGGCTTTCTCTACATAATATTCTTCAAATAGATAAACCCATAAGCTATTTAATAAGGAAACCTAGTTATAATAGAATCTTCTAAAGTGGTGTTTGATTAAAGTATGCATCAAAACAGAGAGGTGGATTTAGAAGACAAAGAAAACTTTGGAAAAGGAACAGTTGGTAAACAAACAAAAATCATGGTATGTAAAACTTTATAGATTTCTAACCAAAATTTATTTTAGGTTAGGAATGTAGATAGAACTTTGTTCATCAAAGATTATACTGATTAGCTTCTTCTAACCCAATGTTATTTAGATGATACCATTTTTGGATCAACAAACTGTGACTTATGTGAATAATTTGTTAAAAATGTAGGTGTAGAATCTAAGATGAACATAATTAGTAAGGTTTCCTATTTTCTTGAATGCAAGTTAAGTTGGTTAAGATAGGTATCCTTGATCTTCAAAAAGGTATATAAATCAAATGCTAAAACATAAAAAATAAGGAAATAGTTGCATCAAAGTAGTTGGCATAGAACAAAAGTCAACTAAGTGGGCTCTCTTTTGTAGTACAAACCAATGCCTCTCTTTGGAAAGAAATTATATATGTTGCACTTATTTTAAAATTTTTACCTCAAAATACAAGTGAAGCCTTCAGGAAAGAATTTTTTTATGGCCATACTGGATGGTTTCAACTTGTTTATGAGAGTGAATGATTTGGAATTACTAGACTTGCCAAGTGACCACATTATTGTGGCAAAATAGTGGGCACTTAATAGTAAAAAGTAAATGACACTATGGTTACCATTTAAAATAAGGGAAGGCTAATGGTAAAGGGTTATAATCAAGTAGAAGGACTTAACTTAGGAGAATACTTAAACCAATGGTAAGGTTGAAGGCAACATACTATTCAGAATTGCGTGATCTTACACTAAGAAAAAGGTAAAAATGACCTTGTTGTGTGATTCTGAGAACATGAAATGGATTTCAATTTTCAAGAGTCCCCAAGATACTATTGAAAAAATATGAGAACGTGAAATAGATTTCTAGGTATAACAAGAAATGACACATTCCTTACCTAACTATGAAAAGACCTAACATAGCTTTTAGTGTGGGACTTTTTTGATCTATCTCAATCAAGCCCCAAGGACTTTCATCTAGAAGTTATAAAAAAAATGTTTAGATAGTTGCTTGAAACAAAGGTAATAAAATTTTGGTCTCCCAAAATTGCATTTTAGGTATTCAATCATTTTTAGCACCTTTTAAACTAATCATCTAGCACAAAAATAAGGAACTATTATTTTAGCAAAAAATGAACCATAATAGCATTAAGAGGGTTTATCATAAAAATATTTTGTTTGAAAAGGGAAGTAGATGTTATGAGTTACATTTACAAACTATTCCTAAAAATATGACAATTTGAATGTTTTTTGCTAACTCAAAACCTTATAAAGCACTATAAGATTGAACAGATTGATTTTAAGCACTATTTCATTATAAACTATGTAGAAAGAAATATAGTAGATATTCAATTTGGTGCAAACAACATGTAATATGCTACCACCTTAACAAAGCTTCTTAGTAGAGATTTATTTCATAGAATTAGAAGACTTTTTATGTTGACAAAAGTGGAAGAAATTAACATTTCTTTTAAGGGACATTCCTTTACTGAAAGGGAGCTCAACCTTCTGCTTTAATTACTTCCAATTCTCGCTTTACTTGACAATATCTAGCAAATTTTCTCTTGTGCTACTTTCAATTATATTAACATAAACTTAGATGGAAAGTCATCGTAAAAAAAGTGGTTATTGGTCCCATGAGAAATACTCTATGATATTTGGATCTTAATGACCTAATTAAGTAGCATACTAATTTATTATATTACTTTACTTGCAGATATAATAGGTGAACAACTTTAGATGGGCATTAATATCAAAAGTAAAAGTCAATTGATGAAATGTAAGGGCAAAACCATGTGTGGAACAAAAAAGGAAAAGATTTTTGTTTGGTCAAGAAACTAAGTGTTTTTTGCTATAAAACATGTGAGGAAAAAATGAATAATAAAGGAGATATGAATTATATGTCTAACAATTTTTTTTATTACAAAAATTAGAAGAAATATTTTTTAGTAAAAAATAAATATTTTTTTAATAAAACTTATCTATGAAATAAAATTATTTAATAATAAACAAAATGCATAAAAGATTTTTAAGTGGTTACAAAAACATATCCCTACATCCACACCAAATCCCCAATCAGGCTTCTACTAACCACTCTTCCTTTTATCGAAGCTAGTAGTGTTAAGGCAAATATGTATCGATGCTCCAACGAGATAACAAAATCTGAGAAATTCAAGCTATATGAAAAAAAATCAAAACTTTATAATTTTTTCTTACAAAGTTTCCTACATCTTTAAATTTTTTAAACATTAGTAGTACTTCTAGTGAATAAAGAGATGCTACCAAAAAAATACAAAAATGCTCATTAATGAAAATAAGAGAAATAGAGATCAACGAAAATCAACAACTTCCATAATTATATAGAAATTTGTTGCTCATAATTTGAACTTCACATGGACTTATATGAAAGTTTTCATGTCCAATATAACAGTTTTAATACTTGGTAAATGTTACTTATTTATAATTGAAATAAAAAACTCAAAAAATAACTCACACAATAGTTAATATCTACTTTTTAGAAAGCTAATTGTAACAGACAGAGATGATGGTACAACTATCATTCCATTAAGCAAATGGTAAGCATATCCATCAAATCAACTTAAATGAAAAAGGGTCCAGATCTAATCACTACAAGATAAGATTATCAAAGTTAGATTCCAAACTTTGATGCATAGTGATGATGATCAGATTACAATTCAAACAAGTAAAGAGACTCTCAGCATTTGATCAACTATTCTAGGTAAATGACTAAAGAATGTTGATTGTTTATAAATACGAGAGTGATCTTGACTACTCAATCTCGAAAACACACGATCATTCTGTGCGAAAAATCTCAATTTTCCTAATAGCTTTTTTTTGTCTAACATTGAAAAATAGTTAAAGTATTTTGTGCTTATAATATATCAATTACATGCTACAATCAGCCAAATGGGTTGGCTACCCTCAAGTGTTGTCAGGAAGTCATGGCCTAGGTCATTACTTGGCATGTTTGTGTCTAACCTAACTCTATTTTTTTAAAATGATTAAAGAGTCTGCTACGACTCATTTTGCCAAATTTTGTTCATAAGTAATATGTTGAATAGATTAACGAAGAGATCTAATAGTAACTAGACTTAATTGATACTTGGGCTTGACTCGTTTCAAATTCAATCAGGTTCCTCACTTGCAAAGGTCCACAAGGCCTATGTATCTAAGTGCTACAAGCCATTTGACCTAAGCTGTTTGGGCTTAATGGTTGAGAGTGCATAGGAAAAAATATAATAATAATAATCATTTAGATATTAAAAATATATGAATACTATAAGATTTTTAAAAATGCAAATGCTTTCAGATAAAATATAACTTTAAGCAAATTGAAATATTTATGAAAGATGAAAACCTTATTTTCCATAATTATGTTGAAATTAAAAGTTTAACATGCTAATCATAAAATTTTAAAAAAGAAGCTCTTTTTGGATTAGCCACTACATAAAAGACATTATCTTTGGCTCCAAAGTTTGCAAATTATGTTATCAAATTGTATACATTATCTATGTTAAAGTTGTCACTCCAACAAATCTAGATTTTTGAATACCCTATGAGATATAACTAAAATGACGCTATGCTCAGCAAGGTATTAGTAAATACTTAGCCTTGGTTTTGTGATCATGACATTAAAAGCTATAATATTCTTCTCATTGAGGATTATAAAACTAAAGTTAAAAGAAAATAGAACGTTACTAGAAAAATCAAATAATTTAATATTCAACATTACAGTATACCATATATGATAACCAATACTTCTCTTGAATTCTAATTTACCCTCACCCTGAATTGTAACAATTAGTTCTCTCCATTTTGGTAATCATTCAAAGAATTCAATGACACCTAAACTTAATTTAAGCCTATTAAATAATTTGATAGCTAACGGCTCAGCAAAAATATCAACTAATTAGGTAGACAATGACACAAATGACAACTGAATTATTTCTTTTATACATGTTCTCTATTAAAATTATAACTTAATTCTATATGTTTTGTTCTTATGCGTTGAATAGGATCTTTTGCTACATAAATTGTGATTCTATTCTTATGAAAATTAGAATTTCTGCAAATTCTAAGCCATAATATAAAAATTGTTGCTTAATCTATAGAACTTGAATTGCCCACAAAACTTTACCATCTTTTCTTACATAATTTATGGGACTTTTAATTTTTTAAAAAAGTAATTTTATTAATGAATGAAGTAGATGTTACAAAAAAATACATAAAATATTATGAATGAATGTAAGAGAAATAGAGACTAACTAAAATCTATAGAATTAATAATTTTGTAAAATTAGTTGCTCATAATTTTAACTTCATTTTGACTCGTATGAAAATTTCAAGTTTGATTCAATTATTTTAATATTTAGTAATTGTTCCCTATATGTAATTTAAATATAAAGCTCAAAAAATAACTCCCTATCGACAAGAATATACTTTTCAAAAAGCTAGTCGTTAAGATGGAGAAGACAGTATAGCTATCATATATGTAATTGAAAAATTAGTTGCTCACAATTTTAACTTCGCTTTAACTCGTATGAAAATTTCAAGTTCGATCCAATTATTTTAATATTGAGTAATTGATCCCTATATGTAATTGAAATAAAAAACTCAAAAAAATAACACTTTAATGGCAAGAATATACCTTTCAGAAAGCTAGTCGTTACAGATGGAAAAGACATTATAGCTGTCATTCGATTAAGCTACAAAAGCGATAATGGTCGAATAAACTTAAATGATAAAGGGTCCAAATCTAATCATGGTGAGATAAAATCTGGAGCATTAGATTTTAAAGTTAGATGGATAGTAATGATGATTAGATTACTACTCAGGTAAGAGGAGAGACTCTCAAACATTTGATTAATTATTTTGGATCAACTGCTAAAGAAAGTTAACTTTTCACATATGTGGGCATGATTAGAATTGTTCGATTGCATAAAACATGTCAATGTAGAAATCTTAAGTTTAGCAATAACTTTTATTTAATCAAACATTTTGAAATAGTTGAAGTATTTCATGCTTATTATAAATCAATTACATATTATAATCTGTCTATTCAGTTGACAACCCCTGGTGTTCTTAAGAAGCCATGCCCCAGGTAACCAGCAAATATCTATCGATCTTACTTGACTTGAGTTACTTAAACAAATTAAAAAGTCTCTCCTGATTAATTTCTCCTAACATGGTTCATAAGTAATGCACTAAAATAACTAACCTAGAGACTACAACGATTAAATGACTTGACTAATACTCAAGCCTAACCTATCGTAGTTTTGACGGGTTCCTGGCCCCCAAGGCCCATGCCCCTAACTGGCATGAGTCGCTTGACCAGAGTCCTTTGGTCTCAATAATTATGGAGTGATTAAGAAAAACATTTTTTTTGTAATATTTAAAAATTTAATATATAAAAAAAAATTGAATATATATAAGTTTTTTAAAAACTCAAATGACTTCAAATAAATTACAACCTCAAACAAATTCACATATGCATACCAAATTGATAATTTATGTGCCATAATTATGCAAAAACTAAAGATTTAATATGTTAATCATAAAGATTTGAAAATAAAATTCTTTGTAGATTAGCTACTCTAGACATAATGTTATCCTTTACTTCAAAATCAATAGGTTGAGCCATAAAATTATGTTCACTATTTATGCTATAGTTATTACTCCAACAAAATTTAGACCAATCAAATACTCTTTCACCTTTAACTTAAATAATACTAAACTCAACAGGGCATTAGAAAACACTTTGACTATAAAATTTGAATTATTTTAAAGAAAAATTATCATAAAAGCAAAAAATAGAAGTCATTGAATTTCAAATATTATAAAATGAAAAAAAACATTAAAAATTTTAAAAAATTAAAATTATTTATAAAAGTTTTCAAAAAATTTTTTTTGTTCCACTTAATCTTAAGATCGATATGAAGAAAGCTAATGACGTTCTTAAAATTCTTTTACACATCGACATTTAGTCACATCGATTCTTGATAAAAATGTTGTATTTAAAATATTTATTAAATTTATACAATGCATTATAAAGTTACACAATAATGTAAGTAAAAAAAATCTCATTATTGATGATGAGATGGTTGTACCAATTTTTTGCATATGTACATTAATTGTTTAAGTGTTACATATCTTTGATTTTATCAATTTTATTGCAAATGAACATTTTTTTCAAACTTATTTAACTTTTCATTTGGATGATAGTACCAATTTGTTGTATGCATAAACTAATTATTTAAGTGTTATAGTTTTTTGTTTTCAACAATTTTGTAATAAATAAACTGATTATTTTTTAAACTTATTTCACATGTCATATCGAGGACAATTTTGATAACTAAGTTATAAATGGTTCTTGATATATTAAATATTCATTTATCGTAATTATTTTTATATGTTTTATGTTTTAATAACAACAATAAGATGTTTTTTTATTACATTATTATGCAACTTTGTAATCTATCAAGTAAATTTACCAAATAGTTTAGGTATATTTTCGTAACAACCACGTATTATTTATTGTTTTTTTTATTTTTTTATCTAAATTTAACATGATTTATTTATCTAAGTACTATTTAAATTAACAAGTTCTTAAATACTTAAATATTGTTAATAGTGATTGCTTAATAATTATACTGTATTGATAGAAAACTCTTTGGTGAATCATTATTCTTAATCCTTATCTTAATTATAAACAAATAATTATTTTCTATAATTTTTTCATATAATATAAATTATTTTCATATTTAGTATCTAACTATGAATTAAAATTAGTGTTTTGTAACGTCTATTAATATTTTAAAATATTTTATATTTTCACTTTTTTTGAAAAATTGAAATTATTGAAATAAAAATAAATTTTTTATTATATTAAGTTATATTTTATTATATTTTTTTCTTAAGATATTTCTAATGTTGTTTTGAATATTTAGAAATTAGTGAATAAGATTACCTTTTTTTTATTCTCTTTTATCTCATTAAAAGGAAAGTAATTTGTAATTAATCTAGAAATTTTTATTTCATTTTATTGATTATAGTATTCTACATTTTTAGTATTTTATATTTATCAACATACTCAATTGCCAATCTTTCAATCTTTTAAAACTTTATATTATGCCTAAAGTTTTGAAAATATAAGTCTAATTATTTGGTTGTTTATTTATTAGTTTATTTATTTAGATGATTTTTTCTGAATTTTTTGTATAACTATCTGATAAATTGAACATAATGATCAAACATAAATTTTTCAATCACTTTTAAAAACCATATGTCTCTTAATTATTTCAAATGTTTTACATTATCATGTTTGTGACTTGACATTATAAAAAAAATTGTTGTTCATTTCTGAGGCATTTGGCGATAAGTATTTAAATCACTTTTAATGGTGTAAACAGTTTTTTGACTTTTTTATTCTTTTATATTGCCATATTTGTCATGATTTAATTATGTATATAATTTTTTAATATATTCTACACGTTGTTTAAAAATTGACGTACAATTATTTCGGATTGAATTTCCATTTTTTTCCTCACAAAATTTGCATTGAAATGGTATTTAACATATGTTTTCACTCATTTAATATGTTTGGCATTTTTGTTTTTCATAGAACAATTTTCTTCTATTTTTCAGCTAAGTTTGCTAGTTCTTTAACCCAATATGTTCAATTTCGATATATTAAATTTTACTTATTTATTTTTCTCTTAATTAGATTTATTAACATTTTAAATTATAGATCATTGCAAATTAACTTGGAATGTATGATAGATTTACAAAATAGTATTATCTTGATAATACTTCGTTTACTAGTTTTATTTAAAGCAATTTTTTAGCAAATATATAGTAACTATATTTTCTTGAAATACACTATGTTTGTCTTTGATTGCACTTGCATATTTTCTTCAAATTTATTATAAAGAAATTTATTTTGTTATTTATTATGAATTAATTTAGTATTTTAAAAATTCTTCCATCATAATTTTTTTTTACAATTTCATGGTTTTATTAAAACTGAAATATTATTTACTTTTTAATGTAAAACGAGAATTATTATTTAAAATTTCTAAAACTTTTTTATAATTTTATAGTAAATAATTAAATTTTTATTTGAAAGGTAAGTAATATTTAATTCCAATGAAAATATAGACTGAATAAAATTAGTAAAAAACAATTAGATATAAATATTATCTAGCGTTTCAACCATTTACATTTTTTTGTTATTTAATTTGCAAGCTAGGGAAGCTTGTGATGTCCAAATGTAATGGGATTTTTCATAAGGAAATAAATGATGATGAAGACAAATATGATAGGAATCTAATAGTTCAAATATAATTTAGCTATACTTCCAAAAATAAAAATAATTAAAGAATAAAAAGGTAAGGAAAGAAGCGTCGAATATGTCATCCACTATTTCAGTCTATATGCAAACTAGAGCTCCATAATGACAATGATGATATTAAATATCAAAACAAAAAATTTGTGTTTTCACTACGCAAATTCTACTAAATTGCTTAGAGAAACAATCTTAATACTAGAAGAAAAATAACAATGATACTACTGCATAAAAAATTAAAATATTTGTCAACATTCTAACCTTATACATGACTTATTATAGTATATTATAAACTTAAATTTTTAAATAACCAAGAAAAATACTTATATGAGCCTTAGTTAACCTTATAGTGCATCTTATCTTGCATTGAAAATATTTTTAGCTAATGAAGAAAATGTATAGTAAAAGATAGCCCAATTTATGATCAAAACACACAGTTGCATATAAAGAAATGGAGCTTGATAACTTATTGCTTATGATCAAAGAGAACTCTTATACCAAAGTATATAAAAAAAACGAAGTTTGAATAAAAGGAAATCTAATAGAAGACTAGCTTAATTCCTTGTCCATGAGTATGAGCATGCACAAAATTACCTTCTTGACAAAGAAATCACACATCCGACATTAATCTCCATATTCTAATCACATAAAAGCATTTTTTTGTAATAATATGATTCAATTATGTAAAATAACAATTTAATTTCACCAATTCACGTAAATACCAATGAAGCTTTCAAGCAACATAAATACACAAGTTCAAACAAGTCTACCACTTCACCTAAAACTAAAAGTTACATTTCAATGAGAAAAGGAAAACCTAGCCAAGAAAGTTAAGAGGCCTATTCCATCTCAATCATGAGCCTTATTCAACATGATTTTGTCGTGCAGACAAATATTACAAACTGACATTGTTTATTCACTTTTTATGGACTTACTTTTAAATATTCCAAATGATTAAATAGATTCACAATTATCTTTTTATGTTACAAGTTTGTATTCACTTTCATATTGAGAATATTTTTGTAAATATGTTTTGCATATGGTCTTTATCATTTTAAGTGTACCATTTTATTTATGATTTTTTTATGTTATGACAAGTTTAGTTTTTTTACAATGTGAATTTTCTTAGCATGTATAATCAGGAAGATTCTTCCAAGTATTTATTATAAAAAATATTTTATATTAATGACATCTCTTTTACTTATGATTTTAAAACTTTTTATGCTTATCACACATATATCATTGTTAACTATTTGCCAAAATTAAACTTTTTTTCAAAGTTTATTTCCTTTCTTTTAATAACCTATTTGTGATAGTTTTAATAATTAGAAAAGTTTTTGATAACAAAAAACTTTGTATATGTTGTATGCCTATAAACAAAAATTAATGTTTAACATGTTCTTGATATAGTTCTATCGATCTTAGATTTTTCATTATCCATATAGCATTATATATCTTTGCTTTTTTATTATTTTTATTTTCACTAACAAATTTTTACTTAATTATGAAAATTCTAAACTAATTTATAATAATCGTTTTAGTTTTTAAAATTTAATATTTTTTTTGTATGGATCACATCATGCTCATGTTATTGGCCTCCTAAGCCTCATGACTCAAGTTTAAGTTTAGTTGATAACAATATTAATAAAGTAAGCCACTAACAAGTTTGTCTAGTCAGTTATATTACACTATAGCTATGTGACCTATAAAAAACAATTTAGTGAATTAGAGACTAATTCAATGAACTTAAAATGATGTCCAAATGAACTTCAAAACAGGCTTATTCAAAATCATAATTAAAGCAATAAGTGTACTCAAAGCAACAACTGAACAACAGATCATGATCATTCTTGATACTAAGGCAAACTTTTAATTTGCAAAAGAGATGCAAGTTGAATTTAGAAAGAGCCATTGATGCTTGAAAGAAAGCAAGCTCCTTCGCAATGCCAAAAAATCACGAACAATTTTGAGAAAGATTTGTTTGGATATTTTCCATACTTTATCTTATATGATTCAATTTGCATGCATCCTGCTTTTAAAAATATGTCAAAAGACAACATTTGTTTGTTTTTGCACTTCACTCATAAAATGTTTTAAAATATTTTAAAAATCCAACTTGTGTAAAGGAAGCATGCATGCACTGAGGAAGATTTATTACACACACTCAACGATCTAAGGTTCTTCATATATTTGTGAAGCTAGCACAAATCCAAGGTGCATCCAACAAATAATAAAGAAACATCTATTCAATTAATATCTACAAACCTCCACAACAAAACATTGACACTAGTTTGTTATATATGTGTGGAAAGTCAGGATAAATGCACATAAATACGACTGTTTAGGTCAACAATAAATTTTCGTAGTTAGTAAATGTTCTTAAGTTACTTCTAAGCCTATCTACGAAAGTTTAATGTTAAAGTTGCATTTGGAAGGGATTAAATTAAGTCAAAAAACCAAAACTATTCTAATGTTTTTACAAGTAGATTGGAATAAAACATTTTTTAAATTGTGCTAGATAACATTTCTTAATGCAGTAAAAAACAACTATTCCTTCATCAAATTAATTTTATGACATTTATCAATTTTAAAATTCCTACCAACATCAAAAGCTTTCAAATATCCATTGGAAGCTTTGTTCAAGAAGTAAAGTCCATTGTTGCAGGTGATTTCCTCATCAACCTCATGCATCAACAAAAAATATGGGAATGTTTTTTTTTTATTTTCCATATGCTATACACATGACCCATATTTTGTAGAATCTTACATATTAGGCCTTAATCAAAGGGATTTTTTTAGAATTATAATTGGATTGCATTTTAGTTACAAAAGTAGCCATTTGCAAAGATTGAGTGTAACCCAAATAGTCTCAAGGAAGTTTGGCTTTAATATTGTAATAGACTAACTTAAATTATGCTCTAACTAGCAAAAAATACAAGAGGTTTTGCAATAGCACAATGACAAAAATACTCAAGGTGAGGTTTTTTGTTTACCTTTTGAAAATAACATGTGATGCCTTCTCAACTTATTATGTAATGGTTCACTTGGGTAGAAACTAAACCAACTAAAATACATTTGGTATTTTTTTCATTGCTATCAATATTCTTTTCTTGTTTTCACTTACCATGATTGTGATTACTATTGCCACTACAAGTTGGATTATTTGGGTCAAATAGCCATTATCATAAAAAGTCTACTAACTTTTAAAAAATGTAAAGCAAGGTCTTTAAAGCATAAAACACATATTTTTTCTATGTTCAATAGTTTTTTGGGACAATCAAAGAAAATAATCTTGGTAAGACTCTTAGTATGGTCATTAGTTAACATTTCTAATGCCCTGAGACAAATCAAACATCTATTTGGCACTTTTGGGTAATTGATTATCTATTCTTTATATATTGAGTTAAGATATTGCCTAAAATTATATTATAGGCTCAACTTTCATGCAAAAATGGTGAAAAGGGTCCAAAAAATGGCCCATTTTTGTTGATGTCCTTGTTTGTTACCCACCACTGACCATATTAGAGTTTACAGCAAACATGGACCATTGTTTTTTGGAACAAATAAATGAATAGGTATTTAAAGTCTAATCTAGATCATGAGTTATATGACCCACATATACACAAAGATTTGCAACTTTCTACTTACCCATGAGGAACAACTTAAAAGTTGCTAAATCGGCAACATCACCAAACCAAAACTAGATCTACTAATGCTATGCTAACTTTTTATCACACTTTGCATTGCATTGAAAAAAATCTGATCCATGGCGGCATTGATGTCACATTGACCAACTAACTTCATCCATGAAACATCAACTCAAATTTGACCAAGACATCATCGACACTACAATGATCTTATGACTAGATTCCCAATACACGTACTTGAATTTACCTACAACACATTCGATGATGTGCCAATTTGCTGACTTAATCTACAAAACCAAAAAATAAATTGATTTTGATGACCCATGTGAACCTGGCTAAGAAAAAAATGAAAATACCACTTTGAATGAAGATAGTTTGACAACTGTTTGGACCTTGAAAACTTTGGGCCAAAATGATAAATTTTTACAAAGCTATTTTCCAATAACTTTGATGAAAGCATTGGCACCTACCTTTTTTAAAAAAGATTTTTTAAACTAAAAGAGTCGTTTTTCGAATTGATTTTTGTGAGAGCTAATTAAATCAATTTTACATTTTTAATTTTTTTTCTGCATAGGCTCTTTACCAAATTGGAGGTATATCCTTTCAAAGATATGATCCTTAAATGTGCAAAATTCCACTTTTCCATTATTCCTTATTGAGATGTAGTGTTAATTATAATGTGAACTGCAATGTGCTAAATAATCTAAGCTTCAATATTAGGAGGAAGCATGCTAAGCTTAAGCGATGGCACAGTGTTCAAGTTTACTTATAACACAACTATTTTGCCTTGTTATGGATGTTGCATAATAGTTCCCTTGACTTTGATATTTCTTTTACATCATTTATTCACTTTTATTATGTCTTTTCCTTCCACTTCATTGTTCATTTTCAAATTAATAGTTAATGTTTTCTTAGATTTATATTAGTACTTATTGTGACCTTCCTTGCTATTCTCAAATCAACTTTTTGTTTTGTTTCAATCAACTTTATGTGCAAGTTACTTCATTACTTCATCTTTTATATATTGCTTATTAATGTATCACAAGTATTTTAATCTATGCCCATGTGACATTTATATTGCTCTTTTCCTATAACAAAATTGGTTTTGTCAAACCGCTTTCCGAATACCCTTTTTTTTAGCCAATGAATACTCCAATGAGGACTGAGAGAACAGCATAGATGACATTAGACCATTATAATCATGAGAAGCACCTTTACTAGACCAAAGTGAAGTAAAAATTGAAGACATACCACCATCTATCAAATTTTTGTCAAGCTTAGAGAAAAAGTTTATAAATATATCATAGAAATTGGTAGTAGCTTTAATGCCATTTCTACAAATGGTATAACAAACCTCAAACTATGGATCATTCATCACCTAAACCCATACACTATTTTTTTATCAACAAAATATGCATGTGTGTTGAAAAAAAACGAATTTTACTAGTTAAATTTGGCCAATAATTTCAAATATATTTTATGTGATGCTGCTCCTATGTTTATATGAAGTGTCGTCTTATTATGACCTTGGCTATATGACAATGATGCCAATATTGCTAGCAAAACCAACACTTACATGTTTAGACATCGTGACGAAAAATGTAACATACTCCCATCAACATCTAAAGACCATGTCCAACTTAAATAAAATTGCCCAGCAATCCAAATAGTTGATAATAAATTTTTGCAACACAATTGCATAACAAGATGAACAATATTAGTGACAACCAAGCACAAATTTATGATAATATAATAGAATTAGATCAAGTTCGTCTATTGTGCATAATTCTTTGATGATCTTTGAACTTATCAAAGTATGAAAGATTGTATGTAACGGAGATGTCCGATTTTTTCCTATATAATGTTATGATTTGAAGCTATGTGGCATCATAATAGTGCAATAGTTTGATATTATTTACTTTGTTGTGTAATTTTTGATTAATTTGTTCTTAAAGATGTTTTGAGGAAATCATGCACAAAAAAAAATGGTTTCACCACCCAGAGCCGTTTAACTTTTTATTATTATGATTTTTGGTGCACATGAATAGTAACTCTCAAAGTTACAAGTGCCTATGTTATCAGAGCAATATTTTTATTTATAAAAATTGTAGAAACCTCAAGTAGTTAGGTTTATCCTATTGTAGATAGAAAACTTATTTAATATTTTAAATGACATGCTTTTTATAATCATAAGATCTATGGAAGCTATATTTTGTCCATATTAATAATAACATTTCATTTATTTATAATCGATTGAATATCACATATATGAGTTGAATTTTTCATTATAGTTGGTTTACCTAATGATATGACTACTTTATTGCTTTCCTTGAATACTGAGCTGTACTGTATGTCTAGCAAATTATTGTTTTTACTTGCAACATAAAATTTGTTAACTCCCATGATATATTTCTTGTGCCATGGAATTTTGTAAATAACAAGATGTAATAAAAAATTGCTAAATTGCAATTAGCTGCATAATTAAAAACCCCAAGTTATTGCTCTTACCTTGACTTCATGTCTTATTTGATTTATTGTAATATGAGAAGATACTAAACATGGTTCCTCTAAATTGTTCCTAATAATTTCAACTACAACAACAATATAGTTGCCTCTTACATTCTCAATAATGATGGTTAACTACATCTACATCATCAGTAAAGGGAACTACCTTACTACTTGTACTATTGTTGCTCAAGTTATTTCACATTGATTGACTATCCCCAAAATGACTTGTCTAACATCTTCCTATGAAGTATTATTGGGGAGATAACATGTTTTTATGAAGTGGCATTCCTCTTCAATATTGCATATAACACTTATTTTGTTTAATTTAAGTTTGCAAAGTTATTAACACTACTTGCTTTTTAAATATTCTATGATGTCAAAGTGGGTAACATGATTATGACCCCAACATTATTGATTTAATATGCTATATCTTGCCCTATTTTGCAATCAATTTCATGATTTTATTTATTTTAGGCTTAATTGTATTTAAATTATTTAAAAAAGTAACCAATGTCTATTTTGTTTTTTTGTAATAAAAAAGACATGATCAATTGAATCTTCATTTTTACATTGTGCCCACTTTGAAGGAAGTTAGAATTTAAGGTTTATTAGGGTTTTTAAGAATGGCATAAGTTGTTCATTATCGTGAATGTTAATAGCAAAATCTTTAAAGGGTAGTTGGTGCTCCATAATTGTAGTCTAAATTTTAGAATTGACTATTTTTATCACAAATAATCCCACATAACATCTTGCTAAATAAAATATCATTAATTAGTGACCATATCCAACAACTCATTGAGTTACACCACTTTGCATTCATTTTAATCAAATGTTTTGCACAAACAATTCTTTCATGCTGATTTTACCTAAAAAAAATCTTTCAATGAAAAATTACAGATAGAGAGTTAAGTATTGCAAATGAGAAATAATGTTCATCATTTCTTATTTTTGATAGTGTTTCATATCTTGTCATTTATGTTATATAGATACAATTTATCTTTCACATGTGTTTTCAACTATTTGGATACAAAAAGTGAAACAAATATTTTAATATTTTAAATTGTATCAATAGTTTTTAAAAAAAATTACTTTAATAATTGAAAAATAATTTATTTTTAATGTAAATAAAAATATCACATAAAGAAAAATAATATAAGTTTTTAATAATTTGTGTATCATATATAAAACATAAGTTGACATAATCTTCAAAACTAGTGAAATATACATATATGAGTAAATAAAATGTTATAAAAATTAAAAAAATAAATAAAAATTGTGGAAAAAGGTATATAAGAAAATATGCAAAATATATTAATGTTAGATTTTGCAAGAAAGTATATTTTACAAAATAATTAAAGTAAAAGTTATCGATAGAAAAACAAAACATAACAAATGTTAAAAAAATAAAATAAATAAATAATTTTGAAAAATAAAAACCTTAGTAACATAAGAAATAATGTGTTATATTAATTATTTAAAAATTTCAAAAAATGTTATGTTATCCTAATTAACAACTCATCATGATTAATATATATCATTACAAATAAATTCAGAAAAGGAATATTAAAGCTTCAAATATTATACAAAGGGGGTTCATTGACTTAATTATGCAAATAAAAGAACAAATATATTTTGCTACCATTAGTCCTTTCTAATTACAATAAATCCAAAATATACTTTACAATTTTAGAAATGTAAGTTAGCTCACAAACCAAAGATGCTATAGAGATGGTCAAAGCAATTCTTCAAATTTATTACAAATTTTATTGAAGATGAGGTCAACATCCAAATGTTTTATGCTTTACATAATAACATGTTATTCCATAAAAGTTTAACCTTTTAGATTTTAAATATACTAGTTATAAACTTTATGTTTTGTTTACTTTATCATGCTTGATGAAATTATTTTTTAATTGGGTCAGTTTTTGACATCTAAAAAATATATTATCATGATGACTATCTCCATATCTTAATTTTTTCTTTCAATTAAAGTTTAATATGTTTTTATTTGTGACATCTAGATTTATTTGCATAACTTTTAAGAAAGCTTTTTCATAAAGAAATGTATCAGTTGCATTAAAAATGTTTTGTTTTATATTTAGTATTATTTTTATCTATGATTTATATTTTCTAACTTTTATGTCATTATGATTTATACTAGTTTTATTTAAGGTATTACATTATAACATTTTGTTATATCAATTATTATAGTTTGAATTAATTAAATGTTCTATGTATATAATATACAAAGAATTTAAAAAATTTAAAATTATTGCTATATGTATAGTTTTATTTAACATGAAAGATAATTTATTTGAAGTATCAAGATATTTCCCTACTAGCATTACCTCAACATTGTTTTAATTATTTTCAATATTTCATTATAATAATAAATTTTCATAGTAATTTTTAGGTTTTTAAAAACCATAACCACTTAAAAAAATTTACAATTTTATTATATTTTGAATGTTGCCAGTTATGTTTTCAATTTAAATTTTCCTATATTAAGTATTATTCCATCAATTTCATTTTTTCTCCTTCAATTTCTTGAGAATTTTATATTTATATTTCACTTTAAGTTTGGAACCTTGTTTATGATTTTTAAATTGATGTTATATCTTTTATTAGAAATATCAACAAATTAAATAAATTCTTCAATATTTAATTTCTATAATAATGATTTTTCTAATTACATAAATTGGTATATAAACTAAAACTTTTATTGTGATTATAGTATTAAAAATTTTGAAACCATAGTGTATATGTATTGAATATTCAAAACGTTTTTCTAGTTAATTTTTAAATTTACGATAAGATTTTTGTTATTGACATCGCATCAATCATTACACTATAAAGACAACCATTTCATACATTGTATGATAAAATTCTAAAATTTTAAACAATGTTTTATAATAATGATTCTTTTAGTTGTATAGTTTTATTTCAACAAAACCAATTTGAAATTTCTTGTGAAAATTTTTTTTTCGAAATTCTTGCTTTTTTATATATTTCTTTAAAAATAATATTTAATATTTTAAATATAATAAATATATAATTCAATAAAAATTATAACATAAAAAAATCCTTATAAAAATTTTTCCAACATTAAACTTAGCAAAATTAGTTGTTCAAATAATTGAATGAGGTGTAATTTATTTTGTTCTTATAATCTACATGAGCATAGCTTATTATGTTGATCTAATAATAATTAGTTCATAAGAACATAACAGTTTAAACTGACAAGATTTTTCATGTAAATAGTTTTGCAATTTAAATTAACTTTGAAAGCTTCTTAATATTTGTGTTCGAAAATATGTTTAGTAGGATCATTAATTAGTTTGATTAATTGACTTACAATATTAAATCATATAAATATGACCCCAAGCTTTAGGAAAGACTGTCCTTATTTCGGTGAGTAAGTAAAAAAATTATGATACATCTTATAAGCTCAAAATATAAAATTTTAGCATATAATCATCTTATTAGTTGGTATCAATTGTTTTTCTATTTAAATCAATTTTTAATGTTAAACTCAAATTGCATCAGTTATGTAATTATCTTAACAATTGTTGTTAATTTTGTTGACATCGTAACTTTTATTTCAGTTTTTATGATTTCTCCTTTTTCAATATTTTGTACCAGTTTAATAGATATCTTATTTATTTTTCTAAAATTAGAAACTAAATTTGTAATTTGTAATAAATTGAAGTCCATATTATTTCAAATTATCTTACACTTTTGTTTATAAATAGTTTAAGAAAGTGCGAATGAGAAATCCTACAACATCTTTCAACCTTTAGTGTCTCTCAAATTATTGTATAGTAATGTTTCGAAAAGAGGATTTTAATGGATTCATTTTAAAAATTTTTAATGTTTTAGGTTCCTGGTAAGATTCTTCATTAAATAAATTAGCCAACCATATATAGAATATATTAAATTACAAATATTGCTACAATCTCTGAAATAGATGCCATGCAATCTATTTTGTATGATTTTCTAACTTACCCAATAATTAATAAATAACTTATTGATCTTTTTATGAATTTCTGCCAACATATTCATAAATTTTTTTAGCTAATAGTTCTTTGTTATATAGTCTTAAAGAAAATGTATTATTATATTATGAAAATGTTGGCAAAGATTAATGTCATCAACAATCTTTTATTCTTGAATATGGAATGTGGCAAGAATATTTGGATAGGAATATAATTTAGAGGTATATTTATAACTTTGAAGATTCTAAGATCATGATTATAAGCAAAACAATAATGAATATAAATGTGATTTCCAACAATAATTCTTAGACTTAATTGGTAATGGAAAAATGGATTTATTATTCTTATTTTGATGAAAACAATGGGAATGATATGTAATTATAGCAATTATAGCTCTTTATTACTTTTATTTGATAAAGTGTTTGTTGCACCTAATATTTTTAGTCATATAATTACTATATATTTAATTAAAGTATATGATTTCTTTTGAACTAAAATTTAAATATATTTTAACATTCAATATAGATAAAGTGATTGTTTAATTTTGAAATTTTCAATTATGAAATTGGAAGCAATGTGGAATTGTAAATTTAAATTGTAACAAATGAACCATGATTAGGCTTAATTTATCAAAATAAGCTTATAAGTTTATTGTATTACTAACTTTTTCTCTCATCCTTACTTCAATCCTACCATGAATTTTTTATAAAATATGGATAAGATTATTTAATATTAGGGATTGTTGGTTGAAGATAGAAGGATTAAAAGAAAAACTTTTATATATGATAATTCTATAATATCATAAGAAAAGATGAATATAATAGAATGAATAATCTATTAGAATAACTTACATTGATTCTTAAATTTAAGGAGCTTTTTATAGAAGACCAAAAAGGGTGTAATTAAAAGAGGGTTAATTTCAAATAATTAATTGTGGCTACTCCAACAAAAGACTAGTTTATCTCAAAGTAAATCTTTGGTTTAAAGTGGTGTGGCCAAGGCTATATAATCTATTAAAACATGCTTGTAATTTAAGAAAACCCAACCATAAAAGGGGAATTTGTTGGAGCCAACATAGTGGATACTAAGTAAAACAAGTGTGGCAAGCTACGAGGAAAAAGAAGGCGGATTAGAGCCTTCATGCAATGAATGACCATACAAAAGAGAAGTCCTCTTTGAGTCTTTTCAAAATAGGATAATGATTTCAAATAATAAATGTAGCTAAGCTAAGCCAAGATAAAAAAGGATCGCTTTGTTAAAATGTTTATGAAACCTTGGAAATTGATTGTGATAATAATTAGTCATTTTTTTTCATGAAAATTGTCCAAGAAGGTTGAAATTCATTCTACCCAAGAATAGGGAAGACTTATTTTAGTAAATGAACGGTTGAGTTTTCACTCTTTCTTATATAGTGTTCCTAGTTGACTGATAAAAAATGTATATTACATTTTTTTTTCCTAAGAATCGAAAGAAAATTAGATGATCAAATATTACATGTTTGGCTTTGGATATGAATATATGTGAAAGATGATTTTGGAATAGCAATTAGTTGATGAAAAACCTTTCTTAACATAGACAACACCATGTAAAATATATTAAAATAATCTTAAAATTTATGACTATTTGGATATTTATTTTAGTTTTCTTAGCATTTATGTATTAAGCATAGAATATCATGAGAATTGTTAAAACATTGGAAAATCGTGGAGAACAAAAATTTATTGAATAGAACACTCATAACCTTGACAAAAAGTAGTCCTTTTCTTATTATATATTGTTAAGAGTTAGGATCCTTAGTGTAATTCTTTTTTTTCTAAGAATAATTGATTTTTGATAATTTAGATTGAAAGTAATATTTAGTTCTTGATTATTTCAATAATAGACAAAGAGTTTCGCACCTTGATGAAAATAGAAATGTATAAAATTATAACTTTATTATATATGTTAAATACAAACTTATTGTTTAAAATGAATTTTTGATGTGAAGCACAATGATTGTGTCTAAAATTACTCACAAGTTGAGTTAATAGCACGACATGGTATAAATGGGTACTATATCACAAAAATCATGGATAAAAATATATGAAATGTAATGTGATATATGTTATGCCATATATCACTATATACCTAGTTTAAATAGCTTTTTACTTAATCTATGGTAAAAAATATATAGTTTTTACTTAATCTTAGTAATACTAAGATTTAATATTGTAAACCTATAGCACCTTTGTGTATGCTTTTATATGGATACATTCCATGAACATATGAACTTTTCAATTATCGATGATGAAAAAATAGGTTTTAGTATGTCATTTTATATTACCATGGTATTATTGAATGGTTAGCTGTAAGAACTTTGCATAGTTTCTAATTTATGATTAAACTAGCATCTTTTCATTTTATGTAATTTTTTTGAATATCTAGAATTTATTAAAAATTAAATGAAATAACATTACAAAATAAAGAAAAAAATCTTATTTCAGGTGTAATGTTACAACATTTATTTATTTTTATATTATTTTGCTATTACATTTCATGATTTCTTTTTTTCTTTTTATCTTTATAAACATGAAATGGTATATGGTTAACTTAATAAAATATGAATCGTTAACATTTGATGATTATTTGAAGATTTCTTTCCCTAGTTAATTAAATGCAAAAAAGGATTACTATAACAATGTTCCCTTAGAACTTGATTCAATTTCCAATTATTTGGCATTAGAAAATAGGTTGCTCAAAAATAAAAAGATTGATTTGAGTAATAAGAAAATATTCTAATGTTTGACATTTATGAATTCTATTGTTTGAACGAAATACTTTAGTTTATACATCATATATGAATCTACATACATCATCACACTCTTGTTAACATTGAAATTAAGAAATTTTTATACATGAAAAAGCCTTATCATTAAGGACCAATTTGTGTGTTTTACATATATTACATCAAAGATAACATCAAATTATTGCCATAGACAAAATCAAGTTTTATTACATTGCTCTTTGAAAAAGCCCATTTGTTCAATTCCATGGAAATATGCTCAAATTCATAGGTGACATTGTTTTTTATGTGAACTTAAAATACATCACACTCACCACATATTACTACCTCTAAAGAATACAACGTTTTTTAGAGTCATAAATATAAAGCTTTGGGAAATCATGTAGGTCTCCTAACATTATAGGCTCTTATAGAGGCTAAAATTGACTTTGTTCGATTCAAAATGACATACCCAATTTCTCATTAAGATTAACATCTTGAAGTATTTGATTTGGGAACTATTCTGTATGAGTAGATAATATTATGTTATCATGGTTCTTGACATTATATCCTAATTGTAAAATCTATTGTGCATATATGTACAAATTGAATATTTAATCACCACTATTTGTTAGATTTTAAAAAGTTTAGTAAAGATACATTCATAATGATTAGCTTAACGAAATAATCGTGTACCCAACTTTTAACATCATGTAACAGAATTTTAAACTTAGTAAAAAATTATAAGATTTTAAGATCATAATCAATAACAATAAGCATTTGTCAATATAACATAATAATTCAATTAATTTTGATGCATAAGGAAATAGGTCACACGAAATAGATGAGGATGAATATATTCTAAAACAAAATATGTTGAATAAGGAATCTAGATGAACTTGAATTCTATCCTTAAATATATATGTTGTGTATTGCTTTTGAATTTCTAAAAGTCTTGATTCACATGCATTTAACCCAATCTTAAATTTTTAATTTTCAACCAATTGTTGTACATATAATGGTTATGGAATTCAAAACATGTAAGAATTGGTGTATCTTCTCATGACAAGTTGTCATATAAGAAGGCTTGATTATTATCTATTTTATAGCGGCAAATTATGCTAAATTATCTTGACACAATTATTTCGTTCATAAAGAATGACAACATAATATTGCATATCATAAATAACCTTTTGTTTATGATTCTATAGATTACATGAGTAATAATATTAAATAACAAAACATTAAATGGCCAGTTGTTATGATGGATAAGTAGTGATAGTATCAATAAATAATCTTAATTTCCAACTAGAGTAGAGACTTTGGGACACTTGGTGGTGAGTTCCTACACTCCACCACATTTTAGTTATACTAAGCCACTAGGCCAGCAACTCCTTGTTGTATGTTTAGATGGCGTCACCTCCCTCAACCATTCATATCTTAAGGTTGGTTGTTAGGTAACTAACCTTTCACTAATTTGCATCAACAAAAGAGAACATTTAATTGTCAACCAAAATTATTTCCAATGATGAAGAAATTGAAAATTTTGACACAACATTTAGGCTTGAATTAATGAGAAAAGTTTCACACATTTTTCAAAATATGGATTGTGGTATTTAAGAAAATCAAAATTTTTAGTGCCTAAAAGATATCGTTTTAGGATAACAAACATCTACTAACTATATTTGATACATTACTTGAGATGTTCGCTTCACCAAGCATAGAACATTAGTGAATTTAAGAAAAAAATATTTAAATGGCATCATGAATTTCATGTTAAGATTGTTTGGATCAATATTAGCTTTAATTTAGGCTCATTTTGAGTTTTTCAACAAGGAGGCTCTGTACTCCTTAGCTTTAGTAGTAAACAAATCGTATACAAGTGACTAAATCTACTATAAACCTAACTAGAGTAAGCATGAAGAAGATGTGTGTTGAAGTGGATCTAGTGAAGGAATTATATTGTTGAATCCATATAACAAAAAATTTAAAAACTCAAATAGATTATGATAATGAATTAAGTATGATAACTTTGTTATTAAATCAACTTCTATGGCCAAGGTCACACCTCTCTTCTATGTCAAAAAAAATAAAATGTTACCAAATGTGCAAGCAAAAATAAGCACTGACAAATGTGAATGAGTATAATCTTACTGACCCATTATTTATGAATTAGGCAAAATTCTAAATGAAAATTCATTGCATTCTGATAGTTTCATTTTAGATAGGGATATTGTATGAAAAAAATATCAAGGCACTATGAAATTGTTCCACTACAATAGAGAATAAAAAGTCACAAATTGTTTAGCTAATACAGTTAGTAATAGATTAAGCACATGTTTAGGAAAACCAAGTTTCCGAATGAGTTAACATGGATCAATCATTTTGAGATTTTAGTAATGTATAGCTTAATTTATTTACAAGTTCTAGTATAATGTAATCTAAAGATGGAGATTTCAACCTAATTTAGAATAGGCACTCAAAGAGACATACTAGAAATGGCTAAAGGGGCACCTTAATTTGAATAGAATTCATTGAAGTGCCTAGGTTTCTTAAATTTCATAAGAAATGACTTTTATTTGGTAACATCCTAACTTGTAATACAAGAGGTACATCAAATAAGGGCTATGGAAGGTAGTTTATGCTTCTACTCAAAACAAAAAAATATTTTGATTACTATCATGGAACTTATGACTGACAATAGCTAATTGCATAATCTATCTATGATATTAGACTTTGAGAAGTACATTAGGAATAAATCCAATGGAATTTAGGTATTTTGACTTAAAAGAATCCATTGTCAAACCTTAAATGTGGATGAGTAGTTAGTTACTATGCTCATTGATAATCTATGGACACAAAATGGTGTCTATAATACTTATGTGTATGCTGAATTCGTGTGGTAATGATAAACATTTTCATACATTGTGGCTCTTGCTTTTGAACAAATTAAAGTTGCATGGATAGAAATATTATTCTTTAATGTAATAGCTACACTTCATGGATACAAGATTCCATCCAATATTAGGTGGGAAGGAATGAATGCATTGATTACAATAGTCAATGCTGCATAAGAGAACTCTGTTTAATTGGGAATTTATTTACATGGATAAGGAATGTAAGGGCAAATAGCTCTAAAAAGGGCTAAATTTATTGTTAAACAATCCTGCTTAGATTGGTCCATTCTTAGCAATAGTAATGTAATATTTTTGTAGAATTGGATCAACTTATTCCCATTTACTTTAATTTATAAGGGATCATACACTTCTACCAAAGTTGTTAAAATTTAAAAATATATGAGTTAAGTATCTAAAATACAACAAAAATATAAAAAAAGTTTGTTAAAATTCTATAATTATTAAAATAATCAATAATTTTCTCACTTCTAAATTCGCCTTCATTATTGCTTCTTATGGCAATTAAATTTTAATGAAACTCCTTTTCTAATTTAGTTATCAAGATATAAAACGATTTACAAGATTTACTCCTTTTCTTTGTAAGAAACTTATCTATGTATACCCAAAACAGTCTTTTTTCAAACATAGTCAACATTTCTTATGTTCTATACTCATGCATTGTTTATATGCAAAGCATTTATTTTGGAAAGCTCAAAGGGTTTGCATAATCATCTACGAAAGACAATTTAGTTAAATCTTTTATTAAGTTATATTTAATTATTTTTCTTAATTTATGTGTGCTAGCATGACAAAGTCTTCTATGCCATAAATTAAACTAATTAAAATATGACACAAACATTCTATTTGAGAACTACTTACTTATTTCAATTCATGTGAATAAGTGTTATCTCATTTAGTTGTAATAACTAACATATTTCAATCATTATTAATTTTATATATAATAGAATCAAATAAAATACTATAATTATTATTGCATAGTTTACTCATATTTTGGAAATTATACTTTAAACTATTAAACTTTAATAATAAAAAATATTGAATTTCATATTATACTTATTCATTTGATATATTTCTTTGAGTTCTCACAAAGTACTACTTTTCCTTCAACATAAGCTTATTATTGGATTAATAAATTTATTGTTTCAGTCATCTATCTCAAACAACAACTATCTAAGAATCACAACTTACTCATCTTTCAAAAGAATACATTCCTATAATTTTAAATTAATTGTTAGAATTATGAAGCCAAACATTTTTAGGTCAAGAATACTATTGAGTGGATGAAGTATAGTTTTCCCTAACTATGAAGAAACTTTAGGAAATTTAGATTAAACATGAGATTTAATAATACCTACATGTGCTATATAGTTGTTTTGCATGCTATAATGACATGTAAAATTTTTATTGTAACCTTGTAAAATATTGGCATTTCTTTTATCCCAATGAACATAAAATATTTTAGCATCTAAAACAGAAAATATTTCTACTAATAAGTTTTGCATTTAATAATGAACAAGCATATTTCAACGATTTAAGATCGTTAGTTCCTTAACTAAGAATGCGCTCCCCTAAATTTTTAGTCTATTACATCATTAGCCTTTTGCATGCTCATTAAATATGTGTTAGCCTTATTTATAATATGTTCACAAAGACATAAAAATTCACTATGCTTTTCCTTTACTGTCTTATATTCCTTACATAAATTTTCATATTATTACACACAAATTAATTGTTAAGCTAAAGCTTCGTTATAACAACTTACCTACACTTCACTTAATGATGTTCCCAATCCTTCTTCATACACTTCAGCCGCCCTCAAAAAAAGCTCTTCAAATTTCTCTTCCTCTTAACTTGCATTTGCCTCCTCGAAGTCAATTCAAGCTTTATTCAATACTTTCTTCTTCTAGTTTTTATTCTTCTTTATTTCATTCCTCTCTTTTTCAATTCAATCTTACTCCATAAAATATGCTGGTTCGATATGTCTCAGTTTGACACACTCATAGAAAAATATCTCCTCTTTTCTTCTAACTCTCTTTTTGGACCTTTGTTTCAAATATTTTCTTATAACACCAAAAATTTTAGAAAAACCTTTCAAAATTAGAGCTATGCTATCTTCATCTATAGTCTCCCCTTCTAAGGTATCTTTCTCTTTTTTAGTGCTATTGTTTACACTTCGCTCATTAATTTTTTTCTCTAAATAAAGCCTTTCTCTTCTTTCTTCTCTTGATCTCTAGTTCATTTGTCACGAGCTCACCTATAAAGTCATCCAATGTTATAATAGAAATTCTTGTAGTAATCTTGGAGGTTCTAGTGAAAGATTAATACTCTTTTGGCAAAATTCTAAGGATCCTTTTAGATCTTCATTCATAAACAAAGTCTTTCAAATATAACAAGTCCATTATTAATGTTAATAAATAAAATAAATATAATTTCAAAAGCTTCATTAGAAAGCTTTTCCAACAACTCTTAATTATATGGCATCATATCAATTTTAATTTCTTAAATAAAAAGATGTACATTTTTATGTTACCATTAACTTGTAGCAAATTCAAAAAGTAATTTCTAAACACATAATTCCATTATCCATAACAACATTAAAAGTACAAATTAAAATATTTATAGCTTCATCATTTAATTAAATTCTACATTTTTTGCACACCTTTTTTCCAAATGTTTTTTGTTTTGATATAACTTATGAATTTTTTTTGGTGTTCATTTCCCTACATACCAACTTCAAGTCATTGGTGGTATTAATCTTTCAATAGAGATTATAATGACCACAAAAAAGTGGTAGCTTTCCAGAGGAAGTTGTTAGGTCACCAATAGCTTTGATGAGTCAAAAAATAAATGTTTCGTATTTTACTTTAATATATTTGTTTAGTGTAACACAGGTCCACATGTAAACAATTAGCTAGTTAAATTTGAAGATGGTGACTTAGTGTATTTAAAGTGCCTTGGAGTTTTTCAACAAATTTCAAGGATTAAATTTATGTTCATCAAATTTAAAAATGTTTTTTATTATAATATATTAGCTTATTGATTTTATGATGGTCTTATTTCATTTTAATTTCAAATCATATTCAAGTATCAAATTGTTCAATCATCTCCTCAATTTAACAAACAAATTAAATTATTTTTTTAACCCATAATAATTTTCTTGATTGAATCTTGTGTTTGTCAAAGTTCATGTTACTTTGTTACTAAACTTTAATTAAATTAAAAAATTATTTATGTTAAATTTTTCATAATTTAATTTTTAAAAAAATTGTCACATCCCAACATGTCCCCAAGTGCAAAGCTCTTAGGTCGTGCTATCCCAAGGGGGCTTTCACAAGCCTTGGGTCAAGAAATAATCCAAACTAAATTAGTTTGAGGTCCTTCTAGCTGACATTGAATTTTTGAACTTGATGGGGCAAGGCATTGGATCCAGCTGGGCAGCACTCAAACCAAGTATACAAGTGGACAAGGGGGAGCCAACCCCAATTAGGTTCAAATGTTAAGCTCGTGTGAATGCTTATATATTCTAAACACCTCTCCATCCTAGCAATGTTGGACAAAATCCCTTGTCCCAATTTGTATCCAAAATCATGATGACATGGTGGGGCTCACCTTCACTTTATTAACTGTTGATTTATGATTTTGTCAATTTTGTATGATTTATCCTTACATCTAATGGCCATAGCTTCATCCTAATTTATTGGATAGCTAGAAATCTTTTCATCTCATCCCTGAATCATATGGCTATTAACTATGCTATTTGAATCTTACGATTGAGATCAACTTTAACTTTATCTATGTTGAATCAAATGATCCACATATCCTCTAACATGATTGGATGGCCTAGATCAAATATTACTTAATCGAATCATCCATAACTTATCAACATATTCAGCATTAGAATTGATGGCCTATATGGCCGTTGATTAGAACTAGTCGCCTTAGCCCAAGCTACCTAATAGCTAATTCAGCATTATAACTTTTATCTTTATCTTTCTTTATCATATTAAAAATAATATATATTTTTATAATGAAAGTATTTTTTAAACATAAAATTATTTTGAGAAACAAGTATATTAAAAAATAGCAAATATAACTTTTAAGTCTACAATTCACCCACCCCCTGTTACGAGATTGGCACACTACTTTTTACATCGGAAGCACATTCATCATAACTAGTTTAAGTATCAAGTTATGCAATTTTTCTCCATTGATAATTTAATCACATTAGAAGGGTGCCTAACTCAAATACAAATTGAAACTTAGTTTATCAATAGAGAAGAATTGATAGCAAAAATATTTTGAATTATGAAAAAAGTTTTTTAAATAATATTTTTTAAATAAAAATTTTATGCTATCTCTTATCCTTAAAAAATATTTGTTAAACATTTTTGTGTAAATTTTACTTTGTTAAAAAATATATTATTTGTATTTTAATTTTTTTAAAAAATTGGAAATAAACAATTGGAAATTATAAAAATGTAAAAAATCTTTGGTGATTAATTGCATATACAAACCTACAACTTCCTCAAGTAAAGGATTTGAAGAAGTAAAATAATTTGTGTAAGAGTTTTAAAAAATGATGATGCTCACAAAAATGAAATAAAATAAATAGGCTATAGCAATCCTTCGATGAAATGAAACTTGTAGAAAAAGAAAAATTATAATATGACATTTGATTTTGATGCATATAGTAATCCTCTGCTCAATAAATTATGCAATAATGCACTAATATTTTTCTCTTTTACTTGAATGAAAAACAAACGAGAGTTAGAGCAAAAAGATAGGTGGACATAATAAATGGAAATAATTGTTAGCATAAGTTGCTAAGGCTTAAGTTTTGTAGCTTAAATTTTTTTTTATTGTTTCAATAATTTTTATATTAAAAAAATATTAATTATAGACATATTTCAATGTCTAAAACATGACATCCTAATTAGTCGCTATGGGTGGAATGGCCTGAATTCGATGGCTTTTTAAAAGTAGTTGTTTATGATAAATAATGGGCTTGGTGGCTCAATGGTGCTCATAAATTTACCATTACAATCCATAAGCATTATTATGATCTTGTGAGCCTAGTATAAATTAAGATCAATGAGAGCCACAAGATGGATTTTGTTCTAGATCATTATATTAAAATTTTGCACTTAGGTATAGGTAATTGACAATTATTTTGGTTTTTCTAATGTAGATGATTAAATCTCGAATTTATGTGATTGAATCAAGGTAAATGATAAATACATGATTGATTTTAAATTGGACCACTCTGTCAAAGATAAATAAATAATCAGATTACAAGACTAAATTTTGCATATTTAAGAAAAGAAGGTGAATCTTCAATCATTTGATCATTAAAATTCATGACCAAATGACTGAATTTATGTCTATACATTTTCGAAAATATGATGTACATTTAAACATTTGATCATGATGACTGTGAGGTCAAACAATTGGTTTTGAATCTATATGTTTTTAAAAGTAAATGAATTTTACACATTTGATCTAACCATAAAATCAATAGTGCACATTTGCCTTCGAATTTTTTTAAGTGATATATGCAAAATTAATTTATAAGCCCATGTGCCATATTAGTATTAAGTGATTGCTTTAATAATTTTCACCCAAAGTATGATGTAGAAGACGTGTTTTAGATGAGAAACTACTAAACTAAGAGCTTTATCTATCAGTTAAAAAATTTTAAGTTAAGCCATTTGTAAGCAGTGTCTCCAACACTCATTTACTTGTCTTCAATTGTGTATTTACCCATGAATCAATTAATTGAGCTCTATAATAGATTGATCTTCTTGATGTGAAGATACATGATTTGAAATACTCAACAAAAGAAATTAATAAACAATATATTAATTTTTTCTCATCAATATATAATGCAAGGAATAATGGTTCAACAAAACTAGCATAACAAGCAATAAAAGTTGTCAATAATTAAAATTTGTTTTTCAATAATTACTTGAATAAATAACATATAAATAAAAGAAATAAATGATGATAAAATTCTACTTATAAATGTCAACTTAGCTCTCCTTCTTCTTTCCTGTATTGTCAAATTATGATCAATTATTATAAGCTTATGTATTACATAATATTCAAGTACACATTTATTGCCTAAATCATGCTCTACCTCAATTAGCATATCTTAGTATGTTTTTCACTATCGTGAGTCATGTGCTAATACTTGGCATGCTTCACCTTGTTTTTTGATTTGTCCCAACAAGATAAAATAGTATTATCTATGTCCAACTAAATTATTTTTGTAGAAAAAGTAGTGGCCTTCTATTAATTAATAGTTACATTATTTATTTTATTTTTTGTACTTAGATTATAAAATTTTATTGCTTTAAATAAATTGATAATGTTTGCCATTCTCTTACAAATTAATTATTGTAATCATGACAAAAAAAAGTTTTTGTAAATAAAATATAGAGTTAAAGATTAATGTTCTAAGTGTTGTATTATCCTGATTGTTTTTGGTTATGTTAGTAATTTTGAAATTTTTTTCCTATAACAATAACTTTGTTTAACTTGTAATATCATGAAAGAATTTTTGATGTTATGTCAGTAATTTAATATTTTTCATTATAATATTTAAATGTTGTTATGTATTTATATTTTTATATTGGCAATATTTTATTTTATTTTTAATTATTTACTTAAATATATTTCCTTAAAAGTGGATGGACCTTTGATTTATTTTAACTAATTTTTTATAACATAATTAATTGAGAAACTCATTCCTTGGACATTGTATTTAATATGACCTTTTGAACATCAATTTTGCTTTTCATTTTTGCTTATATGGTAAAAGTCTTAGATTTTTTCATTTAATTATTATAGTATATGTTATACATAATTTTTTATTATTTTTGAACAATTTTTTTTTAAACGAATAGTTCTTTGTTGAGTTAATTATTTGCTAAAATTATTTTTCAAAAAGAAGCGTTTTATTTTTTAGTGAACATTTGATAATACTATCGTTAAAATTAACATTATTTCATCATACATTTTATTTCTTAATTTTTATCTGTTTTTACTTGTATGTGCTGTCCATTTTTTATTTTAGAAAAAGTCTTCAAGAATTTAAAGTTTGCCGCATTAAACGATTATTTTTAAATCCTATTATAATTGTTGCTTTATGCATTGGGGTATTACAAAAATGATATTATAGATATGACTTTTTATGGTAATATTGTATATTAAATTTACATAATTATTATGTTGAAGTTTATGTAATATTATCATTACTATGATTATCATTATTGAAATATTTTTTTTATTTTAAATTTTTTAGCATCAAGCAATATACAATAGATTTAAAAATTTATTGTTTTATTATACACTATATTTATTTGTTTCTTATACTTGTATATTATTTATCTTTGTTGTCCTGTTTATAATTTTTAAATTCTTACTATATCATTTTTTAAAATTGCTATCATGTCATTTAAAAACACTAAATTATTAAGTTCTACAAAAGTAATTTTTAACAATTCTTAAGTTCTTGTCCAAAACAAATATAATGGTCAAAATTTTTTTATGTTTTATGAACCTATTTTAAAAACTTTGTGTGACAATTAAACAAAAATCAAAACATAAAAATAAAGAAAACTCTTGACATTAAATTTCTAACATTAAACATTTTACGAAATAGTTCAAGAGTGTATGCTATGTATAGCTTTCCTTTTTTAGTCTACGAAAAAACAAACAAGTAAAAAATTAGACTTCATTATTAGTAATATTTAAAATGATTAAATTAAAAATATAATTATTTTAGAAAAAAATTGTAATACCATTCAAAACATGGAAAATATGACAACATATATAAAAAAAACTTTATAACAAATTAAAAACAATTGTGATGACAAAAAATTAAAATTATTTATCAAATTCTATAAAAACATCGAGGTGACTGTGTTTATGTTCCAACAAATATCAGACATTTTTGGATTTAAAGATAGAAAATGACTAACAATGCAAAATATTAAAATGATTTAATAGAGTGAGCATTATCATAAAAAAATACTTCTATGTAGATAATACAAAATCTTTTAAGATGATAAAAAAGATTACAAAAACAAATACTTCAAATATTTAAAATATAAAAATAAGCTTTTGTTATACTAACAAAAACATAAACACTAACAAAACAATTATGAATATGACATTTCAAATAAAATTTGGATAAATATGTCTATTTAAAAAAATTAAAAATGGATATAAAATTCTTAAATCAAATTTAGACAGTGTTCTATTAGTCTTTTTATTATTATTTTAAAATTGATGCTAATAATAAGAAATATATTAATTATTAAAAGAAAATATCGGCATAATCATATGCTTTTGTTTTGTTTATCATCACAATGTCATTTAAATGTCATATAACACAATGATCATTAATTTATTTATTTTATTTATCTTCTCAAGAATTTTTCTTTTATTATTTTACATTTTTTAAAATTAAGTTTATATACTTATTTGTCATCACTAAAGTTTTCGAAAATTTTTACTGTCATAAAGTTTAGCTTTTTAAAAAGTTACTCTATTAATAATTTTTTCATAAATTTAAGTTTACACATTTTTTATTTGCATTGTGGGTGTTTTTAGCTTGGAGTATGAAAAGTTTTATTATTCATGTACACAGTAAATTATTTTTTAAATCTATTACTAACTAATTATGTTGATGATATTTTTTAATTTTTAATATATTTATACTTGTCATATTTATATTTAAAATATAATTATTCATTAGAATAAAAACTTTTAGGTATATTTTTACTCATAGAAAGTTAATTATTTTGTAAATTGTTACGAAACAAAAGATTCTTTGATATTGCATAGTATTTAATATTTTAATGTTTATATGAAAATAATAGTATAAGTTATCAAGAGTTTTAAATATGAAAATATGTTTTTTATTTTTAAAATTTATATATTGTCATCTCTTGTGTTATCTTTATTGGGAATAACAGAATATACAATACTAATCATTATAAAATTTCTAGAGTAATACATCCAATTATTTACATGATGCAATATTTTTGAATTTAGCAAGCAAGCACAAATATTTATTGTATGACATCAAAAATTCTAAATGAATAATGAAAGCATCCATCAAGTATATTTGTATGGTGTGATAGTGAGAGACATCATCTTATGAAATAGGTGTTGATATGATATAATTGTCTAATATATCATCTTGAGAGTGTCATAACAGTTTGTTGAATCATTGTAAATGGCTATCAATATTTTTCAATCTAAAGATATGTATTTGACTACATAACAATTTAACAAAGTTTTCTTATATTACATTTTTATTTATGTTACTTGTTAGATATATTTTCCATTTTTAATACCTTTTTTTTACTATGTTACCTTTAATAAAATATTATGTATTATGAAAATCATATTTAAAATTTAATATTATGAATTTGTTGTCCATTTTGTTATTTTTATATTTCGTACAAATAATTAAATATTTTCTATAAGTCTTTATGTTCACAATATTTTTTATTGTGTAATAATTTATAGTCTTTTAGTCTTGTATGTTCGATCTAAAAGTTTTTTACTACACATTTTTAATTTGCTGGTAGAATGAAGTTAGACATACAACAAGAAAAAATTAGGTTTACTTATTTTACAAAAAATTTAGAATATTTGGAAATTTAATGTATTGATATTTTCATTTTAGTTTTATTAAAACTCTAAATGTTTTAATTTTATGACTTACAAACATATTTCTATAGATTATAATAATAGAACAACTTATATTGAATATTATTGTTTTTATTTTATATTTATTTGAATGTTTTATTACTTTCATACTTCTTGCCTTGTAGTGTAGACAAAATTGTTGAATTTCTCTAAGAAATTATTATAGTACATTTTGCATATCGTGAACAATTATATGCAATAGCCTATGCATTAGGTTGAATTTTTATTTTATATTCTAATTATATTTGTGTAATTACTATGCTTGTATTATTGCATACAACATTAGGTTCTTTAATGTTTTAATTTTTCTATTTTTTGAATATCTTTTTGATTAACAAGAATAATTTGTAATAATCTTTAAGATAAAATTTATTACTTATTTAAATAGAATTTAATTGTAAATATTCAATGATGTTGGCAATTATAATTATTATTTTGCTATAACTTTTGAAAGAAATATTATAATTAACTAAATCATTTTGAAGTTCTTTTGAATATGTTTGTTAAAAAATTTCAAACATTAAATGTATTGATGCTATGATTTTTATTATTATTTATTTATCAACTCCAATATTTTTTCATAGCTTGCACATTAATAGCATTACTTTGACATATTTGCAAAAACCTATTTATAACTTGCAAGTGACATAATATGTTATGCTTTAAAATTTTTTGTTTTTGGATGAATATGTTCAGTAGGTTAGCATATTTATCTTGGTATTTAAATAAAGAATATACATTAATTTAAAAAATATTTTTCTCATTTATTTTTCATATAATTTTTTATATTATTATATTAACATTTATGAAATAAATATTAAAATTTAAATATTTTTTCACTTATGTTATTCTTTATTCCATTATCATTGCATAATATTATTTAAATTAATTTTTTTAATTTTTTTCATGTAAGAAACAAAACACATTTAAATTTCTGAAATCATAATTTATCAAAAAAATATTCTTAATCTAGAAAATTTAACAACTGTCCAACTTTGATAAAAACATTACAGAAATATTAAGAATGATTTTGAAGCTAAAAAAAAAAATTTCATATTCAATCTTTATATGTAAACTGTCTAAAACAATTTTCATAATTTTGGACAAATTTCAAGTAAAATGTTCGTTTGAGTGATCTCATAACTTTCGGAACATTTATATTTTTTTATTATATATGCGTCTTTTAACTTTGTTTCTTTACTCATTTTTTTTTTGTCACTTTAGTTATTATTATGTCAAAAATAAGTCATCTTAAATAAAACATCAATACGCTAATTATTTCTTAATTATTTAAAATATTTAAAATTTGAATATACGAGATATCAGTCAAACTATATGAAAACATTGTTATTTTTTTTAATATTAAAAAGTAGAATTTAAAACATTATGTATATTTATTATTAGAACACCTCTTATTTCTTTTTCTTTTTAATTTTTTTAAATACCTACATTTTTTGTACATAATGTATTGGATTGTTATTTATAAACTTTAAGCTATCCAATGTGTTTTTATTTACATTTGAATATTGCACTTTTTCGTAATTGTTTTGGTTTTAAATGTTAAAATGTTTGACATGTATTTTAGTGAAACTTATTTTATTCTAAATGACATACATTTTGTGAAATAAAATGCACATATTTTCAAAATTTTTATTTTAAATATTTTTTAAAAGTTTTGTTTTATTTAGAGTACCTTCTTTGATAACTCTTCAAATTACTTTGACAATTTTCGTTGATAAGGATTCTATTTTCCTAAAAAAAAATTTCGTTAGAATATTATTTTAAATGTCAAGATTGTTTTATTTTTCTTTCAAAAAAATTCTTTGAAATTTTAATTCCCAAACAACTTACATAAATCTTCAAAGACATTGAGTTTTGCAAGCATTATATTTTCAATAACAAAAAATATATTTAAATCCATCAAAATTACAAAAGATCAATCTATTATATGTTTTCGATAGTTTAAAATGTTGAGCACTTGAAGTAAAATTATTTGTCTAACATATCAATTATATTTATATACTACTCATGAAACTGAAAATATAATACCAAAAATAAATGTTATTTTAAAATTTTCATCACCAATGCTTTGATGAATTTTGAAAGCAAAAATTATTTTTTAGAATAATTTTAAAAAAAATATTTGAATTAAAGTAAACAAGTAAAAAATAATAAAAAGCATTTAAAATCTTGAAAATAATATTCAAAATCTATCATAATGAAAGATATATTAGTCAAAAAAAAGAAAAAAAATTGAAATAGTCAAGGAATATTAAATAAGTAAATAACGAAAGATTAAAAGTAACCACAACTTGTTGTTGAAATAATACATAAAATACACATTTACTAATAAAAAATAAAAAAAAATCAAAATGAGAATAAAAATATTCTCATAAAAGGACTTCTCTACAAAGATGCATACAAATGATGCTCCAACATTATTTAATCATTAATCAAAACTAAAAAAACAAAATCATAAAATACATCTTATTGTATGTATGCAGTGCCCCTCTTGATACTTAAACTAATGCATCATAAAGATGTAGAAAAGCTAATTGATATGGTCATAAACCAACTAAATCTCCAACAAAACAACATTAGTTATGAAGTATTATATATAATTTTGTTATAAGCCTATACCATCCATTTACTTGTTATTTATTTTGGTCTATTAATTAATTTGAAAATTTGTGTGTTATCAAAATTTTCATGTAGTTCACAACAAAAATATTATTTCAGTAATTTCATTAAGGAATTTTTTATTAATTTTTATAGTATTTCATTATACATCTAGATATTAGTATTTTTAAATTTTTATTTTTTATTATATTTTAAAATTTTCTTTATTAAACTATTTAGAAATAGTTTTGTTAACATTTTGTGTAAGGTTACAAAACAATTTATATGTTCATTATATTTGTGTCACTATTTTTTCTTTTACTTTTGTATTATTTATATAAAGATAATATAATTTTCAATAAGTAAATAAATTGATGACATAGAATTTTTGTAAAATAATTATGTTTTTTCTTAACAATATCACATTTATAATTCTTATATTAAGATATGATATATAATTTTGAATCTTTACCAAGTTTGTAAACAAAACAACCACTTCTTGACATTTTATTTAAACAAATATACACAATTTTGATTTCCTTTTATCATAATAGTTTTGTATATTTTCGTTCTTTAAATTTTCCTATAAAATTTACATTTTCATCTAACATTCAAACAAGTCAAACATTTAGGTTTTTTTTTATCTTGATTACTTTATATATTTTTGTTAATAATTATCCTTCTATTTTACTAGTTTAGTTTTAGACATTTTAGATACATCAAAAATATCCTTTCATTCACATTTATGAATATTGTTTATATATTATATAATAAAAATCACATATCTAATCAAAATATTTGTTAGCAATTTAAAGCAAATCAAATTTCTATTTTCTTCATTGATTTTTTTGTTTTATTTAATAACATAGATGCGATATTTGAATGGGTAAGTTCATTTTCTATTAATACTTTATTGTCACATATTTGAAAAAATAAAAAATTTAATTATTTGAAATTAATTTTATTTTCAATGTTTTATAATTTTTTTAGATAATTTGTTGCAAACATAAAATTTAATATTCAAAATATTTATTGACTTAGGTAATCTTTTATGTAAAACTATTACTTTCAAAATATAATCAAGTTTTTTAAGAAATCATAGTTAAAATTTAAAATGTTTTCATGATGATATTTATGTTACATGTTTATGACTTTGTTAATTATGTTACTTGCAATTTAAATAAATTATTTATACGTTTTTTATTTACTTATCTAGTGTTATGAGCTAAATTACTTGTTGTTTTTTATAGTTCTACGAGTTTATTTAAAGGAAAATATTTTCCAATTTTGTTATGAAATTAAAAGAAAATTTGAAACAATAAATATTTTTGCCACTTATTACCAAGAAATTTATAGAATTTAATATATAGATATAAATAGTAAAAATAATTAAGATAATTTAACATTTTCAATAAATGAGTTATATACATAACTTGTAAAAAACATTTAAATAATACAAAAAAATCAAATATAACATAAAATATGAGAAGAAAGAAACATAAGTCAGCTTTATAACAAAAAAAAATTGAATAAACTATAATTGTGAAGGAAAATTAAACAATCATTTTTCTCATAGTGCCAAACTGAGAAAGTGCATCTTTGAAATTAACAAAATATTAAATTATAAAAAAACAATCCTAAAAAAGGCCAAGTGATATATGAAATGTTACAAATTTGAAATAAAAAAAAATATTTATAATATTAAATTAATAAGTAATGATTAGTACAAATATTTTAAGAAATAATACTAACATAAATTATTTCAACATCAAAATAGAGTATATTAAATATGAAACAATATCTAAAATTTTTAAACAAGAATAATAAATAAAAATATAAATATGACAAAAAATATGAATTGTTAATAAAAAAAGATGAGTTTTTATGTAAAGTTAAAAAAGTTACCATTATGAAGAGAATAACTGCACAAGACAACATACATGATGGATCAAATTTATTGTACTATCAATAATATAAAGTATGTTATGCTATGCAAAATGCAACTTGTTACCTTGATGAACAAATTAAAAGCAATCAATGTGTTGCTGTGTGAGGAAACAATAAAGCTTGTTAACAAGTACATAAGTGTTCTTTATATCCACCTTGAGCATTTGTGTTACTTTAAAAAAAATATTGTACTCATATAATACATGATCATACAACTTACTTGTTATGAACTTAATTTTTGAAATGGTAGATTTTTTTGCAAATTTAATGAACTGGTTTGGTAAATTTAATGCACATCACACCTTGAGAAATTTTTTCAATAAATATGTTTTGCATATAGCTTTTTATATGTTGAGAATTCTATTATCTTTATATTTTATTAAAATGTTTATGAATTTTAAATTTTTTTATTTCTATTGAAATATTTTTTTAATGATTAAGAAATTTTAATTGTGCTTTACAAATATTTTAAATAGTTTACTATCACGGTGATGTGTCATTTGTTTGATTTTCAATGTTTTTGTTCCACATATCGTTACATACTTTTTATTTATTCATAAAACATAACAACTATTCATTTTTTAAGAAACAACATTTTTGTTTACAATAAATCATTATGAGATTTTCCATAGTATCAAAACTCTTTAATGATATACATTTTTAAGAAATAAATATATTTATATGTTAAAAAGAAATTTATTGAGTGAAACAAAAATAATTCTAATTGTTTAATATTTACTATGAAACATTTTTTTTTATACCAACGAAACCTGCTGTGTTTTTAATATTACTTTTTTGGGTGATTTTTGAATCTTACAGCGAAAAAAAAAATATTTATTAATCAATTAAAAAGCTTCATCAAGTGTACACAGAGAAACTAACTTTTGAGGGTAAGTCAAGGAGTGTTGCTAACCTTGCTCAAATGTTGCTCTACATAAAAATTAACGTGTCATTTTTCTAGCAATTGTAGGAATTGTAGCCAAAAAAATTGTAATCCATACTTTATTTAAGTTCGAATTATAAAAATTCTTATTTTTTAATTTTATGACAAATATGATCCTATTATATTACTCATGAATGTTAAATTTTGATGAACATAAGACATGTATTTCATACATGTTTATATTCATATAAATGTTCCATAATAAAAATTTATTATGTACATTAAGTTTAATATGGTCATGTGAGACATTCATTTATTACACTATTTGTATTGTTTGTTAAGGTGTGTAATATTAAAAATTCATATAAAATTATATCAAATGTTGTACCATAGATGTAGTCATTCGATAATTGGATGAGAAGCTAGAAGATATTAACTATGTGATGTAAAGTTTGAAATGTTGTATAAAAATAGTAGGATCATTGCCAATCTAGAATCAATTATGAGCTAAGAGTTGACGACTTAATTTATCGGTTAGCTAAATTATATGCACTTTTATGATCATAGGATCATACTAGTACCATCACATGAATTTTGTTCAAATGTGCATTGTTGTAAGCCTTCACTACATAATCATATTAATATGATCAGTTTTACAAATGATCTTTAGATAGAATTCTATCATACTAGCACAACAATATTGTAATTTTGTTATGATATAGATTTATATTTGAGTTAGGTTTGAGTACTTGAGCATTTGTTCGGTCTATATGTGTAATTTGTGTTTTATATAATTTTCATGCAACCACAATCATTAATGATTGTTATTGTAAGCATCTTATATAATATATTATTTGTTACATTCTTGCATCTGACAACATTTTGTTGGGAGTTAAAAAATTAAGTAGAATAGATTTGTCAAACTGTATATTACAATGTACTTGTATAAGTAAGACACATTAAGATATCTAAAAGGAATAGATTTTGGATAGGCACTTATGATAAGAAATTATAATTTAATGATTATTAATTTCTTTTAAGGATGGAATATAGTTCTTGGAATGCTTTGATTTTCATATATTTCTTTGATTCATATAAATAGAAGTGATTTTTGAAAGAATATGACAATTAATCTATTACTAAGTCATTTTACATGTAAAATAAAAAAAAGTTTCCTTTATCGCTATTATATCTAGATTTACTTCATCAACGTTGCCAATGTATTAAATTTTATATATATTAAAATTGCAACATCCTTTGATAATATTTAGTTATCATGTCATATTATTTTTTTACATATATAAACTGTTATATCATTCCTTTTTAGCATTGTAGTAATTGTGCAAGTTGTATTACACTCTTTTGATTGAGGAGAGTTGTACATGGTCATTGCCAAAAAGTTAGTGGACTTGGATTGAAATGCCTCTTACTTTGTCATTGGTAAAAATATAATGTTTTGTGAAGCTAACTACAAGCTAGCCAAGGGAAAAATAGATGTGGTTTGAAAGGTTATGCTTCTAATGATCGTAGCAAAAAGGTGTTGTTATTAATGAAAGCTTATTTCATGAAGGATAGTTTTAGACTCCTATAATAGTCTAAACTAAAGCCTATGATACTAAAGAAGTATAATAAATTATTAAAGAATATGAAATAATATTATACACTAATTATGATTAGGAGGCATGTATAGTATTTTAGAATACAAATATTAGCATTCAATAGTAGTAGCATAGCTTATTTAGCTAAGCAAGTGGTAACACCTTAGGCATTAAGTAGAAAATCTTATAAAGTCGTTTTTTGTTACATCTAATTTTATGCAAGAAAAATTAAAGTAACTCAAGATAAAGCACTTTAATTGAAAAAAATAACTCAAACTTTTGTTACTAACTAAAAATAGATGTTACTAAAAGAGCATGTCATTTTAATGATAATATCCTTTGGTTTTGTAGGCGGTGGTGCATGGAGCACCAAAGATTAAAAAGGCAATGAGGTAGTCATTTTGGGTTAGCTGAATTGCTTGGCTTAAAAGAGTAACAAAATAATAGGATAAGATTTAGAGCTTTGTTAAGAAATGCAGTAGTTTGGTGATTAGTCTAAGACGGTAAAACGGTGGATGAGGAGATATGGTGTTCGTGAGAGTAAGAATTTTTTTGTTAATGATATTCCTAGTGGAAAGTCTCTGAGATTCAATTCATATCTTTTATAAGAGATATTATTGCCAACTTTTCTAATAGAAGATCATTCATTTTTTATCATTGTCTATCACAAGTAAAATTAGAATCTCTCAAACTAAGATTAGACATATACATTATTTTACAAAGGAGAAAGTATACAATAAAAATAAATTTCCTTTTATTTTTTCATCTCATAAGATTCCTCATATTTATATGAATCTTAAATCATCATAAGTAATTTTAAAAAAAAGAAATAATAATAAAATTAATTGAATAAAGCAATTAATAAATTCGTCCTATGTTTTAGGTGGAGGCAATGGTTAACAATGAAACAGCAGAGCTATTCATGTGAAGCAGATAGATCGGAGCTATGTTTTAGTTGTGTTTCGAGGAGCCAATTGGTCAATACGTCGGCACGATTGTTGATCTGGTTAACAAAGGTCCAGTGGGTTATGAGCTCCATGGGTTCGTGCAAGTCATGTGGGTGTGAGACAAGTCGATTATGCAACTTTGTATGATTATGCTAATGGCCGCAAATGACCGCGAAAGATGGATGACGATGAGAACAACCAAGAAAAAAAAATTTAAATATTTTTAAACCAATTTCAAGAAAATTTTGTATCAAAAAAGTTCTTGAACTACTACAACACAAGTAACTATAAGTTTATGAGCCAACTTTAGATGCTCTTATGTCATTATTCGATTTGATTTGAGTTACATGTAGGAAATGGTTTTATCGAATCACCCAAAATCCTTATATGCTGCTTTGATTTAGCTTTACTTTTAATTTAGTTATTATTTTAGAATAACAACGTTATCACATAAAAGATTAGCAAATCTAAAAATGACATTAAAAATGTTTGTTATAATGTCGTCAAGACAACAAAAAAATCATTTTCAAAGGACTTGTTTTTAACTAGATTTTGTTTGAATAAAAGAATTCTATTATAAAAGTTAAATAAGTTTTCTGAAAACTAGGTTCTTCAAAAAGTTATTATGAGTAAGAAGAGATTACTAAAATGATATTAATTGGTTTGGTATAATAAAATCTAGATTTAAGTATGGAAGTTTTATCTTTATTTTATATCAAAAAGTTAAATAAATTTTGCTAATATCTTTATGATGAGAAAGCATGCCCAAACTAAATTAATTTTTATCAAGTTTAAAATTTAATAATTCATTGTTTGACCTAGACTATGTTCTAATAGATGAGCGCTACTTGCTGTGTTAAGGCACTATGTTCTAACAGATAGTTTTGATTCTTTTTAGTAATATGTATTTCATGTTATTTTAATTTTATTATTTTTTTACTAATTAATTTTTATAACTAAAATATACTTTTCTAAAAGGTTTTGAAAGAGAATTTTCAAACATATGATAAGAATTGAATGGTTATATGGATGGTAAAGATGAGATTAATATTTTAGAATCTTGATACTTTTCTAGGAAGATTAACTTAAATAAAATTTAACTTTTGTTCTTTGAATGAGTGATTTCAATAAATCTTATTATGTAATCAAAACAAAATTGAAAAAACTATAATAAAATTTAAAATAAATCTCTTCGCTAAATTCAAACCATATCTCTTCTTCTTTTTTAAATTCTCCCACAAACATGAATATAAGTTTTCTAAAATCTAAAAATTTACTTAAAAAAATATATATCTAATTCTTTGTGCTTATTGTTTTCAAACAAAATAACATAACAAAAGGTCAACTACATAACATATTAAACAATCTAATACTCCATTGATTATCCTTTGATAGTGACATTATCTCCTTTTTACAATAGTTTTGGACCATTTCAATCATTTATGGGACCATTTAGTATCCTCATTAACTACTTTCCTCTCATAATTCTCCCCATTTGGTACGAAATTTTTGTTTTGTTAGATATCCCTTGTGACAAAGAAATTCAAAATTTACTCTACCTTACACATTCTTTTTCAAATGACTTTTGATAGTTTTTTGACAAATTTCGTAAAAAACTACTCCAAGTGTTATTTATTAAAATAAATAATTCATATATTTCTAACATCATTTGACACTTTTGTTATTTTTTCTTAAAAAGTCACTTAGAATTAAATTAATATTATTTTCAATAAGTGTTGGTATTTTTTTTGACATATCCAACTCAATTGGAGGAAGAATTATTATTAGGTTTTTTTTCATTTGCTCTATTGTATTTGACTTCTCAACCATATTATCAGTTCTTTTAGTTTAAAGTCTTTTTCATCTTATACAAATATATTAATATGCAAATTTAATTTCATCACATTCAAAATAAATTTTCAGAAGAACTTATGTTTATTCAACAAATATTAAATAAATTTTAAAGGCTTTTGAATATTTTGCAAACTTCCATACATATACTAATTTAATCATTCAAATTCAAAAAATGTTGGGATGCCGATCATGAGTCTCTTCTTCTACTTCCCAAATGACAACTTGTTAATATTACTTGTCCATTGTATATTCAAGATAGGATGCTCTTCTTCCGTATGAAACAACCTTGGCTGCACCACCATGCTAGATATGTAGTATTCGCAACACCTTTTATTAAAACTAAAAGATAAAATACATGATGTGCTCTAGCTAATGATAATAGCAAAATAATCATATAAGTAACGTAATAATTTATTTCAATAATCAATAATGGAAAAAAAATTCCTTGTCTTTAATTATCCTTATGTTTCAAACATTATAATACATTTCATTAGATGAAAAAGAAAATTAATTAAAAATCCAATAATTACCCTAACTACATTAGAAACCTAATTTTCATAACCTTAACATATTCTTAAGTCTTTTTCATTAATTTCTATTTTTAGCCAAGAATGTTGTGTTCAACAATGGTTGACTACAATATGGATCGTGCAACCTTTTAAAAAAGTATGATGTAATTTTGGAATCATTATGTAGTACAATAGTTTCTGCCATTCCACTTAAGTCTTATTTTATTGTCATCATATATTTGATCTATTATTTTCCAAAAGAAAAAATGTTGCACTAAAAGGAAACATATCAATTTTTATGGTGGATAACGTCATTTTCAATTAAGCTTAATTTAACATCTCCACATACAAATAATTTGGTTTTAATCTTCCTTGCATCACCAAGCTAGCTTAAGAAAATAACAACTTGGAATCATTATGCCACAATGACTAATGTAATAAAGTTAATATTTGTTATTGGTATAGCATATGTTATTAAATTATCTATATAAATACTTAATTTAGCATCCTCTATGTTTTACATTGTACATTTTTCTCTCCTCAAAACTACAAAAGCTACTTTTTCTTTTCCCTTAATGATATAGAATCTCAAAACAATAATGCCATAATAATTGAAGCCATTTTAATAATGTCAATGTGTAAATAAATTTATTGTCAAAAAAATTATGAATAAAATATTATGTATGTTTCAATAATTTGAAACCAAAAAATGAAAAATTAAGCATAGTTGGATTGTAGATTTACTTTTGTAAGTTGGTAAGAATTGGAGATTACAAACCAAGTTAATGGAAGCTATGTCAACACAATATTATTCAAATAGATAAATCAATTGGAAATTTATTAAAAAACTTACTTCTAATGGAATCTACTCAAGTGGTGTTTTATCAAATTATGCATCGAAACAAAGAGATAGTTTTAGAAGACATGGAAGGCTTTAGAAAAAAATTGGATGACAAACAAAGATTCTAATATAACAAGTTTTGTTGTTTTATACTTAAACATTATTTCAGTATGAGAATGTAGATAGGATTTTTTCATCAAAGATTGTACTAATTAACTTCTTCTAATGTGATATATTTTTATCAACAAACTATGACTTCTGTAAACTATTTTGTAAAAATGTATGTGTAGGATTTGAGATGAACATAATCAACGAGGCACCCTATTATCTCAAATTGCGAGTTTACTAGGATAAGAAAAGTATCTTTGACCTTAAATAAAGTGCATAATTGAGATGTTAAAACTTCAAAATTAAGGAAATAGTTTCGTCAAAGGAGTTAGTACAGAATGAAAATCACGTTAGAGATGTAATCTTAATTGACCTCTCTTTTGGAATAATAAGCTATTCCTTTCTTTAAAAAGAAATTATGTATGTTGCATCTATTTTAAAATTAATACTATAAAATACAAGTGAAGCTTTAAGAAAAGAATTTTCTGTGTCCATCTTGGATTGTTTCAACTTGTTTTTGAGAGTGAATTTTTTGGAATTGAAAGATAAAACAAGTGACCACATTATTGTGGCAAAAAATTGGGCACTCACAAATAAAAAGTAAATGACCATGTAGTTTTAATTCAAAATAAGGGAGGGCTTGTAGAAAAAGTTTATAAGTGGAAGGATTAAACTTAGAAGGAATTCTAAAACCAATAGTAAGGTTAAAGGCGATATGGTCATTTTTAACATTTTTTTATTACAAGTTACTTAAACTATACCAAATGGATACTAAGAACAACTTCTTAAATGTTGTTATTTAGGACAAAGATAATGTAGAATAATTGGATTTCATTCAACATTATCTTCATCATAACAATGTGCATATGCTATCGAAAGAATTGTATAAATTGTAGCATGAACAAAGATCCTAATATGACATACTTAGTAGATATCTACTCAAACTTTATATCAGGATGGGAACATAGATATAACTTCGTTCATCATGAACTATGTTGATGAAGTTCTTCTAATCCAAGATTATGTAGATGATATCATATTTGTATCAATGAACTTGGACTCATGTGAATGATTTAGTAATATTTTGAGTGTTGGAAAAGAGATGAACATATGGGTTATGTCATATATTTTCTTAAATTGAAAGTTAAATAGAATAAGAAAGGGATCCAATTATCTTTAACAAAATATATAAATGAGATGTTAAAATTACTTGATCTTTAAAAACTCAAATGCATTTATACTTCAAAGAGTTCCCACCATACTATTAAATAAACATGAAAAAGTAAAACCAATAGATTTCTTTGTATAGTAAGGAATGACACGTTCTTCACTTAACTATAAGAAGATCTAACATTGAATTTTGTATTGGAATTTTTTGATCAATTTTAATCATGCCATGAGGACTTCCACATAGAAGCTATAAAAAGAATGTTTTGGAACTTTCTTGACACAAAGTTATTAGGGTTTTTGTATCTGAAATTTCAATTATGTCATGATTTAATAGGGCATGGCTATAATTATTAAGTAGGTTCTCAAATATATAAGAAAAGCATTGTTGTTATTTAATGATTTTTTGACACCTCTTAAGCTTATGGTCTAGAAAGAAAGAAAACATTGCTTTAGAAACAAATGAACCACCATATATAGCATACGGACGATTTTAGTGAAAGTTTTGGTTTTGAAAAGGTAATTAGATTATATGGGATTACATTTACAAAAAACACCCAAACAATATGTCAATTTGAATGTCATTTTTATCAACCAAAATCCTATAAAGTTCTATAAGAGCAAGCAAATTAATTTTAGGCACCATTTCATTAGGGACCATGTAAAATGAAATATGGTAGACATTTAATTCGTTGTGAACAACATGCCACTAGTTAGCCCCTTAACAAAGCTTCTCAGTAAAGATTTATTTCATAGAATTAGATGATTTTTTATGATGACAAAATAGGGAGAAATTAAGCTATATTTGAAGTGAAGTTCCATGACTAAAGGGGAGGTCATATGTATGATCCGATTACTTTTAAATCTAACTTCACTTGATAATATCCAATAAATGTTTTCTTACACTAGATTTAAATACTTTATGATAAACTTAAATGGTAAATAATCATAAAAAAGGGGCTTATTAGTATCAAGTGGAATACTCCAAGATATTTTATGTTAATAATCTAATTAAATAACATAATAATTGATTATGTAGCTTTGCTTGTCGATATGATAAGTGAACAATGTTAGAAGGATATTAAAGTTCGAAGAATAAGTCAATTAACTTAATACATTATATAGCCAGGTGTGGGACAAGAATGGAAAGGATTTTTGTTTGGTCAAGCATCAAAGTGTTCATTTTGTATATGAGACCTTCTTGTCATATAAATTTGTATAATATATAAGATTTATTATCATGTTGTCCATATATTAAAGATTACTATTAAATTTTTATTATCATTTTTTTTTCAATTACATGCATTTTGTTCCTTATGAATAGTTTTTCTATTGTCCTAATAATTTCATAATTTGTTTATTTTTTATCCCATTTTAGTTGCACTAGCATCTTTATATTGTACTTTTATTTTTTATGACTTAATTTTCTTTTACAAAAGAGATAGCAAGCATTACCGCATTACTAGATTGATTTTTTAGGTATGTGACGATCATCAATTTTATAGTGTAAAAGATGTTAATTAATTTTTTTTATCCTATTTTATTATCTCATTTATCTTATTATTACAAATGTTTTTATCAACCTTATTTTATTAAAAATCTTTTTTATAGAGTTTATGTAGAAATATAGTTAAGCATTTTAAATAAGTCATTAAGTTATTAACAAGAAGATTTTCGTGTATTTTTTATAATTTTTAATAAATGGTAGATATTTGTCTTTTATATGTGCGATTCATATCTTTCAATAACTAAAATATTTTTTTTCTACATAATAATGTTTTTATAAATATTTACTTAAGTTAGAATTATTAATCTTGATTTTTTATGTTTTTGAAAAAGTTTGCTATTGATAATACTTTTAAAGCTTCACCTCTCAAATCTTTTGCTATGTTTGTATTTTCATAATTTATACATTGGCAAATCAAAGCATTTATGTTAGTTCATTTATTGAAATCGAAATTATTATGATAACCTTTAGTTAAAATATTTGCATAACATTTAAGATTTTAAAAACACAATTTGACCATTGTGCCACTAAAAGATTCTTTTGATATATATGCATATTCTATATATTTTTTAAAATATTTTAGTACCTTAATAATTAAGTTGTTTTTATTATTTTTTTAAAAAACTTCATTTTTAATGATTAAATTAACAAAAAATTTTATTTAGCATTCTTGCATCTAGTTTTTAAGAACATAAAGATACTTATCGTTAAATACCTTTTAATGTTTTATATTAATTGAAGTTTTTTGGTTCTAGCATATAAAATTTAGATTCTTTTTCTATGATTTTTTATTTGGACTATTCCATGAAGGTATTGAATACCCTTTATTCATTAATTATTTTTTATTAGCTTTTCCTTTCATTAAAACATTATCAATAATTAATTTTGTGATATTGTTTATTGAAATATCTTTATAAAATTTCAAATTTTAATTATCTTGACAAAACCTTTAAATTTTATGAATTTTATTTTGCAAAACAAATTTTTCTAGTTACATATTATCTACATAATTTTAAGATATCATATTTTAGATGGCATAATATCTTATATTCTTTTTATTTTTCCATATATTTTTGTTTTTCTTGAAAATATCTATAAATTTGATATTATTGACAACACATTTCTTTTGTCATTAAATCATAAGTATTAAATTAAATTTTAAGAAAATAAAAATTTTGATTACTTGAAAAAAAATTAACATAAAAGCTAAAAAAACCAATGAAAATAAGAAATTTTGACAATTTTCACCTTAGCTCAATGCTATTAAAATAAGGATCAATCTTAATAACTATTATTATCTAGATCAAACACTAGTGGCAAAAAATATGCTCCACAAACTTCTCACAACACCTTAATCAAAACCGAAAGTGATTAAATCTCGAGATGTAAACCATTTAAAGAAGGTCTTATGCCTTCTTTATATGGACCTTTAGCATCATTGTAGATGAGATGCTTGTACATATTTGTTGCATGAGTACACTAATTATTTAAGCATTATATACCTTTGCTTTTAACAATTTTATCATAAATAAATTATTTTTTTCAAACTTATTTCACTTTTTATGATGATAATTTTAATATGTTATGGATTTGTTTTGACATATTAAGTATTCAGTTATCATAATTATTTATATATGTTTCAATATTATTATTTTTTAATTACAATAACAAGATGTTTTCTTGCTTACGTTATTGTGGAACTTTGCAATGTATCATTAAAATTTACCAAATATTTTAAATATTTTTTATAATTATCATGTACCATTTTTTCCCTTCATTATATTGAAAGAATGTGTTATTTAACGAACTAATATTTTAAATTAAGCCCATTTTATAATATTTAAATATTTTTAATAATGATTGGTTATTTATTATATTATATCAATTAGAAAACTCTTTGTTGAGACATTATTCTTAGTGATTATCTTAATTATATTCAAAATAGTTATATTTATATAATTTTTTCATAGAATATAAATTATTTCAATATTTTGTACCAATAATTTAAATATTTTTTAACATCTATGATTTTTTTGCTCTAACTGAAATGATTTCTAAAATTGAATATTTTTCACTTAATTTTCTATTTTTATTTTTTATTTTTTTATTTAAAATTTGTACTTTTTTATAATTATGAAGTTCACTTTTTATTAAAAGTTTTAGAAAAACTTTTCTTGAAAAGTATTGCTAATTTTTTATATTTCAAAATTTGTGAGCAATCAATATGGAAAATATTTTTTGAAAAAATATTATACATATGGATTATATGTGGTTAAGTATTTTTCTAAATCATTGACTTTTATATATTTATCAATTCTTTGATATTTTTTTGCAATGACAAGTTTTTGTTACTTGTTTCTTTAGGAATTATTTTATTATGTTTGTAAATATTTTAATTTCTTATAGTACATTTGTAGATATTACTAATATTTTTCCCAATACATGGAAATTTCTTGATAATATTTTTTTCTTTATTCTTTTTAATCTCACAAAATGGAATGTAATTTGAAATTAATGTGACAATTTTTATTACTCTTTATTAACAATTGGTTTGAATATTTTCAAAATTTTATATTTATCAACAATATTCAATTGTAATCTTTCTATCTTTCTAGAGCTTGCATTAATCATTTTTCTTAATGTTTTGAAAAATATAACTTAATTTATTTATTTATTTTATTAAAATTATTATGGATTATATTTTATTAAATATTTGCTATCACTACTAGATATATTGAACATAGTGATCAAATATTAAATTATTTGATTAATTTAATAACCATATTTCATTTAGTTATTTAAAAATTTTCACATTAACAATTTTGTGACATTTGTGTTACTAAGAAAAATTGTGTTCACTACAAAGCAGATAGCGATAATAAATTAAATCTTTTTTAATGTTTACATCTTTTTGCAATTCTATTTTTTTATATTGACATATTTGTTATAGATTTAATTTCATAAATAAGTTTTAATATGCAATTCTCAATTTTTAAAAATATAAGTGCTCTTATTTCTTAATGATTTGCCATTTTTTGCCTCACAATATTTTTTATTGAAATTGTATTTAATATTTTTTTATTATGATATTTATTTATTATCATCTACACATTTCTATCATTTGATATGATTAACATTATTTTATTTTACATAGAACACTCTTCTTTTATTATTCAGCTAAGTTTTCATCATTTCTTTTGTGCAATATTTTTAATTTTAAAGATATTTCAATTTGGATATTTATTTTCCATTTGATTTTTTGTTAACGTTTTAAAATTATAGTCCTTAACAACATAATTTTAAAGGTATGATTGGTTTAGAAAAAAAAAGTAAATAAGATGAAAAGATAGATAATATTATAAACATATTCAAAGTACAATAGCAATATAATGTCCCAAGAAAACATATTTTATCAAAAAAAGTTGTTACTAATGCTTTCTAGGAGTCAAAAAATGAAAACAATAGATGCTACAAAATATCTAAAAATAATCAAAAACAATGTAAAAGTTACCTTAAAATATAACATATATGTTGAGAAAAATAACATTTAAAACTATAAAGAAAAATAAATGAAAAAAAAGATATTTAAGTTATCAATAATAATTTAATATCATATTAGTTAAAAAGAATATACAATACATAAAAATATGATGAACATTTTATTGCAAATAAAAAATAGAACAGCAATGATGGAAGAAGAAAGCAGCATGGGCTTCCAACAACTAGAAATAGGTCTTTCCTTTATTCAACAAAGATAAGGAAACGTTGATGAAGATTAAAAGAAAGTCAAGTAAGGCCAATATTGCCCTCCATTATAATTGCATGATTGGGTCAAAAATCTTAGTGATGGAGAAATCAAATATTATAATTCCAATTTCATACTTTCAATCATAAAATTATTTCAATATTTTATAATAAGAATCCACCTATTAAAAAATTAATTTCCATGTACAAAAAATTTTCCTTATACTTAACCCATTTCAATCAAAAAAATTCTACAGTGGCAAACATGAAAAAAAGTCCTTATATGATAAATAATAAGTCTCCTATAACAACTTTCCTTATATTAGTTGAACAAATAAAAAGGTTACATACTCTATATATTTATACTCTTAGGGTATTGATTGAGTTCAACATTTATTATAAAAGTGTGACTAATAATTTTATCCAAAAACATATTATATAAATGCAAATAAACATTTATGCTTAGATTTATATTCTAAATTAGGGACAAGAAAAATTTTAGATTTAACACAAATTAAACTTATTTATTTTTCTATGCCTTATTTAGAATAATCTTAAGAAAGATAAACTCAAGTTGATGTATTTTAGCAAGGAAATGCTTTAAAGTCTTATTACTACAATAAGAAGTGAAATTAAGAGGACATTAGTTAGATGTTCATAAGTTTCATTTAGAGTTGACTTAAGTGGTTGAATTTTTGAAAGTTCTTCAAATTTGCATATGCATTAAAGTAACTCAAAGCTTCACTTAATTGGTTATCATTGAAAAAATATAAAAAAGTTGTGTTAAACAATAAGATTGATATTTTAAGTCATAGAAATTACTTGATCAAAGTGTCAAGCATCTACTAACATGACTAAGTTCTTCCAAGTATAATACTAATGTAGATATATAAAATAGACCCAAAAAATATTAAGTAAGAAATTTCCAAAGTTGATAACAATACAGTATGTTTGTGTTTCTTTACGTTGAATGGATTTATCAAAGTTCATAAAAAAGAGTAAAAGATGAATAATTAGATTAATATTGTAGATGTAAGTGACCATGATAATCCCTAATAAATAATAATATTCTCATTATTAAAAATTATATCTTCTAAAAAACTTTCGATATTAAACATATTAAGAGATTTCACATAATAATAAAAATGGATTCTTAGTGCAAATTAAATAATATAATACAATAAAAGCATAACACAAAACATTTTATGGTTTGAGTGAAATTGAAATGCATGTAACAAAAATGTAACTATAGATACTCATGTTTACAATATTGAATGTAAATGATTGTTTTTTTCATGAACGATGAATTTTGATAAGATAACACTAAAATGGACAAGAATTTTGTATCCTGATTTGACATATGTTAAAATAAGTCTAATTTTAACAAAATATACCTAATGCAAAAAAAAGCAAGCCATTAGTAGCATAAGAATTACATGAAAATGAGAAAAATTTCAATGATAAATTGTTTGAAAAGTTTCTCTCAGACTAAGCTAGAAATAATCTAGAAATAAGCTAGAAAATGGATTTGACATTTGATAAGCAATTTTTAATTTCAATTTATGTTGAAGTACTTTATTGTAATTACTTAGCAAAGTTATTCATTAGTTTGGGTTAAAGGATAAAAGTCACTTGCAACTATTACAGTTTTGTGAGCTACTTGGTTAATATGATGTATAATAAGATTAGCCACATAAACAAGATAGCAAGGCCATCAGTGTGGTCACTATTGTATTATTGATCAAGCATAGTTTGAGGAAAGCATAAAACAATGTGCTTACATCATGTGTAATGAAAAAAGCAATTATTTAGAGCGATGATGAGGGTAGAAGAATTGCTAAAATTAAGGAAAGTGTGGCCAAGTGTGACAATGCAAAAAGTAGTTGTTGTCAATAATCATGGTCATTTGAAAACAAAATTGGCTTTGATAAGAAAGCAATTAATAGTTGAGATACATATGTTAGGAATCCTATAATTAAAATTTAATTTAGCTCTAATTCTATAAAAAGGAAGAATAATGAAGGAAGAAAATGGTAAGGGAAGGAAGTGTAGCATATGCCTTCCACTATTTAAGTCCACGTGCAAAATACAGCTCCACAATGTTGACATCTCAATGGCAAAATGAAGTTAAGAAGGACCATGGAGGCATGCCACAAAGAAATATCCTTTGCCATGTCAAAGAATTAGGATCAATTTTAGGAAGACATTGACATGTGGAGATTTGCCAAAATTGATCTCATATGATTCAATTTGCAAGCATTATGTTTTTTAAAAATATGACAAAAGAAGTCACTTGAATGTATCCACACCTCACTCATAAAATGATTTGAAAATGTTTTAAAACTATAACAAGTACAATGGCTGCATGCATAGACTCGAAGAAAATTCACAACACCACACATCTAAGGTACTTCTAATATTTGTTAAATAAGCACAAATCCAAGTTATATCCAATAGATGTTAGTACACGTTATGTAGAATAAAACAACATTTGGTCCAATAATGCTACGCACCTACAAACAAAAAAACATTTATAGTGCATTACTAGATATGTGTGGAATGTCAAGAATAATGCACAAAAATAAGACAATTGCATATAGAAAATATTGCTAACATAAGGTACATCTAGTTCACTAGAAATTAATAAATTCAATTAATGATAAATTTGCATACATTACTAATCATTTGTTGATGTTCGTAGGGTACTCCTAATCATATCAATGAAAATTTAATAGTTAAATCATATTTGGAACGAATTAAATTAATTTTATGAATACAAAACAATTCTAAAGTTTTCATAAATATAGTTAAATAGACAACTTTTTGAAATAATTCTGCCTATGTTTCCTAACACAACAAAATTTTACTATTCCTTTATTAAATTAATTTTATTATATTAAAAAATTTTAAAACACTTGCAAACTTCAAAAGCTTACATCTACTTATTAGAAGTCTTGTTGTAGAAGCAAAGTACATTGTTGTACATAATTTCATCATCACCCTCAAGCATCACAAAGATTATGGGAATTCTTTTTTATTTTCCAAAAGTTCTACACACAAGCCACATCTTATAGGATTAAGCAAAGAGATTTGTTTTTTTAGAATTATAATTTGATTAGTTTTTTGTTACAAAAAAAATTTTGTGAAGGACGAGTTTAATGCACAAAGACCCGACAAAGGTTAGCTTTGGCATAATAGGAGACAAATTTGAATTGCGCTCAAATTAGCAAAAAAGTACAAGGGGTTGTGGACTAGCATTAGGAGAAACATACTCAAAGCGAGGTTTTGTGTTTTCCTTAAAAAAAGGGCCAATGTTGTTTTTCCAACTAACTTGGATAGAAACTAATCCAACTAAAATGCTCTAGGCGCGTTTTCAATACTACTATTGTTCTTTTCTTTTTCACTTGCCAATAATGTGATTACTAATGCTACTACAAGTTGTGTTTTTTGGGACCAACAATTATTATCATAAAAAAATTACTAACGTTTTAAGAGATGTAATGTAAGATCTTTAAAACATAGATCACACATTATTTCTAAGAGTTATTGTTCTTGTGAGAGAATCCAAGCAAACAGTTTTTTAATGGATTCTTAGTGGGGAAATTACTTAGAATTTTTTATGCCAAGATACCAATCAAACATTTGCCAAACTTTTACAAATAAATATTTCTATTCTTCGTATATAAATTTAAGATACACCCTAAACATTTGTGAAGGCTCAATGCCTTCATATGTTGCTCAATGTCAGCCTGTCCACACCTTAAGGATTACATGGACAAAGTTTGTTAAAGAAGATCAACGAATAGGGCTTTTAGGTCTAATCTAGGTCAGAAGATCATATGACCTTAAAATACATCTAGATTTGCTACATCACCTTTACTAGTGCAAACCAACATAGTCTATAAAACCCTCAAACAAAGTAAGATCTCTTAAACTGTGCTGACCTACCATCCCATTCCTACATGCCTTGAGTTAGATCTAATCCATGACACTATTGTTGTCTGTCAATCCATTGACATGATCTATGATGCATTAACACAGATATGACATATGCACCATTGAAATTGCATCAACCCCATTATTCGAACCACAGCACACCAGCATAAGTCTAACATAGAATACTATATTTGAAATGAAAATCCAATCTGAATATCACATGCAACCCTCATGCAAACTTACGTAAAAATGAACAAAAAATATAGCTGCTTAGAAAGTTATTTTGCAACTACTTGAGCCAAAGAAATTTTGGACCAAAAAAAACAACTTTTTTACAAAAGCTTTGGTAGCCACATTTTAGAAAATAGATATTCAAAACTAAAATGGTGGCTTTTCAAATTTTGTATTGATAAAGGTTTTTTAAGATAAATTTTTTATTTTTATTTTTTTCTTAAGCACTCTATAAAATTGGAGTAAACAGATTCAGAAACATCTAAAATTAGCTCACAAATACACATCTGCAAGCATTTTATTAGTTTCACAAATTTATTTATTTATTTCATCGCTTCCACCATGAGATGACAATGCGGATGACAGATAACGTTTGCTGTCATCAACATTGTCATCTCTTCTCAGGAACACTGACTTACCAGTGTTTAACTACCACTGATTAGGCTTGCATGGACTTTCCACGACCATGCCAACTTGCGAGTCACACAAATCATGCCAACCCTTTCTTTCTACAAGACCTGCACCTACTTAAACCTAGAATAGATGTGCTGAGACTTCTGTCTACACTTCTTTGATTTCAATTAGCTATTTTTCCACTCACTGTTTCACCACCCATTGTTATCATCACTCAAAACATAGAATTTATTTGTGAACTACTCAATTAAATTAATTTTATAATTTTTTATTATTTTTCATATTTTTTTAAATTAGTGATGAATATTTGAAAATCTTTATAAATAAAGATTTTTGCCATATTAGAAAAAAATAATGGAATTAAATTTATTTTATTTATATGCTTTTGCCATTGTGGATAAAGTGTGCATGCCTAATCCTAGTTTGAGTGATAACAATTTTCTTGATGAGGGATAAGGATCGAAGATTAGAGTCATTCCACCGATACAGCTCACAACTAAATCCTTTATGAGTGACATGGATCGAAGATGAGAAACCATCCAAAAAGAGAGTAGATAACCGAATAAAATCTCACTTATCCTAACATTCACATAAATATCAAAGGGTTTAATCTTTCATCAACTTTTATTTTCTAGATAGTAACTTAATGGTAAAGTTACTCTTTTCTACTATAGTATTTCACGTAAAGTTTGTCTAAATTCTTTATTTTATATGTCTAATATTGAATCTTCAAAAAATTATTTTTGTTAGATTTTATGCATAATGCATATAGACTAGTGTGCTCAACTTATTAATTTACGCTACAATTTTGGAATGCCAATTCTTGAATAGTTCTTAAATATCGCATATGTCATGTTACCTTATTTATTATATAATACCTTTTTATTGACCCTAATAATCTTTTTTGAGTATCTTCAATATTATAGTATATAATATGTCATGCACCAACTTTGATACCTTAGAGTACAATTTTTTTTAAAAAAATTTGTTTTATTTAATGCATTCATGTTTCATATTAGACAAACTTTTCTACTAAAAAAATGTTCTACTTAATACATCAACATTAGTTCTGAACTAATTTTTTAATTTAAAAAATATTATAGTTTTTTTATTTAAAAAATTATCTTTATTTTTTACTTGAAAAATTTTAAATTTTTTTCTACAAACAAATTATGGATAATTTGTTTATACAAAGAAAATTTCAAACAATTTTTTATCTTTTTTTCTTAGTTTGTTCATTAAGAAAATCTTAACTAGTTTTGGACAAACTTTGTTTTTACAGGTGGTACAAATGCAGTGATATGGCTCCCCACCATCTTTCTTGGAAACTATTTAGTTCTATCTAAGAGGCAGTCTGGAAAAAGCAGCTACCTCGATCATTTGCCATTTTCCAATAAGCATATGTCATCTCAACTTTGCTAGTTTATAGCAATATTTTCTTTGATTTCATATTTGTTTATAACAAAAGGAAAAGAAAGTTATCCCAAATTATTTTATTTTCTTGATATCTCTTATATAATAAATCTTTGAATGACCATGAGATGTTGTAGGCCTTATCATATAGTAAATCAAGATCTAGAATTACTTCAAAACCAAAGACAAAATGTAAACCAAGATCCTATACTAGAAATATACCAATAAATTACCTAAATAACCTAAAATGGTTGGTCAAAGCCTCCTAAACCAACAATGTGTCTAAAATCTTAAAAGAGAAGGGGATAATAAAAAAGGTGTCACACATAATAATTTAGAAGAAAGAAATCCTAGAAGATGTAGACACTTTGAAAGACATAATGATACTTTTGTTGACTCTAATTAAGATATCTATAAACGAGATCATGATCATAGAAGATGAAATAAACATTCAAATGAGTCAAAAAAAAAGATGATCTAAACATATCTAGTAAGGAGGAAAGTCTTAATAAGCATCAATTTAAAGAGCACATTGCAAAAGTGAAATTGGATGCCCTAACATTTTATGGTAGCCATGATTCTAAATATTACATTGATTGGTAGACTAATGTGGATGATTATTTTGATTGACATCAAATGAGTAAGTAAAACAAATATCAATTTATTAAGACTAAACTCACTGCTGTTGCACATAGATTCTTTAGAAACTTAGAATAGTAATATGTTATCAATGATGAATAAGTACCCCAAACTTGGAGAAAACTTATGGTTAGATTGTGCAACAAGTTTGTTCCAATAGCCATAGTGCCAAAATATCAGACAAATGATAAAGAGTTTCTTATGGTGGTAATTCTATTGAGGAATTCTTTTACAAATTTGAGAATTAAAAATCTAAATGTGACATAGATGAACCTGAGCTTGTAGGACTATCTTATTTAAGGGTTGGTTTTGAAGCAATACATACATGTTAAGCTTAACTTGAGAAATGCTACTACTTTAAAGAAAGTTATCACATAATTAAAATGTGAAAAAAACATAGAACATATTTTAAAGAAAATGATGAACCAAACTCTTTAAAGACCCAAACCATAATTTCTCAACACACTCATACTCACACTTCATCTACCTCATTCGTCATTGTTTGTAAACCTCCCAAACTCATATTGCCACCTACACTTTCACAACGTTCTTTAAGCAAACTAACATAATCTAGAATTGCCTATTCTATGTGCCATTAAAAGAGACATTTAGCTTTAAGCTTTCTAGAGAGTTTCTTGACCATGAGACTAGAAAGTTTTAATGAAAAAGAAAAGTCAAAGCAAGAGAAAAACATAAAGCATGATGAGAAAATTAGATAAGAAATAGAAAACATAGAAAATTAATAGTGAAATACACCATTAAAATTTCATAATCATAAGATGTCTAGAAGTACACCAATATCTTTAGCACTAGCATAAAAATTAAAGTACAAAAACATATGCTGATTATAGATGTTGGTAGTTACATAAACATAATATCCCCTAATTCAACTAAGGAAATAAGATCCTCTTTATTGAAACACCCAATCCCCTACTTTGTGTCGTTGTTAGATAAAACCTTTATACTTAATATGCAAGGATGTTATGGACTCTTACAATTGGGCAGATATAACAACTAAGTTTTATGTGATGTTATACCTATGCAAGCAAATCATCTTATTCGTGAAGGATTGTGACTCTTTTATAGGGATGCAACTTTGAAGGATAAGACTAACATGTGATTTTATGTTTATGAAGAAAAGATCATCGCATTTCACCCTTTCTATCTTCAGAGAGATCCCAATCACTTAAGCCTAGCTATTTTATAAAAAATTCTTGGCCCACGAATAAGGAAAAGGGAAATACAAAATTTAAACTTGACTACATTACCCAAGTTAGAAAGATCCTTAATCAAAGAGATTTAATTCCTCTTTCTTACAATTAACGAGTTAACCACCACCTTACCAAACCTATCACCTATCATATATTCTCATAATAATAAGCCAATATTATTTATTAGTCTTATTCATTTACTAGTAGACTTTTAAACTTCTATTTTTATTTTTTCTTTTACTTTTTATAAAATAATATCTAAAAATTAATCTAAATAATAAATCATATATGAAATTAGCAAATCTTAAAGAAATATTAGAAACTTTCATGAAAAAGACTATTATAATTAGAGTTAAGTTAGAATAGTTGCTACTTGGAGTTTACAAAAATTACAAGCCCATGGTGCTAGACCTTTTAGGATTATTCAAAAATTAGGAATAAATGCATATGTTTCGGATCTGTTAGACAAGTGTAGGATTAATGCAACCTTTAACATTAAAAATTTAGTTTCTTATAAAACACCACATCAAATATCTTGTGAGCCATTTGAGTTTGATTCAATTATGTTATGTAAACCATACAAGTACATTAGCCTTCACAATAAGTAAGGATAATATGGCAAAAATTATACATCATGGGGTAAGTTTTACCAATATTGTAGAGTTCAAAAATTTTTAATTTATTGGAAGGGTAAACTCTAATCAAGAAATCTTGGCTTACCTATGATATCCTACACTACTATACCCACCACCCTGATATGATTGGGCAAATCCCACTTTCACCTATAGCGGATGATCTAGAAGTTTTTAAAAATAGTTCACAAATATGCATTAGCTGGTGTAACGTTAGTCCCACAAGTTCATTGATGAAATTTTGTTTGAAAAATATTTTAAAAATGCTCAGAATTAAAATTTTTCAATTAATTTTTCTATCTATCACTGTTCTTCACCATTTGCTATTGTCAACATTGTTGTCAGCCACTATTAGCACCAAATTTCATCCCCCAAGCTGGCCCACAGTCCCACGTGTCTTGAAATGAAATGAGAACACTGATTAACAAATCTTTGACTTACACTAACCTAAAATGAAAAATACCAACCCTCTAGTCCCATAACCTATTCTTGTTTGCACAACCACCTCTTACCCAAAACATAAAACGAATGTGCGGAGACACCAATTTGCACTGCATCGATTTCATCTCGTCTTTTCGCAACACACCATTACCATTGCCTGAGACTTAGAATCTGTTTGAGAAATGATTAATTCAATTAATTCCATAGTTTTCTTTATTATTTTTTCCTTTTCTTAAATTAGTATTGAATACTTAAAAATCTCTACAAATAAAGATGTTCATCATATTTGAAAAAATGATAAAATAAAATTTATTTTGTTTGTGTGCTTGCACCTTTTTGGACAAAATGTGTACGCTCAGCCCTAGTTGGAAAGATTCTAACTTTATTCGTAGGACTCAAGGATTAAAAGTGAAAAACTTTCCACCAGGAGAACGAGTAATCAAATCTCTTGTGATAGACAACAATCAAAGGTGACAAATCATTCATCAAGAGCATTGATAGACAAACAAATTCTTGCTTTGGTTAATATCCACATCATCAAGTAAAGGTTTAATCTTTTAGTAAATTTTATTTTTTAGGTAACAATCTATAGTTAAAGTTACAATTTTTATAAGAGTACTTCACATAGTGATTGTCTAAATCTTTATTTTATATGTGCAAAATTAGATATGTCAAAACCTCTTTTGTAGGGTTTTGTGTTTAATTTGATGCTTCTTATATAAATTAATAATCTATGCTACAGTTTTGGAATGTCAATCTTTGAAAATTCTAAATTATGGCTCACATTATCGAATCTTGCTTATTACAAAGTGTCTTTTTTATTTTCTCTAATAATCTTTTGAGCATCTTTAGTATTTTTTGCTCTAATTTAGACCTTAATGGAATTTTAAATGTACTCAGCATCATATACTCTTTGAAAAGAATGATCTTTGCTTGTCTAAAAGTTAATTGTTTTCATTTTTTCTAATTGAGGTCTAGGATTAATCATAAGAACTACAATGTATTGAATCATGGTCCTCCAAAAGTTGTTACATAGAACTTTATTACAACATGTTCTTATCACAATTGAATAATTGTTCCATTTAGTTTTGCTGTTTCTTTCATTTCATTGATCCCTTTTTGTGATGCTATTTCCCTACACTATGCTTCTCTGTTCACTTCATCACATGAAGTTTTCTTGGATTGCCACTTTAGTCTACTGTTGCCTTCCTTCTTATTCTTAATCGTATTATCTAAAGTTTTTGAAAAAGCTTTGCATGTAAGTTAATTCATTACTCTGGGTTTTCCATAAGGCTTATTAAACTTTTTCAATGCATATTTATTTCTTTATCACAAAATTAGTTATATCAATCACTGTTCCAAATAGCCTTTCTTTGTGCTATTAACGTGGTTGTAAGCTTACATATGGAATGCCCTTTTTGTTGTCCTTGGTTCCCACTTGACTAAAGATTCCCTAGACAACTATCTTCTATGTGTTGCCTTTCAAGGTTTCTTGATAAGCATCAAACCTTGCTTTAGAGCTTGATTATGCCAATGTTTGTGATATGGATAAAAAAGCAAAGCTAAACTAAGCATTCTTTTGAATTTTCTCTTATTGGCACCAAATTTGAAAAGAGAGAGAAAGCTTAAAGTGTTTTTGTTTTTTTTTCTAATGGGTATAATATATGCACATGATATCTTCTAGCACTTTCGACATGGAGCACCTACATAACAACTAGTCACAAATGACCCTCCATGATCTTCTAATTAAAATGTAACCAATTCAAGCCAAGAAAAAGGAATATGGTTTTAGAATTGCCTTAGAACAAGCTGAAAATGAGCCAACCTTTTTCAAACCTAATATTGCTAACCACCATAAAATATGATAATGCAAAACTCATATTTGAATACCGCATAAACCCTAAAAACTACATGGAAATTTTCCTTTGACCATTACTTTTGATGGTTTAGACCTAATGTAAAAGTGTAGTTTTCGCCAATGAAACTGAGTTATAAATAGAAACCATGGACACCCAATATTAAAAAGGGGATCACCACTCATGGAAATAAATATGACTCTGATAAAAGAATTAGTTGCATGACCAATGACTTGCCTAACATAAGTAGAAAAATATGTTAATTAGTGTTATAACCTTGTGTTTGATGAGTCAAGCATAAATGTGTATATTTTATTTGGGCTTGATTTTAAGTAAAATTGTTACTAATTAATTAAATCAAGCCATGTATTTTAAATGCCTAAAATAATGGTCTCTAAGGGCTTTGAGGTCATGGTATACTTCAAGAAAATTTGAGACATGCACAGGATTTTTTTATAATTGAATTTTTTTTTATTTCTCTTGAATTTGATATATCTAAACTTTGAGATTATGAGGCACACTAGTAGTATTAATATTTAAAAATATTATAAAGTTATTTAATACTAAATTTTGATTTTTGGGCCAAGCATATTTGACAAAATGTATAGACATTGGTATTTGATTTTTTAATATTACTTTGAAATTGTTTTTCATGAATTTCTTTTCATAGCTATTTAAATAACTTATAATACTATAAGAATATAAAATTATCTTTATAACTTATATTCAAAATTTTGGAACAAAAATTCGTCAAAAATACCCTAAAACAGCTGAAGTCTCGGGAAAATGCACTGCAGCAATGGGCGGGTCGACCCGGCGCGAAAACAGCCCGTCTAGGTCTTTTAGAAATTAAAAATTTAATTTAAAAATAAAAATTTTTTTGGCCTGAGAAGGCCGAGCCAAGCCCGTCGAGAGGAGCTCGGCTAGCGCTGGTCAACGGTCAAATCAACAGTGCTTGGCTAAGCAAAGCCCGCCCAAAGCCCGCAGAGAGGAGCTCGGCTAGGTCAAACTGCAGCGCGGTCAACAGTCAATGAACAATGCTTGGCTAAGTCAACCCAAACCAGGTGATCAAGTCCTGGTCAAGGAAGGGGGGAGCCAACCCCAAATAGGCTCGCAATGTAAACAAGGTGGATTTCTTATATAACGCTCCAACACTTCCGCATACGCAATGTAGGATTAAAAATCCCAGTTTCAGCCTTCGTGGGATCCAATGGCTCAGATCAAGCCCGCCTGGATCCAACGCACAGGATTCATCCCGTAAGATAAAATATGTGTCGTTCATCTTCGCACCCGGATCCTACGCATGGGATTAAATCGCGTAAACGGTAATCGCGAGATTTAATCCGTGCCGTTCGATTACGCTCCTAGATCCAACGCTCTAGATTAAGCCCGAAGGGTAAAATGCGTAAATCAATCTGCGCCGTTCGTTTTTGGGACTGGATCGGACGGTGGCTGCTTTCCGTCTTTTGCCCAAACGGCTAATTAATTTTTGGAGCCGTTGGGGGTGTTTTTAGAGCTCAAATTTGAGCTCTATAAATAAGGAAAATTGATGTATTTTTCAGTTTAACCTTTGCTAAATTTTCCAAAGATTTCAGATCTCAAAATTCGAGCACTCGAGCAAAAACAATGCATCCAAGCTCAAAAAGCAAAGCGGCAAGAAGGCTATTGGAATTAGAGGTTTTTCAATTATTTCTCAATTTCTATCCCTCTAATTTGTTGATTATGTGTGTCTCCCCTTTTCTCCTATTTCTCTTAAGTTTTTTGCCAATCGTTGTACTTTTCGTTTTGGGGCAAGGGCATCCCGGCAGTAATGCTAAAGCCCCGGGTTTGAGTTGTGCTAGGTAAAAACTCAAGTAGGTTTGGGATTAGCCGTAGTAAAAATCCCAAGTAGGTTTGAGGTGAATCGTACGAAAAACCTCACTTGTAATCGGTGCATTTAGTGGATTTTCCCAACACCGGTTGGGGGTGGACGTAGACTCGGTTTTGAGTCGAACTACTTAAAAATTTGTGTGTTCAACTCTCTTTACTCTTGCTGAAAGGTTTTAAGTTTAATTTCGAAATTCATAAAATTTTAAATACACAATTCACCCCCCCCCCTCTTGTGGGATTTCCTTAGCACGAAACACTTCAATTAGTAACTTACTCATTCTGATGAGAACCATTTATGTTGTGTGTTAATGAAGACCCTTTGGTCTTTTTTTCCTAATTTCATGTTGGGAATAGAGAATATATGTAGAAGGAGCTCATTAGGGAGATAATTCACAGTTTGGAAGAGGTCCATAGGATTGGTAATGAGTTTAACACCAAAAAAAGCTTTATCTAACCAAAAGAGTTGATCTATCAGCTAAGTTGAAACTTTTAATCCACGTTTGTTAGATAATCTAGCAGCATTGTACCAACAAATCCCATATGGATCACTATCCTTGGACTCACTATTGAAACCAACAAACTTATTCATTAATTTCCTATGGTATCTTGTTCCAAATGTAAATGGTGAGGTCATATAGTAGTGCAATAACACACAATTAGATATATTGCAAAAGAGAATTGTTGGTAATTTAACACTAGGGAAGAATAGGAAATCAATGAATATGCTTCTTATTCCTACCAAGAGAATGATTACTCCAGTAAGGCCATTGACGACGCTTGGCCGTTATAGTTATGAGACAGACGTTTACCTAACCTAAGAGAAGTGACGATTATAGACATGTCATTGCTTTCGATACCATTATCAAGTTTGGAGAAAAGGATTGTAAGTTCATTATTAATAATAAGATTATAATCAATGGAATTTTACAAATGGTTCAGTAGGCAGCAAACTTGAGACCACTTGTCACCCAAACCCATATATTATTTTTTTATAAAAAAATATCAATTTATGTCACTAAATAAAGAACTATACCACTTAAATTTTCTAATACTTCAAAAGAGATTTTATGTGATCTTGTTTTTATGCCACAACAAAATATTATCTTATGATAATCCTTGTTTGATGACTATGATGTCCTTCTTGCAGCAAACACATACAATAGCAATTTAATAAATCATTGGAAAAAAAATTTAAGCTACACCCATGAACATCTATGGATTATATCCAACATATTAAGATGCAACCACCTACCACTCCAAATAAGAAGATCTTATTTACGTCTTATGATGTAATAGATCAAGAATTTATTAATAGATCTTTTATTTGAACCATAATAGTATTAACATTACAACAACTCCAACAATAAAATAAATTTTATTTAGCTTCCCTAAAATTTTAACAATGGAATCCCAAGGTTTGCTATCCCTTCATGACATCAAACATTTTGGCAACCTATACAAAATGTATCACATAATTGGATTAATTCCTTTAAGCATCAAGAATTCACCTAACAAGTCCAAGACTTATTAGAAAAAGCATTCATAAGTGAAAGATGTAGTCCACTTGTCACTCCAACCCCAAAAAGCCTAAAGAAAGATGGTTCATGGAGAATTTGTGACATTATTTTTCATATTTTTACATTTCTAAAAATATATTAGTCAAGAGTTAGTTTTTATTAGTATTAGTATTCTATTTTCAAACTTATGTACTTGTTTTTCTTTGTTATTTAGTTTTACATAAATTTGAATATTCTTAAGTTTATTTTCAAAAATAAAATAAAGAATTAAAGTTCATAAAGCATTTTGTATAATTTTTTAAATAAATTATTCCATAAATGCTATTACTATTGAAACAAAAAATAAGAAGTTACAATGACTCTGAATATAACTAAATGTTTGATGTGTTTAAGAATTTCTATAATTATTACAATGCATCGAAATTGTGAAGCAAATTGAGTTATCTTTCACATAGAAAAAATATTATAAGAAAATATTATAATAAAAAAATAAGAGATATTTTTTGTAATATATTATTTAAATTAATCAAAATAAGCAAACTAAAATCAATTATTTATTTTCAATTATTTAAAATATTGAACATTTGAAATGTTAAAGTTGTTTAGGTAACAAGTCAAAGAAATTGCTATCCAACTACACACAATGAAATTTTATATTAAAAAAAATTAAAAATTTAACATAAGAAAATAAATATCATAACTAAAAATTTATATTATTTCAAAATTTCCATTAACATCACATTGATACCTTTTAAAAACAATTAATATTGTTTTTCATATTGCAAAAATAAAATAACTTAATTAAATAAGAAAGTAAAAAAATAAAAAATGTGTAAAATCTTTAAAATAATATGCAAAGTTTGCTAATGCACGGCTTATGAGCTCACAAACAAAGAAATAAATTACTCAAGGAAGATTAATTTGGCAAAAATCATACAAAATAGGAATAATTTTAAAAATTAAAAATAATTCACAACTTGTTTGTTAAATATATTTTTTTCTAAATAAAAAATTAGAAATCTATGTTAAACATAGAATAAAAATATTCTTCTAAAAAAGTTAACTTCTCTGTAATGATACATATAAAATAATCAATATTTTTTAACCGAGTATGGAAGCGGTGCACTATATTATAAAAACATTTCATGATATCTAAATTTTTGTATTAGAAAGGATAGAAAATTACAATTAATATTGTCAGATACCCTCTATATGTCCAACTAAACACCATTATTAATTATGAGGTGTTATATACTTTTAGTAACATGTTTACACGATCTATTTAGTGCAGATTTATTTTAAAATATTAAAATTTTGATGATTTTTCTTAACAAAATTTTTATGTAGTCTGCAATGAGAATTTTATTTTAATTATTATAGTATGAAATGTTTTTAGCAGTTTTATCATTCCATTACTCTATGGGATATTTGTATTTTTAAATCTACAATTTTTTAATTTTTATTATGATGTGTAGCTTTTGTTGAATTAAATTATTTTGAAATTGTTTTGTTAATCTTCGGTACAAATGTGTAAAATAATTTATATGTTAATTATATTTGCTTTATTATTTTTTTTTCTTATACATTTGTATAGTTTATATAAATAAAATATAATTGTTCTTCAATAAATCTTTGGATATGTTAAAATATTTTTAAAATTTATATGCTTTTTTATATTAGAATAACTCCTTTCTGATACTTGGAGTACACCATGATTTATAATTTTGAAACTTTGCAATAATTAAACCAAATGCAACTTCATGACATGTTATACAAATAAATCTACATATTTTGAATTTTCGGTCGTCTGGATAGTTTCATATATTTTTATTCCTTGCATTTGTGATCCTTTGCTTGTTCTGACATATTTTTGATAAAATATTAATATTTTAAAATTTAATTGTAATATTTTTTTAACTTTTTTAGTTTTATAGAATTTTTAAATGCATCACTGAATATGCATTCTTTAATTTCGGAAATTTTTGGCTAAATTATCTAATAAGAATCATATTTTTAATAAAACATTTTATTGGGCATTTTAAATACATTCGCTGAAGAATATCTCAAAAGTTTGCTTATATTAGAAAAATAAAATATTTAAAACAATAAATACTTGTCAGAATATATTAAAAAATAGTTTTAAGAATTTTACTAGAATAACTGCGTATAACAAAAAATATATTTTGTCAATAAATAGAGCACAAATAATTAAGATAATTTATAATTTGAAATAAAAAAGTTATATGCAAAAGTCATAAATTAACCATAACTGTAAAAGAAAATTCAATAATCAATATATTTATCATGTTATGGAGAGAAGTGCATCTTTGAAATTAACAAAATATTATATAGTAAAAAATCTAAAACGATTTGCATTATTGAATATTTTGTATTTAATTTTATTAAAATATTTATATCCCATATCAAAAAAAGACTTGCATAATTTTGGGAAGCATACCAACATATAGAAAATAGTCAAGTCAAAATATATGAAATTTTACAAACTTAAAGCATTAAACAATATTCGTAAAATAATACTATTTATTAACGATAAGAAAAGAATGTTTAACAAAATAATACTAATATAATTTTTTGAAAGTAAAAGTGAAAAACAATAAATATTATACAACATCAAAAACTTTTAATTTATATTGAAAAACTGAAATAAAAAAGATAACATATAGAATAATAAATAAAATAAAGAAAAATAACTTTATGAAATATTAATAAACAATGCCAGTAAATAAACCACGATAAACATTCTTTATGTAACGGACAAAAAGAGTACAACAATAAAGTGAGACACCACCTAAGATCACATACATAATATAAACTATGTTCTGATTTGTAAAATGCTCTTTATTATCTAGGTGTACAAAAGAAAAAACATGCTCACATATGCCTGAGTATTCTTTATGTCCACCTATAACATTTATAAACCATTAAAAAAGGTATTGCACCCATATAAAGCATGTCTACACAAGTTATTTGTCATGCACTTAAGTTCTAAAATTGTAGATTTTTATATAAAGTTCACAATCTCGTTTGGTTAATTTCTTGCACATTATCCCTTAAAACCATTTTCTAATAAATACGCTTTGCACATAGATTTCAATATATTGAGCATTTTAATATCTTAATAATTTTTGTATACTTATCAATTAGTGTTTTTTATTTCTAATGTAATGTTTTTTCTACTATTGAGAATTCAAGTAATGATTAGTAAATATTTAAAAATTTTCAAATAGTTTATGACAATGATGATGCTATGTTTTTTTTTTCTTCATATTTCTTGATTCACTTATCATTATAATACTTTTTGTTTAATTATAAAAAAATTAAGCTATGCTTTATTAAAAAATTGATTTTGTTATTATAATTACTTATTCATGATAGTTTCCATAATTTTAAAAACACTTTAATAAACTTTTTTTAGTAATTGTTAAGTTTATATGCAAAAAATAAAGTTGCTTAAATGAAACACAAATAGTTATACCTCTTGAACACTTGATTATGAAACTATTTATTGATGAATCATATTTTTGTTAATACTTATTTTTTTTAGCGATATTTGAATCATGTGTTTTAAAATTGAACATTGATTAATTAATTAAAGAGTTTGATAAAATATTTTATTATGTAATTCACTTTATATTATAAGTGAATGAGTTTTAGTAGTTTTTCTGATGTGTAGCTGAACCTGTAAATCTAGAAATCATTTCTTTAGCATTTGATGAACTAATTCCCACTCTAAAACTCAGTAAATGTACTTTAATTTCGTTATAATTATAAAACTATCCGTTCATGTTTATATGGCAAATGTTCTTATATTATATTGCTCTTAAAAATTTAATTTGGGAGATAATAAGGCATGCAATTCATACATGTTACATGCATAAAAATATGCCTTAATAAATATTTAATATATATATATTTCATTCTTTAAATTGATCGGCTATTATAATTTGTAAAAGCAATAAAATTATATATTACCTATGCATTATGCATTTGCACCTTTCAACTATCTTACAATATGATTGATATTTCAAGACAACAAATAAAACATAAGTCAAATAAGATTATGCACAATTTTCTTCAAATACACTATTTATACTACTTTGATATTCTTATCATAATTCGACATTATGTGGCAACCTAAGTAGTGTGTTAAGATGTATAATGTTAAAGATTAATACAAAATAACAACATATGTTATAACTTATGATGTAGTCATTAGAAGATTAGATAGTGCATGAACTAAACAATATTAAATATATGACAAAGTTTGTAATGTCATATAAGGACAACATTTTTTATTCTTTTAAGAATGAGATCTTTATTATTTAAATTTCTTGATTTGTCTATATTTCATTTGATTTATATAAATACAAATAATTATTTTAAAAAATATAACAATGAATCTATTACCAAGTAATGTCATACCTAAAAAAGGAAAAAGAAAGTTGATTTTTTTGCACTGTGGCATCATCGTTTGTATTATTTGCTTGATTGCTAATTTATTTACTATTTTACTTGTTTTATCAACTTTTCTATTACTATAAAGTTTCACAGATTAATTTGTAGCTTTCTTTCATATTATTTAATTATTGTATAATATTATTTTTTTATGATCTATATAAATTTTGATGTATTATTTCTTCAAGTATTTAATAATTGTGTAAACTATAATGTGATATGTTCATTGACGTGAGTTATACCTAGCTGTTGCTGAAAGAATAGTATAGTCGAGTGAAGAAGAGTCTTATAAACTATAATATTATATGTTCATTGACGTGACTTATAAATTTTGATTGCTAATTTATTTACGTGTCAATGTGTAAGAAGAGTCTTTTTTGAAGTTAGTCCATGATAACCAAGGTTAAAAATTTAGTTTTTTTTAAGCTTTTGCTACTAGTAGCTACAATAATAAGTCTTGTTTATTGAAACTTATTTTAGTTGATTAAGAGAAATGCAAGTAACTGTTTTGTAGAATCACCTAAACGCATTTGTGTCCCTTTTTTGTTTAATTTTTTTAATGTTTAAGAATAACAATATTATGAGATAATGGTTTGCTTAAGTTGAAAAAATTTTTCTAATTTTGTTTTATTATAACGGTCATGACAACAAAGAGAATCGTTTGATGATGCAGTTGATTTTAAGTTGATTGATTTTGTGCAAAAATATTATTTTGTGAAAACTATATAAGTTTTCCTAAAACTATCTTTTGAAAGCATCATTAAAATTAATTAGAGATTATTACAGTGACATTAATTAGTTTGGCATTAAAAATCTATATTGAATTGTCAAAGTTTGTTTTGATTTTGTCTTCAAAAATGAAAAGATTTTTATTAAATATTTGAAACACTAAATATTTTTTATGTTTTATTTATTCTATAGTTTATATGTTTTTTCTTTTATTTAATTTTTTAATAGGTGCTGATATGTATTTTTTAAGAAATATAGATATTTTTACTGTTTAATATAATTATTATTTTCTATTTATAATAGTTTATATCTTATTTTTTTATTACATAATATTTATCGCTCAGATTGTTAAAAGTTTTTTATTGAAATGTACTATAATTAGAATTTTAGTAATATATATATATATATATATATTAAACTATACAAATAATTTTTAACATTTAAAATTTGTTTCAAATATTTTAATCTACATTAATGAATTATATTTTTCTATTTTATATTTTTAATGCAATGTTTTAACTTTTTTGCATTATTTAATCATTTTCATTTCTTACATATTTAAAGTTTATATTTCTAAATCGATATTTAATGTTGTTGCTCCAGTATAATAATTTTTTCTTGTAAATACACATTGTTAGTTCTATTCTTAATTCTCAAAATTAATAACTTCTTTTTATTTTACTTTAGCCTTTTTTTTACTTTCAAATAAAATAAACATATTAATCAATTTTGTGTTAGTTAAAAATCTTTTTTGAACTAATTGAACTTATTTTGCAAAATTAGTTAATTGAGGTATTATCTCTGTGATTTAAATTTTTTGTCTCTTTTGCACCTTCTTCTATCAATGAAAATTCATTGTAATTGGCATGCTTACAAAAATACATTTAAAACATTGCGACATTATGTCACCTAGTTGAATGAGTTTTAAATAAATAATTTTTTATTTTTATTATTATGGCTACATGCAAAATTTTTTATCCTTTCAAAATACAAAGTTTTGGCAATTTTACATGTTTCGTCTATCTTGGGTTTTTTATTTTATGCTGATGATATGGTTGATATATCGACTAAATTTTAATCATAATATTTAAATATTCAAATGAGTAATTGCCTTAAGAGTTATATTTTATTAAATTGCTTTAATATTGCTATAGCTACATCAACATATTACTTGTTAATATAATTTAAGAAAGACATTTTTAATAATATATTATGAATGTTTTATAAATATTTATAATTGAATTATCCAAAAATATATTTCATTTTTTCCTTTCATAATTTCTATTTTTCTTACCAAATTTATCAAGCTCTTTTTAGTGCAATATTCTACCTATGATGATTTTAGTTTTCACTTTGTTCTTTATAGAGTACTTTTCATTTGTTTTTCATTATTAGAATTGTTTTTTGGGAACACTTTTTGTGCAAAATTTTGAGTTGATTTCATATTGTATGTCACATTTTTTGTATCTCTTAGTGATTCAATTTTCTTTTTCAATAATATATCTTCTAATACAATAATGAAGTCAATTATTGAAAATGCACACAAACGTTTTCTTGTTTATAATAAACTTTTTGCAATTAAAATATAACAAATTTTAAATGCATAAATATAAGTCTTAAATTTTATTTAAAATAAGTAAAACCATTTAATATTAATGGTATGTATTTTGTTATGAAAAATATCTTTTGTCATAACCCAAGTATAATGAAATGAGAACTATATCAAAGAAATAAGAAAATTATGAAGATTAAAAACAAAAAAGTTCAAAAATTTTTTGGTCATTTTAAACGATAAACTTCTATGAATAGATTGTTCAAAATAAATTGAAGTATCGTAAAGAATAGAAAATACCAGGTTTAAATAAAAATGATATTTTAAAGTAAAACAAAATAGCTAAATGATATGATACATTAATATGACAAGAACCTCCATAAATATGCTTTCATAACTTAAAAAAAAATAATAATCTGTCAAATAATATAATGAAAAATTTTAAGAAAACAAAAAAGAACATAATGAGGTCTATCAAATTTACTTAAGCTTTAAATTACTTACCATAATTTTTCAAAATGCAAGGAAAAAATATTTTCAAAGGTAAAAAGTGTAAAATAGTCAAAACATAAAGAATAATTATAAACAAAGTTTGAAAATATTTAAATGAAATGTTATATTATTTAAAAAACTTATCAGACACAACTATAAAAATTAAGTTATTATAAGTAAGAAAGTTAAAAATACATAAGTGACTACAACTAAACCTTGTTTTCATATATTAAAAATTGACTTATTACAAATATTTAAATTGATTACTAGAAAGAAAAATTATGACGTCCTTGGTGTGACAAACCCAACTATTATATAAAAATTTAATTTTTAGGAAATTATGTAGAATGGAGTTCTCTTTTGCCTTGATACCACAAAATCAACAATCTTATACTATCTTATTTAGATAACAACTATAGCAAATCAATTTGTTTGAAAATAAGAAAGTTAAAGCTTCTAAAAAGAATATCGATGATATTATTTTTTAATATGGTAATCTATTGAAAATGCATCATATTACAGTATAAAATTGGGTATTGTATGCTTCTAATTATCTTCATATATAAAACGAAATAATGTTTTTAAAACAAGAGTTTGTTCTGCTTATCCTTTTGATAATATCTATCCCTTTTAGCTATTATTCTTAGTCAAAATAGCTGATGCTCCCTAATATAAATATGCCTAAAATATTTATTTAATTTAAGAAAATGAAAATTTATTTGCATTACAAATTTCAATTCTAAGTAAAATAACAAAAATGTCATACCTTTGCATGTCTTGAACTAAATGGGCAAGTAACCACTTGCATTATAATCCATCATAACTTAATCTATCCACCTGAACTATCTTGAAAAGCTATTTTTATTCATTTCTTAATATTATTTCAATAAATTTGATAAACTTGTATTATAATTACAATAATTAACTAGTAAAAATTATATTAATTTATATTAATTGGAACCAATAGCCTGATAATGCCTAAGACATGTTGGATACCATTAAAGGGTCAGGAACACATGTCCACAAACCTCTCAACTAGTTATAGTACTAGGTAGGACAATGAAAATAGTTCATAAGGTTCTAGGATCAAGTTATGACTACTATATCCTCATATATAGTGCATACACCACTAGTCCTAAGTGAACTAGTGGGCATCCAACCCCGAATGTTGGACAAACAAAGCTTTTTTTGTGAATCATGCTTCTAAATTGTAGTAGTAGCCAAAATTGTCAGGTTGCATAATTTCATGATCAAATGATTATTATCTTCTCTACTTTTTTATAAAAAAATAAATAATATCCTTCACTAGATCATGTTATTTCACATTCACATGGTCCATGTTATTGTATGCAGAGGATCAAAATCAAGTCATTCGATTATGATTCATTTCTGATGGTTATAATCAAATCGTATTTCTAAATAATCCCAACAAAATCTTATCCATTCGATCATTCAGTTTTCATGATCAAATTGGCCAATGCGTTTTGGTTAGTTAGCTTATGCACAACATTTCTATTAGTCATTATTTTAAGCTAATAGAATAGTTTATCTAAATAATAATTTTTTATTAAAAATATGAAAATATTAGAAACAATAAGATTTTTTTTTCATATTTAACAAGTGTTTTGAGTTGTTAGAAAATGTTTAGGAATAATAGAACTTTTTAATGACAAGGATTAATGAATTTTTACACAATGTAAACAAAATTTTCAACTGACCACATTCAAGTCATTTATAGCATGTGATAGTTATATCTTCAATAAATTGCTTTCTTTAGTCATGAAACTCTTAAAACCAATGTTCGTCTCAATCAGCAAAGTTATTAATTTTTGCTATTCCTAATTGATTTAATTAAGATACTTGTGCCCCTTTAATCTTTTTTAATTTTATGCCACCGATTCTTTTTCTTCTATTTCCATTTTATATTATTGTAGCCTTATTGTACACTATTTTTTTATTATTTTAATAGTTTAGTCTACCCATCTTTCAAAAAAAGGCTTATATTGAGTGTTTTTTTATTGCCAAAATTTTGTTGTGGGTGACATAAGCTTGTTTTAAATCGAACACTTAAAAATCATTTGTGTGCATTTTAATTCTTATTGATTATTTTATATCATAATTTTTATAAATCTTATTACTAAAAAACTTAGTATCTTTTAAATTAAATTTGAAATTTATAAAAAATAATTTTTGTTGTTTCCTTAAGCATTTCAAATATTCTTTTAAGCTATGTATTTTAATTTTTTTCTAAAAATATATAAATATTAATACTTAGCTATTCATTGTCGTCTTCCGAATCCAATCTTCAATTAGTATCAGAGAAAGATTCCCTTTTTATGATAGGGAATTCTAAAAGTGATCTAAGTCTCAAATTAATTTTTCAGTAAGCTTAGGCAACGGTGGTTCTTGTTATAGGCCAACTCTTTTTGTAGTGATTTTTATCTCTGTTAAAGGAGCAAGATGAGTAGTTATTTAAAATATGTTAATAGAGAAATGTGAGAAGTAATACAGATTTCTTTTTAGTTTTTCCACTAATAAAGTATAACAAGATATTTTTCACTACTGTATTTAAAAATTATACTTTGATTACTACTAAATTTAATACGATTGTGTGTTTTAAAATAGATTATAAAATTTGGCATGAGATATTGATGATTTATGAAAGATCGTTCAAGAACAATGAAATAAAAAAGTACAACAAAAATAGAAGACATTGAAAATAGTTTTGAATGAGTTGATTATCTCAAGCAAAAAGGAAGAAGACAATGAAGGAATCTTTTGCATTATGGTTAAAGAAGAAAAAGATATGGGTATATTATGAAGTGAGGAGAAAAATCACTACAAAAACTATGCTAAAATATTACTTTATGTTTGCAAAAATTATGTTAAGTTTAATAGAAATAAAAGAGGTTAAAAGGAGAACATAATGAATTTGTAATACATTATTAAAAAAATTAAAGAAAAGGTCCACGTGTATTTTGAGAATGTGGAAAGGCCCATGATTTAAAACAAAACATTAATCAGCATGCATCATTAGTTAAGGAATCAAGTGATTTTAAATACTAAAACTATACTTAATCATTTTCAAAACCAAAAATTAATTAGTAAATAAATTTTTGTCACATGTTTGAAGATCTTATATCCATAAACATGTTCATAGTTTACATGCTATAATCATATTAAATGACACGATTGCATGCAACTTGGTCATACATCACATGTGTGTAAGATTAAAGCAAATATTTAATTAAAATTACCAATGAACTAAATACTAACAATGTCATACACAAATATGTTAAATAAAAAATACCTTAGGTTCTCAAATCAAATAATTAAAATTAAGTATTGTGTGTGTAAACTTTAATTAAGAAATTTAAACTAAAAAATTAATATGAGCAAAAACAAAAAATAAATAAGATTTGAGAAATGAAGTTTAAAATATTAAAATAAAATAAATAGAGAAAATGCTGTAATTAAAGAAAACCTTAGAACGATAAAACCTATTTAGGATCATCATAAAAAATAACTTAATTATCGAATTTTTATTTGTTTTATAATTGATTTTCATAATTAAAGTGAAAACTAGAATGTGAATAACATAAAAGGAGGATTTTAAAATAATTGTTCCTAATAAGAAATGCTCTTATTCTTCAAATATGCTTTGTAAAAATAATTTTATGATAGCTGAAAATTTGAATTTATAAATATATTAATTTAAAATTTTTATGGTTAAGAAAAATAGATATAAAAGTTGAAATGCTGAGCAAAAATGTTAGGTAAAGTCGATTCAAATTAGAATCTACATCCCCCTTAGTCGAGGTTGACAAAAACTCACTAGTGAAAGCGTTATAACTTAAGATTTTTTCTTACAATTCACCTCAAACCTATTTGAGATTTTTTCTTGAAATTTACTTGTGACTTACAAGCTCTTGGTCATTTGAATAGAACCCAGGCTTTTATAAGCTCATCCCCAACTCAGTTTTTTTAGATCAAATTGAACTTAGACTTACAAATACTTGGTCACCCAAGCCAAAAGAAAAATACAAATGTAGTAATAAACAAATTTTTGTTAAAAACTAACAAATTTTGTTTTTGTTTTTATTTATGAATATTAAAAATACTAAAAAACTCAAAATTATAAGAAGAGTTTAGAATATAAAAGCTTAGAAGAATTAAGCTTACCTCAAAGAATTTAACCTTTCATGTTATGGTCTGTAGGTGTTGCTAAAAGAAATTTATGTCAATAGAAAATAATGCAACAATTCTATGAAATGTTAAATTCTTATTCACATTAATTAGTCATTTTATTGATAATAATAAGGTATTTATATAAATAGCTTAGCCATAACCCATAAAAAAAATCAAGAAAATGATATTTGAAAAACTACTGCCAAACATCCAAAAATGCTTTCTAAGTGAGTCAAAATTATAAAATGACTACTTCAATGGCATATATAATGACAAGTTATTTAGCCATTAGATAGGATTTACTGGAGTCATTGGATCAGCTCAAGGGAGATTACAACCATCCAATCAAACATTGTAAATGCGGATGAGCTCTAAGTAGTTTGATCAAACTGAATTTGATCTAGGCAACTCAATCAAGTCAAATGACATCTTCATCGTTATTAATCAACTATAAAATAGAGAATGAGCTTAGTCATAGGGTTCAAAATGGATTATTCAAGAATAAATGTTTTATAAGAAATGTCATATAATTAAGTCAGACGAGTTCACGGCCATTGGATGTTAACCAAGGATCAATTAAGATAAAATTAAGCATTGGATAAATTAAGATCACTACTTAAGAGAGGCAAGCTCCTCTGTGCTATCAGAAAAATGAGCAATGAAACAGCAAAAGCACTCTTAATTTTGGAAGTAGGCAAATAGCAAAGAGTAGTCCAACATTGCATATTACGAAAGTGATGTTCTCTTTATAAGAATTAAAAATTCACACGACACTTTTTTGTGCACCGAAAAGTGGCCATCTCGGCGATGCCATCTCGGTGATTGGTCCTCTTCCTGATGAGGGCTCTGGGCATTCATTCTTACAGAGGCTCTTTGAACTTGTAGCAGCGCCAACACGTAGCATTGATTATAATTGGAAGTCCACTGCCACCATTGCCACGGCAATGTATTACATCTGGGATCTCCGCAATGCGAAGAAGCACTACGATGAGAGGCCTAATTACAGTTTTATTATACGCAAGCTGCAGATTGAGGTCGCTCTGCTTCACCGAACGCGTCCCTCCATGTCCTGCGGGAACCCATTCAGCTCACCTGAACTGAATGTAGCCCAAAATTGGGTTCCCCCTCCCTCTGGATGGGTCAAATTCAACTGTGATGCAGCCGTTGGGGATCACTCGGCGGGTCTTGGTCTGGTTGCCAGGGATCATGTGGGCAAGCCCCTGCTGGTGCTTGGAAAGAAAATTATATCTCAAGCTAGTGGAGCCATGGAAGTTTACGCTCTGTTGGAGGCCTTTGAAGCGGCCAGATTAGTGTTCCCGGACGTCCGGGCCATCGAGGTCCAAACCGACTCCACGGACGCTATGCTTGACGTGCGTGATATTATTGCCCAGGCGCCCACGAGGGGTGTATTTGCCAAAGCAATTCTCCATGCTCGCGGCCTCGACGCCCTCGTCATCTCTTGTGTTTGCAGGGAAGGCAACGCGTCGGCGGACTTGGTGGCGCGTACCGCATGTTGGTCCAGCTTCAGCTGGGGACGGGGTGAGCCCCTCCCTGAGCTGTTTTGCAAGCTTTTGTACTCGGATTTCCTGTTTGATCCCCCGTAGGGACCCGTATTTTGCCTTAATAATAAGGTTTATTTCAGGAAAAGTGGCCAGTGCCCCACTATGCACTCACGATTTAATCACCCAACTAACTCATATGGTTACAGAATTACATATCGATTTTGTGTCTTATATGGCTCAATTGCATTTAAAACTACAGCAGAATTCCCTAACAAAATTTTATTTGAGTCGCTGGCCTTAAAACGTGCAAATTCCTACTTTAGTCGAAGCTCAAGCAAAGAGCTTTGCATTTTGATAAAAACAAAAAGTAACTTTCTTTTTTTATTTAATTATGAAATTTTTAATAGAATTATTTTTTGAATCAATTAAGGCTTAATAATCAACCTAATATAAAATTTGGGAAAATAATAAGAGTATGATTTAACCAAGGAATAATGATTACAAATGACTGCTTGGTGTTAAGCTTAGGTCAATAACTTTACATTCTAGCACAATTGAGATATACCATAAATATTTTTTATTATTTAATTATAAAAATTTGGTAAAGTTATTTTTATTTTAATTAAGATTTAACAACGAATATAACATAGAATTTGACAAAAAATATTGGAGTATGATTTAACCATGGAAAAAATGATTAAAAAATACAATCATGTTTCTTAAATCAATGAATAGTTTAAGTAAGAATTAAATAAATAAAAACTTTAAGATATTAAAAAATTAAATCACATTCATTTGCTTAAACAGGAAATTGATTTAACAATTTGGATGCTTAAATATCAGTTAAAATTGATATAAAAAAAGAGTGACTTAAAATGAACAAGCTAATATTATATTTTATAATAAAAAATCATATCAAGACTGATGCACATGTCTTCAATTAATAAGGCTTACTGAACACTCCTGGGTACTTTATCTGGTATTAGTTCACCAATTTAAAAAATGCACAACTTGTTCTTTAGATGTAAACTTATTTCAAAGTAAATAAGAATGTTTGACTAAAATGCTAAACATTTAAAGCTTAATTAATAAAAAGCAAGAGTAACCCAACAATCATAATAATTAATCTTTTTAAAAATTTTGAATCAATTATAATACGATATAACTTAAATAATTTGTTTCAGAATTACAACAAAAAATAAACTAAATCAATTTGATGTTGTGAACTAAACTATTCAATAAAGTATAATTGGAGTTAAGTAGGTTTCTTAAAAAAAATAAACTACTTCAATAATTTCTTAAAAGTTTCATAACATTTTATGGTTATTAATAATTTGCAAATATTAAATTAAGTAATTTTAAGTGATCAAAAAATAAAAAAGAGAAGAAATAATCATAAACTAAGGGAGAGCATTAATCATGTAATGACATATATGTAAGAGGAATTTATCTTTAACTATCTATCTATTCTTTTTATAAATAATTTATGTCTTTTCAATTTTATTAAAGATTTTATTATCATCAAAATAGAAATATTATATTGTTATTTAACTATTGTAATGATATTGAGTTTGTTGATAATAAACTTTAAGTACTTCTAATAAATTTTTTAGGAAATTTTTAAATTTTAGATAGATAACATTTGTATTAGTGATAAAACTTGAAGTAGTGCAACATAAGTGAAATCCATTGAAAACCATTTTAATTTGAGTAATAAACTATCAAAAGATAAATTTTAAATGTTATGTTTGATTAAAATATTTATCATGAGACAAAAAAATTATTAAAATTAATATTCTAAAAAATATTTGGTCCTAAAAAACTTAATTCTTCCTAGTTTATTATCTTGAATTCATTTTATATTTCTTATTATATCTTAGTAATTATTTAATAACTTCTATAAAATGAACATTATAATTATAATAAATAATTGGAAGACATATTGCTAATTAAAATAATACTAATTATTAATAAAGAAACAAAAGTCTTTACAACACCTAAACCATGCTCGTTATCATTGAGAGATATAGAATGCAAATCCCAAAACTTTTAAGTTAATTGTGAACTAAGTAAAACTATAGACTTAGTTTTTAAATTCTTAGAATGGGTTAGTACTCTCGTATCAATATATACAATTTTTAAATAATCACTTACAGCATCAGTAACCACCTTTCCAACAAACCACAGGGCTGTCATCCCCAAATAAGCTAACTTTCAAGAACAAGTACAATTTATATACAAAACAGCTTTATTCACTTTCATAATGTGGGACTAAAATAAAACGTCATTTTTACACAGTATGCTTCCAAATTATGGGACGAACTAGAACGTTCTGATGGTGCAAGTTCATGATAAAAAGATCTTAATCTCCATCACTTTATAAAGCCTGATAAATCTAACCATCAGATCAAGATTGATTTAATGGTTCTAATCAAATTCCTTTTCTCAACATCATCATTAAACCTCTTTTCTCCAAACTGCAGTTTTCCTAAACAAATAGTCTCAATTTGTTCTAATCGAGTGACTTAAGTGCAACATCTCTTTTAGCATTTTTTAAGAGTTTAGAATTTTTATTCAAATAACAATTTTCGAATAAAGAAATAAAAAATAGACAATACAATAATGCTTACTTTTCTTGTTCAATAAATGCTTTTAGCGGTTAAAAAAACCTATAAATAAGAGAAGTTTTGAACAAAATAGATTGAAATGCTTTTAATGGGATTTTCTTTTTTATTATTTTAATTATTTAATTATTTTTTACTAATTAATTATTATAATTATAAAAATATTTTTGAAATCAGTTATTGGCATAAAAGTTCTAATTATATGATTAAGAATAAAATAATTCTTTAGATGGTTGACTTTTAATTTAGATTTTAGAATCCTAATAATATTTTTGAAATGATTAATTTAAATAAAATTTAGTTTTTGTTCCTTCAAAGAGTTATTTTAATCATGATTAACATTCTAATAAAAGAAAATTATACTATCTAAAATTATATTCAAAATATTTTTCTTAGTTATTCGTCAATCCAAGCAAAATGATCATTACAAAATTCCACCTCTACTCTTCCTTCTTTCCGAAGTTTACCATGAATAGAACTATCATCTATCTAAAATTTAAAATTTGTTTAAGCAAATTCTTTTGTAATTCTTATGATTTATAATCATCAAACAAAACATCATAACAAGGATCAATACAACAATCTCTCTTTCTTAATGATAGCAAAAATTTTAACAAAATTCATTAAAACATAAATTATTTATAGAATTAAAGTGCACAACAATTAAAGATAAGCTCCCTTACATGTATGCCATAATAGATTAATGTTCCCCCATAATTTATTCTCATTTTAATCTATTAATTTCAATTATTCCCTCTTTTTTAGTACTAAAAGGGAGTTAATCTATATTTAGTAAATTATTCACCAATTTGCAATTTTTTAAATTATCAACAAACTAATAAATTTCTTTAAGTCTATTATGTTCAAATTATACATATATCTAATGATTTTGGACTTGCATAATTTGATTTAATTCTTTCCTTCTAAATATTACAAAATTTTTTATTTAAGCTATCATGAGTAATGGATGGCTCAAAAGTTATTACAATCGATTGCAGTTATGAAAGATTAAGACACAAATCATAATTTCATCTATAACTTATTTGTTTGGAGGATCCTTAATAAAACTTAAAGTTTTAGAATTTTCTTTAACTTATTTTATTTATTTATTTATTTATTTTATTTGAATTTTCTAAATTAAATTTTTTGAATTCTATTCATACAACATACATAGATAAGAACATACATATATATACATATATATTATGTTTGTTGAAATTAATTGATCAATGTTGTAATATATCACATTTGATTTTAAGTTTTAGATTTGAGATCATAAATCGTTTTAGGTCCAGCACATTTAGTTGAAATTGAGATACTATTCTTTTACTTATAAAGCATTTTTCCAAAAGAGCTAGATCATTGTAACAAAATGATAAGAAAAGGCTACTACGATCATACAAGATAATAAACTTGGTAATAAAATAAAATAATTCAATGACACAAATTGTAAATTAATAAACAAAACTTATGCTTGATGAAAGTTGATTTGGAAATAAGAACGTTAAATAAATCAATTATAATTAATAAAATTTAGAAGTTAGCTTATTTAACAAGAACATAGAGATTATTAGCTTGATTATTGAAGCATGTACATTAAGAAAATGTCAATGAGCATTGAGAACTAAATGTTTGAATATCATGACTTAAAACGTTTCTTCAAATTTTGTAAAAATTTTATCAGTGATCTTGTTCAATAATTCAATTATTTATAAATATTTTTAGTGACTAAAATTACTTGCCAAATTTTAAAACTACTTGTTATTATTTAACTTAAAAAATCCACCATTGTCTTTTATTAATAAATTGTAAAATTCAAAACAACTAAAAGACACACTACATAGGAGCCACACAATTAGAAGGCTCTTAGACCATTTTATTGTGAAAACTTCTCAATTGGATGGATAATATTAAAAGCAATATTTAGAAATTAGGATTTAATTTGAACTATTAATCCTAAATCATGATTTTAATGTTAGATTTTGCTCTTACATTGAGATAAGACATGGACTGTGAGATCTCAAATCCATGTGATTAGGCAGAGGATATGAATAGGTGTTTTTAAAAGTGGATAAGATTTGAGTCATTCAATCACATAATTATGCTATTGGATAGCAAAAACACTCCAAAAATTTTTAGTAGAACTGTGTGAAATGGATGGTGGTTTTTTAGTCTTACATTGAATAAATGATGGATTGTTATGGCTTTATTAGATCTTTCCTAAATTTTATATTTTGAATTTTTTTGGGCTTCTCTACCCTTTGCTATGCTCTAAATGTTTGTTATGTTTAGAATCTTGAGTTATGACCAAATCAAAATTGTTTGATAAGTTTGAGAGCTATTTTATCAACAGGGTAAATGTTAATAACATAGACTTTTTGTTTTTAGTATTATGTTTTTTGGTTGTTTTAATTATATAATTTTTTTTTGTTAATCAATTTTTATACTTATGATAGTATTTTTTCAACATTTTTTGCAAAGAGAATTTTCAAAGGTATATAAGAATAAAATGATTCTTGGATAGTAAAGATAAGATCAAGATTTTAGAATCCTAATAACTTTTTAAGATGATAAATTTAAATATGCCTAAATTTTTGTACCTTGTATGTGTGATTTTACTCAAGCTTAACATCTAATCGAATTAAAATTAAAATAAGTAAAATTAAATTTAAAATAAACCTCTTTGTTAAATTCAAACTATAACTCCTTTTTTTTAAATTCACTTATGAACACAAGCATCAGTTTTCTAAAATTTATAAATTATCTTTAACAAATTCATTAGCAATTATTAGGATTTTCTATTATCAAACAAAATGATATTACTAGGGGACAATAAAATAATACATTAAACCATCAAGTAGTACATGAAATTGTTATATCACTAACACCTATTATTTGATACTGATAGTCTGCTTTCTACTACACTTTTGGACAATTCTATCCATTTATTGGACTATTTGGTGCCCACTTGCAATAATGTCTCATCTGCTACAAGGAATTACAATTCCAAAACTTCCCTTAGGACAAGTGAAAGTGTTTTGAAGAATATTAAATGTCTTGTCTGACAAACTTAAAAAGCATCATGTAGTCACTTCATGAAACTTGTTTCTTCTAGTTCTGTAAAGCACTTTCATAATTATTTGATTTGTCTCCTTCTTCTTAGCCTTTACAATAGTTTTCCATTTCAGTCCCAACTACAATATCTTTGTTATTAGTTGCTTTCCTGTCATAATTCCCACTATTTGGTACATAACTTTTATTTTATTAGATATCCATTGTTGCAAAAACCATATAAAGATAACTATTTCTTGCGCATTCTATTGCAAATTACTTCTAAAAGTACTCCAAGTGTTATTTATTTAAGTAAATAATTCATATCTTTCTAAAATCATTTGGCTCTTTTATTTTTATTCCTTAAAAATTCCCTTTGAATTAAATTAATCTTATTTTTATATTTTTTTAATTTTTTTATAACATATCCATTTCTATTTGATGAAGAATTATTATTTAGTGTTAATTTTCATTAGTTATTTCATATTTGACTTCTCATTTATGTTATTATTTCTTTCAAATAATAGTCCTTATGATATTATAAAAAATATACATATGGAAATTTTATTTAATCACATTCAAAACAAATTTTAAATGTATTTACACCTATTCAACAAATGTTAAAAAAATCTTGAAGTCTTTTGAATACTTTGTAAACTTTCCTTCATATAAGAATTTAATCATTCAAATTCAAACAATATTGGGATGCCTCCAAACAAGCTCTTCCTGTACTTCTAAAAAAGCTATGAGTTTTTCTCACTTATCCATTATACATTAAGCATGGGATGTTCTCCTTTTTTTAATTGAATTCACATGTTATGAACCCCATTGGCCTTTCTTCATGAAATAATCATGTATGCACCATCATGCTACTTCGATCATGTTTAAATATATAACTAGTATTTGCAACAAATTTTATTAAAAATAAAAGAAAAAATATAGCATGTTCCCTAGTGAATGATAATGACAAAACAATCTTGGAAGTAAAGTAACTATTTATTTTAGTAATGTATAAAGGCACAAAATTCCTTCTCTTTAATTATCCTCATTTTCTAAACATTATAATGTATTTTTATTAGACTTACCTTTGACAAATGAACTTGTTCCAAATAATCCACTTTCTTTATTTTCGTATTAAAACTTTGACGGAATAAACCTTTTCTTTATTAATTCATGATTTGATTAAGTGGATCTTCTTAATAGTTTGTAAAATAATATGTTGATCAAGAATGGTATTGTTAATTTGTTAATATCAATATATCAAGAATGGTATTGTTAATTCATAGACTAAACATATTCTTAATTGTTTTAAATATTCTCTTTCAAATACTTTTATTTTTGCATAGAATGTTGTGTTAAACATTACTTTCTTATATTATTCATCACAAAACCTTTAAAAAAGGTATGATATAAGTTTGGAATCATTGTGTAATATAATTGTTTTTGCCAAAGAGCATAAGCCTTATTATTTTGTCAACATATATCAAACATGTTAGTTTTCGTATAAAAATGTTTCCTTAATAAGTAAAATATTAATTTTTATGGTAGAAAAAATCGTTTTTCAATTAGGTTTAATTTAACATCTCTATCTAAAATATTTTTCTATTAATCTTCCTGACTTCCAAAAGCTATCCTAAGACAATAACTTCTTGCTATCAATATGACACAATGACGAATGTAGTAAATTTCATTTTCTTGATATTAATGTAACATATATCATTCAGATATATTAAGCTTCCTCTATGTTATATATCTAACTATTTGTATCTCCCTATTAAAACATTAGTAAGTACTTTTATTGTTTCTTTGGTGATATAGCATCTCAAAATCATAACGCCATAAAAATTCAGCCATTCCAGTAATTACAATGTCTGAATAGACTTATTATTAAACCAATTATTAATAAAATGTTATATGTACTTTTCAATAACAAGTAACCCAAATACTAAAAATAGGCATATTTTGATAGTATAGTTACATCAATAAGTAGATAAGAATTGTTGATTAGAAACCAACAAACTAGAGGCTATCTCTACAAAATATTCTTCAAATAGTTAAACCCATAAGGTATTTAATAATGATACTTAGTTGTAATGGAATCTACTTAAGCAGTCTTTCATGAAATTATGCATCGAAATAAAGAGGTAGATTTAGAAGATATGGAAGACTTTGGAAAAGTAAAATTGGTCGACAAAAAAAGATCCTGGAATGACAAATGTTATCAATTCCTACTCAAATAATATCTTAGGTTCGGAATGAAGATAGAACTTGTTAATCAAGAATTGTGTTGACTAACTTCTTCTAGTCAACCATTATTTAGGCGATACCATATTTAGATCAGCAAATTGTGACCAGTGTGAACTATTTGGTAAGCATGTAGGTGTAGAATCTGAGATGAACATAATTAGTGAGGTTTTTTATCTTCTTAAGTGCAAGTTTAGTATGAGAAAGGTATCCCTGATCTTCAAGAATGTATACAAGCAAGATGTTAAAACTTAAAAAAAAGGAAAATAGTTGCAACAAAGAGGTTATCTTAAAATAAAAATCACCTTAGAAATGTAATTTTAAGTGACCTCTCTTTTTTAGTACAAACCAATGCCTCTCTTCGAAAAGAAATTATGTATGGTACATCGATTTCAAATTACCACAAAATACAAGTGAAGCTTGAAGGAAGAATTTTTTTATTTTACCATGCTGGATGATTTCAACTTGTTTGTGAGTGTGAATGTTATGGAATTAATATGCATTCCAAGTGACAACATTATTGTGGAAAAAAGTGGGTACTCAAAAATGAAAATTAAATGATAGTGTGGTTACCATTAAAAATAAGGAAATGCTAATGGGAAAGGGATATAATCAAGTAGGACTAAACTTAGAAGGAATACTTGAACCAATGGAAAAGTTGAACGCAAGAAGGTCATTTTTACCTTTTTCTTAATACAAGTTATTTAAACTCTATCAAATGGATGTTAACACCACCTTCTCAAATGTTGTTATTTAAGAGAAAGTGCATGTTGGATAGTTGGATTACATTCAAAAATTTCTTCATCAAAATCATATACAAAAGCCAATGAAGGAATCACATGAATTGCAAAAAAAAACAAAGATCCTATTATGAACATACTAATTAGATTAGTAGTCAAACATTATTTTAGGATTGGAATGTAGATAAGACTTAGTTCAACATGAACTATGCTAATGAACTTCTTCTAATTGAAGATTTTATAGATAATATCATATTTCAAGCAAACAACTTGGACTTATGTGAATGATTTAGTAAGTATATGGGTGTTGGATTTTACTTGAACATAATTGGTGAGGTTACATATTTTTTTGGATTGTTAAGTAGGATAAGAAATGTATCCTTGTATCCAAAATAAAGTATAAAAAAGAGAATTTAAAATCGTTGATCTTGTTTGTATCAACATTTGCTCTAATTTATGTTTTATTTGATTTTTTCAATGCAGTGGCTCTGTACTCCTTGGATTTGGTAGTAAAAAATTCTACACAAGTGACAATATCTACCATAAACCTAATTAGAATAAGCATAAACATGTTGTGTGTTGAGTGGATTTAGTGAAGGAATGACCTCGTTTATGGCAATGAATTCAATAAGATAACTTGGCTAATAAATCAAATTCTATGGCCAAGGTCACACCTCTCTTCAATGTAAAAAAAATTAAATGTCACCAAATAAGCAATCAAAATTAAGCAGCAACAAATCTAAATGAATATCATCTCACTAAGCCAATACTTATGAATTAGGCAACATTCTAAATGGAAAGTCACTGCATTCTTAAAGTTTCAATTTAGATAGGGTTGTCAAATGAAAACATATTGAGGCACTATGAAATTGTTCCACTACAAGGAAAGAGTGTAAGTAGTCACAAATGATTTTGCTGATATAGATTGTAGTAGAAATAGCAATGGCCTAGGGAAAACCAAGCTCCGAAATGAATAAAGAAGGAATAATTATTTTAAGATTTTAGCAATGACAAGCTTAAATGACCTACAAATTCTAGTCTAATGTAACCTAAAGAGGAAGATTTCAACCGAATTTAGAATATGAATTAAAAGGAAAATATCAGAAATTGGTTAAAAAGGCATCTTTGCTTGAGTAAGATTCATAAAAGTGCCTAATTTTCTTAAATTTCATAACAAATTACTTTTATTGGATAACATCCTAACTTGTAATATAAGAGGTACAACAAAAACGAGCTATGAAAGGTAGTTTAAGCTTCTACACAGAACAAAAATTATTTTGATTACTCTCATGGAACCTATAGTTGACAAAAGCTAATTTCATATTCTATCTAAAAGATTAGAATTTGAGAACTACATTGGGAATAAATCAAATAGGATTTAGGTATTATGAACTAAAAATCATCCATTATCAAACCTTAATGAGGATGAACAATTACTTCACTTGCTCATTGATAATCCATGGAGATAAAATAGTGTCTATAATACTTATGATTATGCTAAATTCAAGTGGTAAATGAAGAACACTTTTGGTACGTGATGGCTCAAATTGTAGAGGAAATTAAAGCTCCATGGATAAAAACAATATACTTTAATATTATAGCTACACTTGATTAACACAAGAGTCCATCAAATCTTAGGCGAGAAGTAAAAAATGAATTTATCGATTACATCAGTCATTAATGCATAAGAGAACTCATATTCATTGGCCATTTGTTTATATGGATAAGGAATGAAAGGGCAAATAGTTCAAAAAATGTCTATATTGATATACAGATCATGCTTAAATTGATCTATTCTCAGCAATAGTAATGCATTATATTTGTAGAATTGGAAAAACTTATTCATAGTTACTTCAATCTATAAGGGATCATACTCCTCTGCCAAAGTTGTTAAAATTTCAAAATATATGAGTTAAGTTTAAAAAATTCATCCAAAATATACAAAATGTTAGTGAAATTCTATTATTATTAAAAAGATCAATAATTTTATCGCTTCTAAATTCACCTGCATCTAATTAAAACTAAACTATGACGAAACTCATTTTCTAATTTAGTTATCAGTATATATGATTGACTACTAGTTTTACTCTTTTTTTGTAGGAAAATTATCTATGTATACCTAAAATAGTCATCTAACACAAGTAGTCCATATTTGTAATGTCCTATACTCATGTGTTGTATATGTCCAAAATATTAATTTCAGAAATTTTGAAGAGTATACTTAATCATCAAAAAACACATTTAAATCTTTTATTATGTTAAATTTAATTATTATTCTTAAGCTTTGTGTGTTAGAATGACAAAGTCATTTATGCCACAAATTAAAGTCATTAACATATGACATAAACATTATGTTTGACAATTGTTTACTTTTTTTAAGTCATGTAAATAAGTGTTATCTCTTTTAGTTGTAAAAATTAATAGTTTTCCATCTTTACTAATTTTATATGTAATGGAATCAAATAAAGTACTAAAATTGCTATCACATAATTGACTCATATTTTTGAAATTATACATTAAACTTTAAACAAATAAACTTTAGAAATAAAAAATGTAGAATTTGCAATAGTACTTATTCGTTTGATATATTTCTTTGTGTTCTCACTAAGTACTACTTTCATTCAACATAGGCTTCTAATTGGGTCACTAAATTGATTGTTTCAATTATGTATCTCAAATGTTAACTATCTAAGAATTGTTTCTTACTCATCCTTCTTCTATAGAAACCATTCCAATAATTATAAATTAATTGTTAGACTTATGAAGCCAAAACTTTTAGGTCAAGCATATTTTTGAGTGGATGAACAGCTTTCCCTAACTACCAAGAAACTTTAGGAAATTTAGATTAAATATGAGCATTAATAAAACCTCCATGTGCTGTCTAGACAACTTACATGCTATATTGACATGCAAAAGTGTTACTGTAACCTGTAACATATTGTCATTTCCTTTATCCCAATAAACATGAAATATTCTAGCATTTGAAAGAAAACTATTTTTACTAATAAGATTTGCAATTAATAATGAACCAGTATATTTCAAGGACTTAAGATCACTAATTCCTTAATTAATAATGCATGCTCTTAATTTTTTTTTGATCCATCATTATGCTTTTCCATGTATATTAAATATGTGTTAGCCTTATTTCTAATGTGTTCACAATGACTAAAATATTCTCTATGTTTTTTGTTTAGTTTCATATATTCCTTACATAAAGTTTGATATTATTAGATAGAAACATATTGTTAAGGTAATCCTTCGTTATAATAACTTACCTCTACTTCACTTAAAGATGTTCCCATTTCTTTTTAAAACTCTTGATCCACTATCAAAAATAGCACTTCATTTGACTTTCCCTCATCACTTGTATCAGTCTCTTCAAAGTCAGTTCAGGCATTACTCAATGCTTTCTTCTTCTAGTTCTTGCACTTCTTCATTACATTTTCCTCTTTTTCAATTCAATCTAACTCAATAGAACATGGTGGTTTGATTTGTATTTGTTTTTCACACCCATGGAAAAAGATCTCTTTTCTTCTCACTCTGTTTTTGTAGCTTTGTTTTGTATAACTTCTTGTGACACAAAAAATTTAGAAAAGACTTCCAAAATTATAGTTATGATATCTTCATCTGTAGTCTCTTCTTCTAAGGTATCTATGGTATCTTCCTCTTTTTTTAGTGCTATTGCTTACTCTTTGTTCATTAATTTGTTTTTCTAATTAAAGCCTTTCTCTTCTATTCTCCTCTCCATCTCTAGTTCATTAGTCATGAGCTCACTTGTAAAGTCATCCAATGTTATAGTAGAAATGTTTGTAGTAACCTTGAAGGATGTGGTGAAAGGTTAATACCCTTTTGGCAAAATTCTATGGACATTTTTTAGATATTTAGCATTTGATATTGTCTCTTTTAAACTTCCAAGTCCATTAATAATATTAATAAATCCAATAAACATTCTTTCAATGGATTGATTAGAAAGCATTTTCATGAACTCTTAATCATATGTCATCGTATTAATTTTAATTTCTTAAACAAAAAGATGTACCTTTTTATGTTACCATTAACTTGAGGCAAATTTCAAAAAATAATTTCTAAACTATAATTCTATTAGCCTTAACAATATTCAAAGTACAAATTAAAATATTTATAGCTTTATCATTTAATTAAATTCTATCTGTTTTCTTTGGATCCATTTTTAAATTTTTTTTGTTTTAGTGCACCTTGTGAATTTTTTAACTGTGCATTTGCTTACTAACATCAAGTGAGTGGTAGTCTAAATATTTTAATAGAGATTATAATGACCCCAAAAATGTCGTAGCTTACTAGAGGAAGCTGTTTGGTCACCCTCTGCTTTGATGAGTCAAGCCTTAAATGTTTCGTATTTTATTTTAATAGATATGTTTAGTACAAAATAGGTTTACATTAAATAATAAGTTATGCACATTAAAGGTAGTTAACTAGTGATATTTAAAGTACCTTAAAGTGTTGAACAAACTTAAAGACTAAACATATGTTCATGAAATTTTAAAAAGTTTTTTCAATATAGAATATTAGCTTATTAATTTTATGATAATCTCATTTTATTTTAATTTCAAGTCATATTCAAGTATCAAATTGTTCTATGATCTTCATGATTTACCAAACAAATAAGATTTTATTTTTTAATACCAAAATAATTTTCTTGATTAAATCTTTTCCTTATCAAATTTCATGAAAGATTGTTTGTTAAAATTTAATTAAATTTAAAAAAATAAATTATTTTGAATTTTTCATAATTTAAATTATAAAAAAATTGCTACATCTCGACATGTGTCAATTACAAAGCTCTTAGTTTGCGCTAGGAAATAATCAAAACTAAATCAGATCGTGGTCATTCTAGTTGACCGTGAATTCTTGAACTAGATGGGGTAAGGCATTGGATCGAGCTGGGAAGCACTCGAACCAAGTATGCGAGTGGACAAAGGGGGAAACAACCCCAATTAGGTTTCGATGTTAATCTCATGTGATTGCTTTTATATACTAAATACTTTTCCATCCCAACAATATGAGACAAAGTCCATTGTGCCAATCTTTATCCAAAATCATGATAATACATTAGGGCTCTCCACTGCTTTATTAATCAATGATTAGAGATTTTGTCAATTTCATATGATTTATCCCCACATCTGATGGCCACAGTTTCATATTGACTTGTTTGATGACTAAAACTCTTTTCCTCTTATCCTTGAATCATATGGCTCTTAATTAACCTATTTGAATCTTACAATTAAGATCTACTTCAACTTTATCCCTATTAAATTAAATAATCCATATCTCATCTAATATGATTGGATGGCCTATATCAAATTTGTCTTAATCGAATCATCCATAAGTCATTCACTTATTATGTATTAGATTTGATGGTCTATATCATCTTTGATCAGATACAATGTCCTTAGTCTATCATACATAACTACTAGTTATTTAGCTCTTCAATTAACCATTTTTCAAAAACAATTTTAACCTATTTGAGAAAGCTTTTTAAGCTATTTAGCTATAGCTTTCTACAAAACTTTGCTACACTTTATAAATACTATAATCAAAATTTTTTTATAAATAAATAATAAGTGTAAATGGAATAACTAATGAATGGAGAATCAATTTTTGAGATCTCAGCAACACATTGCTTAATATTCTACTAAGCTGAATTCTATTGATAGTAACTACAGCCTCTCCTTCTAAAATCATCTAACTTTTCTAACTAAGCCTTGCTCATTTAAACTTTTAAATTCTCGTTTCTCTTCTTAATTTAAGCTCAGTATGTTTTCTCTTGTAAATCAACAAGTATATGATTTTATACAAATTTTTCACAATATTTTGGTCTTTCTATATTTTTTTCTCTTGCTTTAGGTGAGCCAACATTTGCAAAAGCTTGAGTTTAGTTTTATCTCATAAAAATTAAGATTTGATTAAGGTAACAAAAACCTGAGTTATATTTGAACCTGCAAAAGCTAATATGTCTAACATGAACAAAAAAAACCTTAAGTTGTAACCTTTTATTAGTACTTTTTTTCTCGACCTCAACTAGGGGTGGATGGAGATTTTATTTGAACAGGAGTACTTAAAAATTATGGTGTCTTATTATAATTTTTTTCTTTATTTTTCTTTATCATATTAAGAATAATGTATATATTTATAATCAAAGACTTTTATGAACATAAATTTATATTCGAAAAATAAATACATTTAAAAATAAAAAAATAATTTTATGCCCATAATTCTTCCTCTTCTTGTGAGATTGATACACTACTTTTCATTTCAGAAGCATGTTGATAAAAAGTTGATCAATTATTAATTCAAACAATTATTCCACAATTTAATCACCTTAGAAAGGCTATGAAAAATAGTATCAAGAAGGAAGAATTGATAAAAAAAATATTTTGGCATATGAAACATTATTTTTAAAAGAAATATTTCCCAACAAAATTTTATGTTGACTCTTAACCTGAAATAAATATTTTTTAAAAATTTTTGTGCAACTTTTACTTTGTTTTAAAATATATTAATTGAATTTTAAATTTTGAAAAAAAAATTAAAAACATCTAATTTGGAAATAGTTAAAAAGTGTAATAATCTTTGGAGATTCAATTCATATTCAAACATAACACCTCCCTAAATAAGGCTATGAAAAACAAACTAATTAACATTGGGCTCTTGAAAAATGTTGATGCTCACAAAAATGAAATAAAATAGATGGGCTATAGCATTCCTTCAATGAAATGATACTTGCAAAAAAAGAAAAATTGTAACGAGACATTTGATTTGATGAATATAATAATTATATGCTCGATGAAATATATAATAAAGCACAAAAGTATTTTTTTTTACTTGAATGAAAAGTAAATGAGGGTTAGAGCTAGAAGAATGATGGACACAACAAATGGAAGTAATAGTTAGCATAGGTTGATAAGGCATAAATTTTATAGCTTGATGTTTTTTATAGTTTTGCCAATTTTTTATATCAAAAAATCTATTTTTGATAGACATATTTCAATGTCTAAAAGAAGTTATAGGACATCCTAATTAGCTACTATGGGAAGAATAGCTTGAATTCAACAACTATTTAAAAATAGTTCTTTCCAACAAATAGTGGGTTGGGTGGCTCAATGATGCTCATAAAACTACCATTACAATCCATCAAGCATCATTAGGATTGTTAGAGCCTAGGATAAATTAGGAAAAATGCGAGACACATGATGGATTTTATTCTAGATCATCATATTAATAATTGTGGATTTAGATCAAGGTAAATCATAACCACTTAGCTATTTTTAATGTAGATGATTGAATCTCAACTTTATGTGATTGAATCAGGGTAAATGATAAATACATTATTGATTTTAGTATAAGACATTATGTCATAAAAATTCATAATCAGATTGAAAGATTAAATTTTACAAAGAACGGAAGGCTAACTATCAACCATTCAATCTTAAAAATGGCATGTGCAAAAGATGGAATTTAAGTCTAGATTTTTGAAAAGGCGATGAGTATTTGAACATTTGATCATGATGACTATGAGATCAAATAGTTTTTTTTTGGTCTACATGTTTTCAAAAGTAAATGAATTTAGATCATTTGATCTAACCACAAAATCGAGTAGTGCACCTATGTCTCCAAATTTTTTTAGTGACATATCCAAAATGAGTTGGTAAACCTATGTGCCATATGAGAATTAACTAATAGTTTAATATTTGTGAGAAAATGTATGTTGGAGACATGTTTTAGATGGTAAACGAGTACACTAAGAGTTATACCCATTAGCTCTAACAATTGAAGTTAAGTAATTCTTAAGCAATGTCTCCAACACTCATTTAATTGCCTTAATATATGTATTTACCAACAATTCAATTAATTAAGCTCTATAATAGATTGATCTACTTGATGTTGAGATACATGTTTTGAAATACTCAATAAAAGAAAATAATAAACAATATAATGATTTTTTTTATCAAAAAAATATATTATAAGAAATAGTGGTTCATTATATCTAACATAAGAAAAAAAAATAAAAGTTGTCAATAATTAAAATTTGTTGTTGAACAATTACTTGAGTAAATAACATATAAATAAAAGAAATGAATGATGATAAAGCTCTATCCATAAATAGACATCTTAGCTCTTCTCTTACTTTCCTGTATTGTCATACTACCATCAATTATTATAAACTTATGCATTACAAAATATTTATGCATGCATCTATTGTTTAAATCATCCTCTACCTAAATCTACAAATATAAGTTTGTTTTCTACTATCATGAGTCAAGTACTAAAACTTGACATGCTTCACCTTGTGTATTGATTAGTCCCAAAAGACTAATAATCATTATCTATGCACAACTAAATTGTTTTTGTAGAAAAAGTAACGGCCTTCCATTAATTAATGGTAACATTGTTTACTTAAATTTTTTGCACTTAGATTATAAAATTTTATTGCTTTAAATAAAATAATATTTTTCATCTATTTATTATAAATTTATCATGGTTACCAAGACAAGAAAAGTTTTTAAAAACAAGATACAAAGTTAAAGTTTAATGTTTTAAGTATTCTATAATCTTGATTTTTTTGGTGTATATTAGTAATTTTGAAATTATTTTATGTGTAACATTTTGTTTAACTTGCAATATCATGAAAGGGATTTTTATATTATGTTGTAAATAATTCTATTTTTTTCATTATACAATTTAAGTATTGTTATGTATTTAAAATTTATATTGTTACTATTTTTTTATTAATTATTTACTTTAATATATTTCTTTAAAAAGCTAAGGACCTTTAATTTAATTTAACAAATTTTTGATAACACAATCAATTGAAAACACATTGATTGTACGTTGTATTTAATGTCTTTTCACGTTTTCATTTTTGTATTTCATTTTCCTTACATGGTAAATATCTTGGATTTTTTCATTTAATTGTTATATTATATTTTGTACATAAATTTTTTTTTTTTGAACAATCTTTTTGTGGCACTTATAGTTCTTTGTTGTGCTAATTATTTGTTAAAGTTCTTTTTTAAAAAAGAAGCTTTTTATATTTTAGTGAACATTTCATAATAGTATATTAAAAAAATCATTTCATTGTACATTTTTTTCTTAATTTTTATCTATCATACATAAAACAAATTGATGTTTCACAATTTTTAAATAGCGGTAAATGTTGTACTTTTTTAAATTAGAAAAATTCATCAACAATTTAAAGTTTGCCGCATTAAAATATTAGTTTTAAATCATAGGAGCAGTATCAAGATGATATTATAGATACGAGTTTTATGGCAGATCATGTCTATATAATTTATGTAGTTAATATCATGAATTTGTCATTAATATTATTATCATTATTGAAATATTTTGTTTTTAATTTTTTAATTTAAAGTTTTTTAGCAACAAGCATTATATATCAAATTTAAATTTTTTTTTGGTTATCATTGTATTTTGAAGGGCTTGTATATTATTTATCTTTATTGTATTGTTTATTATTTTTAAATTCTTACTATATAATAGTTTAAAAATATCAACATGTTATTTAAAAACACTAAATTCTTATGTTCTATAATAAAAATTTTTAACAACTATTTGAAAAGTTTAATGTACTATCATGTTTGATCAGGTTATAATATTGAAAAAATTTGAATGTATAAAACAAAGTGTATTGATTTATGCTTTTAATTACATTTTTTAGCATATATTGCTGTAATTTCAATTATTGCACTATTATGAGAACATTTTTTCAAGGAATGACGTAATTTTTAAAACCTTAAACAATCTCTAACATTAATCAATTCCTTAATTGCAAAATTTTATTTAAATTAAGGCAATGTGTAGTTTCTTGTCAAAAAAGATTTAATTAGAAAATTTTGTGCGACTTAAGAGCGTATTTTAAAAAGTTTGTATGACAATTAAATAGAGATCAAAACATAAAAATAAAGAAAACTCTTAACATAAAATTTTTAACATTAAAAATGGGTATATTATTTTCTAAATAGCTCGAGAGTGTTGGCTTTGTATAACTCTCCATTATATAAAATATTAAAATGCAAAATGGTAAGAAATTAGACTTCATTATTAGTAAATATTTAAAAGAATCAAATTAAAATATACATTTTTTAGAAAAAAATACAAAATAACATTCAAAACATTGAAAATATGACAATATATATAAAAAAATTTAAAAACAAAAAAATAATTTTAATTACATTTAACTAAAAAATAAATTTATTTGTCAAATTCGATCGAAACAAAATCGAGGTAACTATGTTCTATGTTCTAGCAAATATCGTAAAATGTATTTTTGGATTTAAAAAATATAAAACGATTAATAATAAAAAATATTAAAATGATTAATAGAGTAAGCATTATCAAAAAAAATTCTTATATATAAAAAATATAAAAAATTTTAAAATGATAAGAAAGATCACGACAACAAATAATTTCAATATTTAAAATATAAAAGTAAGTTTTTGTTACGTGAACAAAAAGATAAATGCTAGTAGAAAATTATGAATATGACCTTTCAAATAAAAAAATGATATAAATATGTGCATTTCATCAATGACTGAAAGATATGAAAAAAAATGGACATTATTATCTTAAATCATATTTAGATAGTGTTTAATTTTTTAATATTATTTTAGAGTTGACATTATTAATAAGAAATGTATTCAACATTAAGAGGAAATACCAACTTATATAATGATGTGTTTTCCCCTTTTCTATCCTCACAATATAATTTAAAGTTATATAAGACAATGAGAGACATCTTCTTATTACAAAGGTGTCCATATATTATATTTTTCTAATATATCATCTTGAGAGTAACATAACTAGTTAATGAATAGTCATCAATCGCTATCATTATTTTCTAGTTCCAAGATATTTATTTGTCCACATAACGATTTAAATATTAAAGGTTTTGTATATTACATTTTTATTAATATTTTATGCTATATATATTTTTCATTCTTAATATATTTTTTACAAAGTTTTTTGGCAAAAAATTTTATTTATGTATTATGAAAATCTGATTTTAAATTTTAGTGTTATGAATCCAATGTCCATTTTACTATTTTTGTATTTGGTATATATAATAAAAAATTTGAAGTTTGTCTTTATGTTCACAATATTATTTTTATGCAATAATTTATACTTTTTTAATGTTATATATTTGATCTGAAAGTCTTTTATTACAAATTTTCTATATGTTAGTTGAATGAAGTTGGACATCCAACAAGAAAAAAAATTTTTTTTATCCAGCATAAAATTTAGAATATTTAAAAATTCTATGTATCAATATTTATATTTTAGTTTTATAAATAACTATAAATGTTTTAATGTTATGTTGTACAAATATATTTCTTGAGATTATATTTCATTGTTGTCAATTCATAATTATTGAATTTCTCTAAAAAATTGTTGTGCTACATTTTGCATACTGTGAACAATTATCTTTAATGTATAGCTTTTTATATTTTTCTAATACCTTTTTGTTTAACAAGAATAATTTGTAATAATTATTAGGATAATTTTTTTTTTCATTTTTACAAAATTTTTTCAATTTCACATGTTCAATGATGTTTCTATTATAATAATTACTTTGTTATAACTTTTAAAAAAAAATGTTATAAATATCTAAATCATTATTAATTTTTTATTATTTATTGTTGCTACATTTTTTTATTGTTTATTAATTTATCAACTTCATCATTTTTGCATAGATTGACATTAATAGCTTCACGTTTTGACATATTTGCAAATATATTTAAAAGTTGAAATTAGCATAATATGATATGCTTTTAAATTTTAATTTTTGTATGAAAATGTTTAGAAGGTTAGCATTTTTATCTTGATATTATAAATAAATAATTTTTATTAACTTAAAAATATTTTTGGCATTTATTTTTCATATAAATTTTTATATTTTTATATTAACTTTTATGAAATAAATATTAAAACTTTAAATATTTTTTCAATTAGTTTATTATTTATTCCTTCATAGTTAAATTTCTCAAATCATAAATTAACAATAAAATATTGTTAAAGAAGAAAAATATAATAACTGTCTATGTTAGAAAGAAGCATTACAGAAGTACCAAGAATAATATTTAAGATAAATAAAAAGTTTTAATATTTAATCTTTATCCGTAAATTATGAAAAAAAATTTGCATAATACCAGACAAATTTCAAACAAAATGTTCCACAAAGTGATCTCATAACATTGGGAATATTTACATTTTTTGTTATACATATTTCTTTTGGCTTTGCTTCTTGATTAATTTTATTTTTGTATGTTTATTTATTATTTTGACAAAAATATGACAGCTTCATTAAAACATAAATAGTATAATATTTTCTTGATTATTGAAAATATTTAAAGTTTGTATAAACAATTTCTCAATAAATATATAATAAAAGATTTTAATTTTTTTACATTAAAAAATAGAATTTGAAACCTTAGGTGTATTTATTATAAGTTCATCTCCATTTTTTATTTTTTATTCTTTTATTTTTTTTAATGCCTTCATTTTTTTGCATACATATTTGGATTGTTATTTATAAATTTTATGCTATACAATATCTTTTTATTTACATTTGAATATTGCGCTTTGCATTGATGATTTTTTTTTGCTTTGGTTGCACAACTGTTTCTTATTTTAAATGTTAAACATCTCAGCAAGTGTTTAATTGAAACATATTTTATTTAAAAAGATATACATTTTGTTAAATGAAATCGATATAATTTAAAACTTTTTTTTAAATTTTTTTTAATGTTTGTTTTATTTAGAGTAACTGCATTGACAAAGTTTCAAATTACTTTCAATAATTTTCTTGTTATATCATTGAATATTTTATTGTTAGATTATTTAACGTCTTATAGATCTCCATAACTGTTTAATTCACCATATAATTTATGTACTACTTAAATTTTATTGAAAATTTTTTTCATATCGAATATTTTTTAAAAAAATTTTCTATTTTTTGATGGAGGCATAACTCCATTTACTTTAAAATATTTTTCATTAGAAAATTTTGTAAATTAAAAAATTTAAAAATTTATGTCAAGGAAGACAAATAATTCTAACTTACAAAGTTTTTTTTATTGTTTCCAAAAAGAACAATTCTTATAATAACAAGTACATAATAAATTTTCATGCTCAATAAAATCAAATAAATCTTCAAAGACTTTGAGTTTTGCAAGCTTTATATTTACAATTATGTAAAATATTTAAATTTAAAAAAATTAGTAAACATAAATCAATTATATATTTCAATAATTTAAAAAGTTAAACATTTGAAACAAAATTATTTGTATAACATATCAAATAAATTTATATATAACAAAAGATATTGAAAATAAAACAACAAAAATATACTTTATTTCATGTTTTCATCAGCAATGCTTTCATAAATTTCGAAAACAAAAAATATTGTCTCAAAAAATTGAAAAAATAAAACAACTGAATTAACATATGAAAGTAAACAATGCTAAAACATATTTAAAATCTTAAAAATAATATTCAAATTTTTCCATAATGCAAGGCATATTAGGCAATAAAAAAGGAAAAAAAATTACAATACTTTAGGAATATAAAATAGGTAAAAAGCTAAGATTAAAAGTAAGAACAATTTACTATTGCAATAATTTGTAAAATATAATTTTATTAATAAAAAAACAAAATATTTTTAACTGAGAATAAAAATACTCCTATGAAAAAGACTTCTTCACAAATATACATACAATTGAACCAAAATTATTTGATCATTAATCAAAACTAAACACTAAATTATAAAAAAAACATTTCATTATATGTATGTAGTGGTCGTCATAAACCATCTAAATCTCCAAAATAACATCATTAATTATGAAGTATTGATTGCACTTTTGCTATATGCCTACACCATCCATTCACATATTATTTATTATGGTCTATTAAATAATTTGACAATTTATTTGTTATAATAGTTTTCAGGTTTTCCACAACAAAAATAGTTTTTTGCAATTTAATTATGAAATTTTTTTGTTATCATTTATAGTATTTCATTATTCTTTTAGATCGTTGTATTTTTAAATTTTTAGATTTCAATTTTTATTATAGTTTAAATTTTTCTTATTAAATTATTTATAATTGTTTTGGCTAATATTATGATTAAATTCACAAATTAATTTATATATTTTTTATTACTGATACTATTTTTTCTTGTACTTTTGTATTATTTATGTAAAGAAAACAAAATTTTTCATAAGTTTACTTTTTGATGTGGTACAATTTTTGTAAAATAAATTTTTTTATTTATAATAACTCATTTATGATCTTATATTAATAAATGATATATAATTTCAAAGCTTTGCCAATTGTAAACAAAAAAAATCACTTTTTAACATGTTATTTAAATAAATCTACACAACTTAGATTGTCTTTTATCTTAATAGTTTTATATTTTTTTTTTGTTTTTAAAATTTGTCTATAAAATTTACCTTTCACCTAATTTTTAAATAATTCAAAATATTTTATATTTTCTTTATCTTGATTTCTTTATATATTTTTGTTATCAATTATTCTTCTGTTTTACTAACATAATGTTTGACCTTTCAAATATATCACAAACTATCCTTTCATTAACATTTATAAATATTTTTGATACATAATATAATAAAAAGCATATATTTAACTAAATATCTAATCAATATATTATAAAAATATTTTTTTAGCAATTTAAAGTCAATCGTTGAAGATAAATTTCTATTTTTATCATTGCCTTAGCTACTCTATTTAATAACATAGATGCCGTATTTTAAATGGTAAGTTCATTTTTCTTAATATTTGGTAATCACATATTTGTAAGCATAAAAACTTTAATTATATACAATTAATTTTTTTTTCAATGATTTATAATTCTTTTTAGCTAAATTGCTCTAAAGATAAAATTTAATATTCTAAACAATTGTTGGCCTTGATAATCTTTTATGTAAAGTTGTAACTTTTAAAATTTCATCATTTTTTAAGAAATCATAGTTCATAAATAAATTTTTTTCATAATGATACTAATATAAATTATTGAACGTCAAAATAGTGTATATTAAATATTAAACAATTACTAAAATTTTTAAACAAGAATAATAAATAAAATTACAAATATGACAAAAATTATAAATTATTAATAAAAAGTATCTGCCTATTTAAAAAAGACACGTATTTTTATAAACTAAATAAATGTTAAGTTTTTATGCAGAGGTTAAAGAAATACTACTATAAAAGGAATAAATACACAAGACAACATACATGAAAGATGAAATTTAATATACTATCAATAATACAAACCATGCTCTGCTATGCAAAATGCATCTTGTTATCTAGATACACAAATTGGAAATGATCAATGTCATGCAGTGTGGACAAATGATAAAACTTGCTAACAAGAACATAAGTATTCTTTATATCCATCTTCAGCATTTGTATTACTTTAAAATATATATTGTACTCATATAATGCGTACCTACACAACTTTTTTGTTATGAACTTAATTTTTGAAATGATAATTTTTTTGTTAATTTAATGAGTTGGATTGGTGAATTTGCTGCACATCACATCTTGAGAATTTTTTAATAAGTTTTACACATATATTTTAATATGTTGAGTATTCTATTATCTCAATATTTTTTAAAAATTATTATGAATTTTAAATTTCTTTTCATTTCTAATGCAATTATTTTTCCATTGTTACGAAATCATTATTGTGCTACACAAATATTTTAATTAGTTTACTATAATGATGACCCCTCATTTGTTAGGTTTACATATTTTTTGTTAAACTTATCATTATAATACTTTTTACTTTATTATAAAAAAATATCGATTATGCATTTTTGAAGAATTAACTTTTTTGTTTACAATAAATTGTTATGATATTTTCTTTTCTATTCAAACTCTTTAATGATACACATTTTTGAGAAATAAGTGTATTTATATATTGAAAAGAAGTTTTTTGAGTGAAACACAAATAAATTTAGTTGTTGAATATTGTATACTCTACATTTTTTTTATTCCAAGAAAACATAATATTCTTTTAATAATGATTTTTTTGAGTAATTTTTGATACTTGCAACAAAAAACCAAACATTTATTAATCAATTAAAAAGCTTGATTATGTTTATAGTGAGTAATTAGCTTTTGAAGATAAGCCAATGATTGTTGGTGGCTTTGCTAAATTGTAGATCCACTTGTAAATTGAGTCATTTTTCTAGCACTTGCTTAAATGGTTGCCTATAAAAAATTCATAATCTATACTTATTTTTAGTTGGAATTATAAAACTTCTCACTTTATATTTGTATGACAAATATGATTGTATTATGTTACTCAAGAATATTAAATTTTGGGGAACATAAGGCATGTATTTCATGCAAGTCTATATTCATATAAATGTACCATAATAAAAATTTGTTATGTTGAATAAGTTGAGTATGGTAAAATGAGAGACACACATTTATTACATTATTTGCACTATGTGTTAAGGTGTGTAATATTAAAAATTCATTCAAAATTATATAATTTGTTGTACCTAGATGTAGTCATTCGATAATTGGATGAGAAGCTAACGGATATTATGTATGTGCCAATGTATGAAATGCTGTATAAATACAATATGATGTTATCTAATCTATAATTAATTATGTGCTAAGTGTTGATGACTTAATTTATACATTAGCTAAAGTATTTTTACTTTAATGATTTTAACGTAATACCAGAACCATCAGAATAATTTAGTTGAAATGTGCATTGCTGTAAGAGTATACTATGTAATCATATTAATATGATCAATTTTACAAATAATCTTTAGATAGATTTCTATATACTAGTACAATATTAATGTCATTACATTATGATATAGACTTATATATGAGCTAGGTTTGAGCAGTTGAGCATTTGTTAGGTTTATTTGTGCAATCTGTGTTTTATCTATTTTTCATGCAACCACAATCATTCATGATTATTGTTGTGAACATCTCGCAAAACATATTATATGCTATATTCTTGCGTCAAACAACATTTTCTTAAGAGTTAAAAAAATTAGGCTTGGTAGATTTGCCTAATTCTATATTACAATATATTTGAATGACTAAGATACATAGAGGCATCTAAAAGAAATAGATTTGGATGAGCACTTATCATAATAAATCATAATTTAATACTTATAAATTTCTTTAAGGATGCAATTTAGTAGTTGGAATGTTTTGATTTTCACATATCCTATTGATATATATATAAATAGAATGATTTTTTAAAAAAAAATGACAATAAATCTATTATTAAGTCATTTTACATATAAAATAAAAAAGGAAAGTTGGCTTTATCTCTATTATACTTAGATCTGCGTCAACTTTTCTAATACACCGAAGTTTTAGATATATTAACTTGGAAACATCGTTTCATAATGTTTAGTTATTATGTCATGTTATCTTTTTATGAATTATAAAACTATCATATTATCCCTTTTAAGTATTGTAGTAATTATGTAAGCTGTATCTCACTCCTTTGATTGAGGGGACTTGTACATCATTATTATCAAAAAGTTAGTGGACTTTAGCAAAATGCCTCTTATTTTGCAACTAATAAAAATATAATGTTTTCTAAATCAAACTACAAGCTAGCCAAGGGCAAAATTGGTGTGGTTTTAAAGGTTATGCTTTTACTAACAATAGTAAAAGGGTGTTATTATTAATAGAAGCCTATTTGATGTAGGATAGATTTAGACTACTACAATTATTTAAATTGGAGCTCATAATATTAGAGAAGTCTAATAAATTATTAAGAAATATAAAAAGATACTATATACTAATTAGGATTAGGAAGAGTAAATAGTAATTTAGAACTATTCAAATATTAACGTTCCAAAATAGTAGCATAGATTATTAGGCTGAGTAAGTGGTAACACATTAAGCATTAAGCATAAAATCTTGTAAATTGATTTTTGTTACATCTAATTTTACACATAAAATAAAAAATTTAATACAAAATATTGACTTTAACTTTTGTTACTTATTAAAAAATAAAATTATTAAAAAGCGATGTCTTTTGATAATAAATTATGTAGTATTATAGGTGGTGGTGTTTGGAGCACCAAAGATAGAAAATGCGATGAGGTGGTTATTTTGAGTTAGTGGAGAAGCTTTGCTTAAAAGAGTATTAAGATAGTAGAATATGTTTTAGCTCTTTGTTGAGAAAGGTAGCAGTTTGGTGATTATTTGAGTAAAATGGTAGATGAAAAGATATATGTGTTAGTAAAAATAAGAATTTATTTAGTTAATGACACTTCAAGTAGAAGATATCTTATATTAAATCCTTATCTTTTATAAGAGATTTTATTGTAAACATTTTTAGTGGAATATCTCTTACTTTATATCCTTATCTCTTAGAAGAAAAGTTAGAATCTTTTGAAATAACATTAGACAAGCAAATTTTTTTTACAAAAGTGAAAGTACACAAATAAAAGAAATTTCATTTTATTATTTTCATCTCGTATGGTGCTTCCTTTATATATGGACCTTAAATCTTCATCGATAATTTAAAAACAATTTAGAAAAAGATAAAATTAATATACTTGAGCAACTAATAAATTGGTCCTATGTTTTAGGCAGTGGCAATAGTGAATGGCAAAATTGTGGAGCGATCCACATGATACAGACAGATCAGTGCATCGTTTTAGTTATTTGTTTTGATGAGCTGCACTGCAAGTGATGTGCTAAAGCATCTGGTCAACTTTCGGGCTTTGGGTTCACGAGAGTCATTTGGTCAATAAGCTGACACGTTTGTAGATCTCGTCGACATAGGTTTAATGGGTTCTGAGTTCTATGGGTTGGTGCAAGTCATGTGTTTGTGAGTCAAGTGGCTTCAATAGCTTTGGAAGATATTGCTAATGATGACAAATGACAATTGAAGATGGATGATGACAAAAACAACCAAGAAAATAAAATTAATGTATTTTGAAACAAATTACAACAAAATTTTGTATTGACAGACTTCTTCAATTGCAGTGACACAAGCGATAGTACATTTGATTTGATGCTCTTCTCGAGTAGTTTAGGATTAGATGTTGGCAACAGTTTTATCGAATTACTTGAAATCCTTATATGCTGCTTCTGATTTTTCCTTACTTTAATTTAGTTATTATTTTAGTATTCCAAAATTAATTTGAAATTTTGTCATCGATATTAATGAGCATAATTTGTTTTTAAAGTTTTTTTAACACAATGAGCGAACATTTTTACATTCAATTTATAAGTTTTTATTTCTTACATATTCAAAAGTTAATTTTTTCTAAATAAATATTTAATGTAGTTACATTGCTATAACTATTTTATTTCATCTGAAAACTCATATTTTTTTTAATTTCTCAAAAATTAATGAATTATTTTATATTTTGACTTTTCTATTCTGAAATTGGACAGACGTAATAATCAATTTTCTGTCATTTAAAAAACATTATTTCGATTAATTATTTGTTTATTGCTAAAAGATTGAATAGAGTCATTATTTGTTAGATTTAAATTTTTTTAGTCTCTTTTATATCTTCTTTTATCTATGTATGACATTTGTAATTAGCAAACTTACACAAAAACATTTATTCTTACACTTTTTAATTATTTATAATATTTTATTGAGCAAGTTTGTATTTTCACGATGAATTCTATTAACTGTTATAAAATTTTTTTTGAAAATATAATTTTATTTAACAACTTACATACTTATTTTTTACATTTTTAATAATTTTTATTTTGTTAATTTATTTATAAAAGTTCGGTTATTAGGAATAATTTTTTAAAAGATGAAAAAAAACAAAGTTTCCATTCATTAACATAAAACTAGAAAATTTTATATTTGTGTAAATTTCATTTTTTTTGAAAAAAAAATATTTTTTAATATCAAAAAACAAATTCTAATTATGTAAAGGACTTGTTTTTTATCGATAAAAAATTTTTAAAACCCTAAATTATTTTAATGTTTTTTAAGTTTTTTTTGGGTAATGACACATGATTATTTGATAAAGATAGTATCTTATAATTTATAAAAGTTAAATACTATATTCTTGTTAAAATTAATTATACATGATTTGTTTTCTTTTTCTTTATGATTTTTGCACAAATGTTTGCATTGCTTATAACTATTATTACACAAACTTTTTTTTTAAAACTTCAAACTTTACTTGTATTTAATAATTTTTTATTTATTTCAACAACTTAATATTTGCATTTCTTATATAGAAGCATTTTTGTGACAAATTGTGTCAATTATTGAAATTTTAAATATGTTTCTATTACCTTTTCATTAATATATTTTAGAACATTTAATTTAAGGACAAACATATGTGACAAATGATAAAAATATTGTATTGATTATGCATAGAAGCATTCTCTTTCACTTATTATAATTAATCTTTATTTTGTAATGACTTCTTGAAATAAACTCTACAATGCTATCATACCACATCTCTAAACACTTCACATTACATGCAATAAATCATATGAATGACTCAGCATTGGAATCATATGCCTTCTCCATGTCTAATGTTGGAATGATTATGGATGAGTCATATGTCCTTATTTCTTTAGATTTTTTAGTGACATTTTTTGTTTTTCAATATATTCTAATTTTATCATTTTTGTTTCTAGAATAATTGTTGAGTTTTTCTTTGTTAATTTTCGGAATTTTTAGTACTAATTTTTTTTATAAATAAATTAACTTTTTGCTTTTTTAATAATGTGAACATTTGATAACTTAATGATTTTTCTCTATATTATAAATTTTTAAATTTTTAGACATATTAAGTAAAATTTTTATTTTCTTGTTACTAACATTGTATTTTGTTTGTGAATAATATAAAAATTTAGAATAATCTCATATTTTAATGAGTTGGACATCTAAATCATTTTAAAATAATAATTAAATTTTTCACAATTCTTTTTCAACATTTTATTTTTTAGTTATAATGGCAAATTCATAAAAGATATTTAAAATGAAAAAACTCTTTTGGGATAAATAATTTTTAATACTCATTATGTTTTTCATTAAAGTTAGTATTCGCATATTATCCAAGCAGTTTTAAGCTCTGATTCAAAAAACACATTTAATTTTTTAATTGTTATTTGAAAAATTTTTATCATAAAATATCATTGAATCACATTATTACGGCTCCATTTTGTAAATTTATTATATAATGCGATGGGTTTTGTAAATTGTTATGCTAATTCCTTTCAACTACAAAACTCCTTTTTATCAAGATATTTTTAAACTCTATTATGTTTATGTATTATTTTATTTTGGGAAAAAAATCAAAACTTCTTTTGAACTACTATTACTATATGTTATATTTTGAAGAAAAATTTTAGTTTAATATTATGCAAAATGTTTTAATTAATAGTTTTAATTTTTTTAAATATATAATTTTTTAAATTACCTTTGATGATCAAAGTTTTCACTTCCTAAATTTTTAAATTCCCTTTTCTGTACAATATTTCTAATTTAATATACATTACTAATATTTCTCATTTATTATTAATAAAACACTATCTTAAAGTTTTAATATTAATTTGTTTTTACAATTTTTAAAAGACTAGAATGCTTAACATGATTGGATAACTAAGAATGTTTTTTCTTTATATATTATGAAATACTTTTTTGTTATTTTAAGTAATGTTTATTTAAATTATTATTACTTTTTGGTTGTTGCTTAAATTCATATAAGCATTAAACAATAAAAACACAAAAAAATTTCTTATGGTTTGGTAACAAATACTTTTCGTGCAATTGAAATATAGCAAACATATAATGCATATATGAATGTCTTAAAATATATTTAAGATAATTAAAATTATTTCATATTAATAGCATGTATTTCCCTGTGAATAATATTTTTAGGTGTAATCTGAACTTAATAAGCAAACCATTATAAACAAAATTTATTAGTATGAAAAAAAAATTATATTTTTTTGCTAAAAATTTAAGAAATTAAAATTACGAAAATATATTAGTAAAAAATAGTTACAAAAAAATGAGAACTATGTCAAAGAAATTAGAAGCTTTTTAAACGTTGAAAAGCAAAAAAAAATATCTATTATTGTTGGTCATTTAAAAAGCACAACTTTTATGCATACATTCTCAGAAAAAAAATTGAATTGTGCTAAAATGAATAGGAAATAACAAATTGAAATAAAAATGAAATTTTTATTTAAAAAAATTAGTAAATGATAAGACACATAAAATATGACAAGAAGTTGAAAAAAATTACAGCTATAAGTTAAGGAAAAAAATCATATTCCATTCAACAAAGTAATTAAAAGTTTTAGGAAAAAAGAAAAGCAATAAGCTTTACCAAATTTATATGAACTTAAAACTATTTAACATAATTTTTCAAACAACATGAAAAAAGTTCTTAAAAAATTATAAAAAAATCAAAATAAAAAGAATGATTAACGAACAAATACTTAAAAACATGCTATTACTAATAAGAAAATTAGAAATATGTTTTGCACTAAGCCAAAAAGACAACAAAATATGATTGTGATGTATAGAGAATCTATAATATCTTATTTATTAGTAAGAAATTTTATTTAGTAGAGAATTATAACAAAATCAAAATCAAATGCAATTATTATATTCATTATTATACGGATTAAAAAAGAGTATTAGATTTATCAAATTATGTAAATATATCAAATGAAGTAATTTATTTTAAAAACTATAGTTTGTGTTGCTCAACTCTTTGACAATGTCGATTCTTTTAAGATATTATTCCTCATAAATCTGTATAATATCCTAATGAAAACGTGATTAAAACAATTTTTAATGCTAGAAAAAAAAAGATGATGGCCATTTTCCATTTCAAGTCTATGTAAAATAACCAAATTATCTTGCTTTTCCATGTCATGAAGTAAATTAATAAGCAACTAGTTAGTTTATAATGCTTTTTGACTTTTACAAACCATGGCCCCCTAAAAGAATTTTTTTGATACATTATAACAAATAGAGACATTATATTTATTCTTGTTTTCATATAACATATCCATAGGATCCCTAATTCTGATTTTTCTTTATACAACACCTTTGCAAAAACTTTTCTTTTGATACAACATATGCAAGCAAATATGTGTATCTAACTTATTTTTTTATTTTACAATAACCATTTAGTCACTCGAGTTATCCAAATTTCCTTGTCATTTCAACAATTTTAAGCATGATTATGTTATTTCATTAGTATGACTGCATAAAATAAATATAGATTTACCTTATTTTATTTATGAAGTAAAGCATGTCACTGATAAAAAATTTTATTAAGTCTTGTATATGCCTCAACCACTGTAATATGCAATTGCAATCTATCTAAAATAGTTTCACAAAGTATATGGCATTACTAAAATAATCCGCAATATAATATTCATCAATTAATTATGACTACCATGTTATAATAATTAAAAAATATAGCATTTCTTGTGTTATCATAACCAAATTTAAGCACATAGTTATACTTTATAGATTGTTTACATGACAATAACATGCATGTTACTTTTTTCTTCCTTCTGTCGACAACATTTGGAGCTCTTAGGGAATGTGTTTCTTTTATTGACGTTCTAATTTTCTTACCTTACTTTTGTTAAATTACTTAAATCATTATTGACCCATCAAATTGTGTTAAAAATGTTTTGTCAAACTATCTATTGACCCATACAACTATTTTATTCAATATTATGGACTGCTCAATTGGCAACATAAGCATAAGCATGTAACATCAATTCCATCCATATTCTAATTCCACTCATTATCCTCTTTTGCTATCTTGTGCACTATCAAGCTGACCCAAATACGTTAAAAGACCATTAGTTCATTTCTTTGTCTTACAACAAAGACGTAGAACTAAATTAAAATACTAATATGATTTGTATAGTTCGATATGCACTATATGTAGTGTGGCTTAGCAAGGTAGACATGAATTTCTTAGAACAAAAAATTTGATAACATATGGAATATTTAAAGAAAATGGTTTAACCTAATTTTTTAATAAACTTAAGTACACCTTTAATAGTGATTGTTAACAAATGTCAATCTTTTTTAAGATACAGTAATTTTATTTTAAAATATATTGATATTTTTTAATAATAAAATTTCATAAAAACTATGAAAAAAAATATACATAAATGATTACTAGCTATTTTGATTTAAAAAAGAACTTACAAATCCTGCTAGAAAAAACAAAGTAAACCTATAAATATAAGCCCTTCACCATAAGAAGGTTAGGTTAAACTCTTATAATAATGAAACAATTGAAAGAAGATATTATGTCCTATAACATTATTAATATGAAAAAAATAAGTAATTTAGTCACAAAAAATAAAATTAATGCAAATAAAAATTAACAATTAAAAAATACTAAATTTGACAAAAGTATTTTAATTGAATCAATTAGAATTAGAGAAAGTTGAAAACATCATTTATTTGAGAAAAAATTAAGATTAGGTGTTTGATGATTGAAGGACACAACATAAGAAAGTGAGCATGAGTGCTAATGACTTGAATGTTGACTTAAAAAATTATGTTTAGATTTTCAAAAATTTTTGTTAATCAATTTTTTCTAAGAATTAACTTATTATAAAAAATTTTATTTGGCTAGAAATATTTGCCAAAATTATTGATTAATCAATAATAATCAATTATAAAAATAACAATAACTCAAAATAACTATCAAAAGAGTAGTTATGTTGTAGCTACACCTTTAAAAGCCTCTGTTACCTCTTTATGCAAAAATGAATGATTAGATGACTAAATTGAATAAGGTCTACATAAAAATTAGGATTTGATCTGGAAAGCTATATTTGAATTGGGACCTGATGTTTGGATTTAGATCTGATGTTTAAATCACAAAATTGTTTGATTTGTCTGATCACATAATTGTGTAATTAGATGTCAAAATAGCTCCCATAATTTCAATTAAAACTAAGAGAAATAGATACATGTTTTATTTCCACAATGCATGAATGATGGATCATCATGGCATTATTAGAGTTTTCTTACATTATGTAAAAAGTGTATTGTTCGGAGTTAGCTAAACTTGGTTTCCTCTAAAGTTATTTCCTTTATTTGCTTGTACATTCATACTCAATTAAATACTTTCCATTTTATCTTAATAAGTGCATCATTTTCTCAAAGAGTTTTGACATCATTTTCTCGATCAAATAAGCGCATCTAGTCATATTTTATTTCATTTCCTTTGTGTTAGATTAGTTAGGCCTTAAATGCTTATAATTTTATGTTAATGGGCTTGATTAGGGTGAATCAGATTTAATTATAAAGAAAAAGTCATAAAGATATCCAAAGTGCTTTGGAGTATTCAATAAAATTCAAACAATTCAAGATATATGCATCAAATTTGTAAAGATTTTTTTGTTAGAAGTTAGAATATCAACTTATTAATTAAAATTAACATCTTCATTCTATTTCAAATTCCAATTTATGTAATATAATCAATCTTTTAGGATTTCAATTTTTATCAATTCATTTTTTAATTAAATCCTTCTAATAGATTGTTGAAGAATTTTATGTTAATTATTAAACTTTGTATAAACTTCAAAATTAATTCTATTAAATTTTTCTAATTAAAAAAATTTTAAGCCACATCCCAAGCTCATCTAACACAAAGTGCTTGGGCTAAAATTTGTTAGGGTGCATTCATGAATTTTCTTAAGATAAGATAGAGGATTGATTGGGTTTGAAAAAATAGATATGAAGTCAAAATCATAACCATGAAATTTCCTATAAGCATATAAACGGCCCAAGTGATGAAATCCCAAGCACATTTGCATTATATACCCATGAATGGTATTGTAAGGAGAAAAATACTTTTCTTTTTGGCAATATAGGACTAACATTTGTCAATTATTAAGCACAAAAAACATGTGCTATTTCTTGCCATCCAATTCTTTATGAAGTTGTAAAAGTTTTGTCCACTATAAACACTCAATCTTGGCTATAAGCCGAATGACCAAGATGCCATATGGGTGCATCAAATTGCTTTGTTGATTCCACTATTCAAAATGATCTACCATGAATTAGAAGGCATACCACATTCCAGGATTGTATCCTATAGTTAAGATTTTTTTGCCTTTGCAAATGATGAATAAAATGGTCCAAATCTCATCTTACTGATTTAGATGACTCGATCTAATCCATTGTAATCCAAACATCTATAAAAAAATCTACTTTAGTAGTCCTTCATCTAACGGTCTAAAACCTCTCTTATAAGATCGAATGATGCTGATCGATCCCACCAAATGGCTAATTCCTTAGTTCTTAGTTGAGCTATTTTCCCAACCAATTAGAAGAAATATTTTAAATTATTTGGAAGACCTTTTTAAGCTCTTTAGAAGCCTCATTTAAAACTTTTCCTTAACATTCTAATAAATTTGATCAAATATTTTCTATATAAATCAAAAAATTATTCATAACATGACTAATAAACATGAATTAATATTTGAGATCTCAATAAATTGCAGCAAGATTTTCTACTATTGTAGAATCTCTTGATAGCTACTATAATTTAGTTTTTTACCAAATGTCAAATTCTTTCAACTAATCTTAGCACTACTAAATTTCAATTTCTTTAAGCTTGTTGTGCCTTCTTCTATTAATCAACAAGCATCAAAAGTTATACAAACTTATTATAATTTTTCCTTGTATTTTTTTTGTTTGGGTAGCCTAGTATTTATAAAAGCCCGACTTTTATTTGATATTATTAAGATCAAGTTGGTGTTAATCTCGCAAAAGCCTTTGTTATAATTGAATCTATAAAAGCTAGTATGTTGAAGGATGGACATAGATTCTAGTTTAAACCAAATAATCTAAAGATTTAATTATATTATTATAATTTTTATTAAATTTTTTTTAATCATAAAAATGAAAAATTAACATATATAAAATCAAGGTTTTTCACGATCATAAAATAACTTTTGTGAATACTTTTTAATAATAAATATAATCTAAAAAAGAAAAAAAAATTAAAACTCATAAGTCAACACCTCATGTAGCATTCGTATACTTGTTTTTGTTTAAATTAATGTCAAATGGGGTCCCTGCAAGAAAGTGAGTCAAATCACTTAGGTGATCTGTTTAATTATTTTTATGTTTATTTAATTTTTTTTATAAAAAGTTTAATTCCTATTTGACCATTTTTGTAGGCTTTTCAGAATATGATTTTGCCAATTTTCTTATTAAATTAAGTTTTTAATTTGTTAACTATTACTATAACTCATGATTAATCTCGGTGCACCACTAGATGAATGTCTTCTTCAATTATTCGATCATTATTTAAGCATAACATTTTATTAATATATGAAAATTAGATTTAGCATTTTTATCCAATCAATTATCTTAGAAGGTTAGAAATTTCTTATATAATTATATGATTTATATATAGGTTATTGCTCAAATGAAATCAAGTTGTTTAGTACACTTAGTAGTGATCAAAATAGAATGGTAATTAAATACCATAGCACTCAACTAATTTCATTATAGTATATCAGCAAGTGAATTTAATCAAGCTGTGAATTTGCATACTACACATAAAGCTTAGAAAAAGTTAGAAGTAACTTATGAATGCACTTTGTAAGTTAAAGAAACAAAGATATATTTTCTTACGCATGATTATGAGCTCTTTAGATTAAATTTAAGAGAAACTATAAAGAAGATGTCTATGCAATTTACTAATATTATTTATGGACTAGAAAATCTTGAAAAAATGCTTTCTAATTTAGATTTTGTAAGGAAAGTGGAAAAGATTCTACCCAATGAGTATAATCTTCTTGCTGTAGTAATAAAGACAATCAAAGGCATAACAAGCTTATATTAGATGAGTTACTTAGAGAATTATTAATGACAAAGATGAAATGAATAGAAGAGTTGAAAAGAAGCCTACATAAGTAAGCAAAAAAAAAGAGCAACGTATAAAGAACCATTAGCTTTTGAAACTAACAAAGATAATATAGATACAACATCTATTCTTAATATGGACTTTGAGAAAGATGTAACCTTTCATGTTAAAGTTTAGATAAAAATTTGGTAAAAAACATTGTAAATAGAAATTTGTAAAAAACAAGAGAGAAAATGAACACGCCATGATGCTATTATTATAGTCAAACCAAAACATCCACAACTCAAACACATCAAAAAAATAAAGAAGAGAAAAAAGAAGAAAATGAAAAAAGAGAGATTTTCATGCTACTTGGAGTGCTTGGAAGAATTAAACTCCATAACTTCAAGTAGTGTGGAGGAAGGAATGATATGCATCTTGACAAATGATGATAAATCAAGTACATCAAGTGAAGAATAAAAGATTGAGGTAAGCTTCTAGCTTTGTGAAGTTTTTGGAGTAATTACATAAATATTATTAGTGTTTTAACTTCATTAATATCCATATATAAAAAATTAAAAAAAAATTATAAGGATAAAATGATCAATTTGATTATTTATGAAAAGATATTGAAAAAAAAATTTATAATGGAAACGATTCCATGATCATTGCGAATACTTCTTCGAAAAAAGAACGAGTTTGGAAATAGAAATTTTTCTAATATTTCACATGATGTTTAATTTTCTAAACATAACTGTCTTCTTTTGAATATGCCTAATATTTCAAAATGGCATACTTTTATAGTTGTAAAAAACTTTGTACCATTAAGGATTATCAAACTAGGGAAAATATTTCTAGTTCAAAACCTTGTTTCAAATGACTAAGTCAAGCTTGTTAGGTTCCTAAGATTAGAGAATAAAAAATTTAAAATAAATTGTTTTCATAATTTTTTTAGAGAGATATAGTTTTTTGGAGACATTCATATGTTTAAAGCAATAGACATTGGAGTTATGCATAGAAATAAAGCAAATTAAATTTACATTTTATGATTACTAAGTAAAACTTTTATAATTTATGTAGCCTTATATAGAGAGAAAAATCAAAATCTAGCTTTTAAGAATTGAATAATGGTTGCTAAAGACATACGACAACAAATCAATCAAAGTTTATCTTAATAAGATGTGGTCAAAATAGATGGGTAACATCTGGAGATAAGTCTAAGAAAAACATAATTAGAATTGGTCAGATGAGACATTCTACATTAAAGAAAACAAGCAAGCTAGATAAAGTTAGAGATCTTCTCAAGCCGAAGAAAACTAGTTGAAAAATGTATGAATCATGCTAAAAAGGCTGGCAAGTTAAATATTTCTTTTAAACCAAAATAATAGCTTAAGTACTAGTTGACCTTTAGGGATAATTTATTTAGACCTTTTTAGACTCACATAATCAACAAGTTTAGGTTAAAAAATAGAAATTAGTGATTATTAATGATTCTTCTACACATAATTTCATTCTATTTCTTAGGAGTAAGAATGTGACATTTAAAATCTTTGTTGACTTGATAAAAGAGATAGCAAAGCAAAATTATTTGAAATAAAATTGTATTCAATATGATAGTAGTAGCAAGTTTAAAATGAATGACATCAATTTCTCAACTCCTTTTCATCTCAACAAAATCAGATTGTAGAAAGAAGGATGAGGACCTTAGTAGAGATGGTCAAATTATTTTAATAGTATGCAACCTATAAAAATCCTTTTTTGGCCGGGGAAACTAACACAACTTGTTATGCAATAAATAGAATTAATTTAAGAGCAATATTTAGGAAAATCCTTATTTATTTTTTAAAAAAAAGAAACTGAATGTTAGGTAATTTCATATTTTTGGATAGATGCACCATTTCTAATAATAAAATGTCCAACTTGAACAAGTTTGATGAAAACATATGCCCAAAATTTTTCATAGGAGCTCTTCTTTTTGAAACACTTACAAAGTTTACAACATAATTACTTTAAAGATAGAGAAAATTATGAATATAGTGTTGGATGAGTCTGCTTATAAGATCAATAACAAAAATTTAGATTAACGTATAAAATCCTTAAAGAACTTAAACTTGAACAAAGATGGCGGTGAAGAGAAAGTAAAGTAGGAGAAGAGACTAGTCATCAATTATCTGAAGATTAGAAATACCAAGCTTCAAACAAAAAAAATCAAATATACAAGAAGTTAATCAAGGAGTTAAGACTTGAATCTTTATGATAGAATCAGTCATAGAACGTTTGTATATTTCAAACAATTAGTATGTATAAGGGAAGCCCAAAAGGTTAACTATTAGGTTTAAGTAATGGAACAAGAGTAAGATCAGTTTGAGAGAAACCAAGTGCAGGGACTAGTTTTGAAGCCTAGTGATCAACAAGTGATTCCAAAATGGATATTTAAAAAAAAATTAGATTGAAATAGAGTGATTGCTAGAAACAAAAGTAGATCTATTGTTACAAGTGATAACCAAGCTGAAGGTCAATATTTTGAGGAGTCATTTCTATTAGTAACATGATCAGAGTCCATTAGACATTTCTTAGTATATTCATGTCATAAGGATTTTAAATTATTTTAAATAGATATAAATCTTCTATTCTAAAATGGGATAATAAAAAATGATGTATATAAAACAATCCATAAGTTTTGAGACCAATGTACAGAGTGATTATGTATATAAGCTTGAGAAGGGATTTTAAGGTCTTAAGTAAGCTCCTTATTTATGGCATCATAGATTCAGTAATTAGTCGGTAATAGTTTTAAGAAAGAAAAGATTAACAAAAAATATTCTTAAAATCTTTAAAAGAACACTTCTTGCTTATACAAGTTTATATTGACGAAATTTTTTTTTAAAGCATAAATGAAAATATTTGTAAGGAACATAGTGACTTAATTGTAAGGGAGTTGGAGATGAGTATAATAGGTGAAATGAATTTCTTCTTTGGATTACAAATTATGTAACTAAAAGATTAAATATTTATTTTACAAAAAAAGTATTTAAAATACTTATTCAAAAAATTTGGGTATGAAAATATGAAGTATAAAGAGATTCTAAAGAATCAATCAATCCATTTAGATTTAAATGAAATTGAGAAATATGTTAATCCAAAACTTTATGACAAACCTATTAGATCTTTGCTATATGTCGCAGTTAATAGATCAGACATCTTATTGGTGTTTTCTTAGGTGAAAGACTTCAATAAAATCCTAAGAAAATCCATCAAAAGGTCATTAAATTAATCTTTAAATGTATAGAAAGTATAATGAACATTGGTTTAAGGTATCCTAAGAATGCTCATTCATAAGATATTACAGTTTCTTAGAGTCACTCTTTATAAGCTCTATTGTAAATAGGAAAAATATCTTTGGTACATATCAATTAATAGAAAAATATTTTAATTTAATGGTCAAGAAAGAAGAAAAGATTGCTTGCTATTTTGACCATACAAGCCAAGTATGTAGTGACTAAAAGTTGTGTTTCTCTTGTGTTATATTTAAGACAATAATTTCAAGACTATGGTTTAAATCTCGCACACATTTCCATTAAAATTGATAATGCTTGTGCCTTGGCTTTAGCAAAGAACCAAGTTAATCAATCTAGGACAAAACACAGGTGTATGACATTACTTTATGAGAGGCCAAGTTGTTAAAGGCTTAATATAATTCACATATGTTTCTACTAAACAAGAATTGGCAGACATGTTTACAAAATTTCTTCCAACTGATTAATTCAATTCGTAACTTAATTTGATGTAATAAAAATAATATAAATTATACCTCTTTTTTCATTGTACTAAAGAGGGAGCATAACCATTGTTTAAATAAGTTAGTAGGAACATATAGTAAGGTGCAATATGAATTAAGTCAGAGCACCAACTTTTCATTTTTAATACCACTTATCATAATAATGTATGCTTTTTACTTGATATATTTTTATCTAAATATTTATGTCTTATAATAATCAAAAGTAGAGATTATTATCACATTCGTCTTTGATGAGTCATGCTATAAATATTTAGTATTTTATTCTCATTAGATTGTATATTGTGGATTAGATTTTATTTTAATTATTAAACCTAACACCTTTTAAGATGGTGAATTAGTGGTTTCCAAAATACCTTTAAGTATTTAGTAAGCTTCAAGGATTAATGACATTCACATCAACTTTGAAAGGGTTTACATTTTTATTATAAAATAGAATAATAATTTGTCGATTAGAAGCTACATCTCCATTAATCTCACTTTCAAATCCCAATTTAAGCATTTGACTTGTTAATCTATTCCTTGATTTACAAAACTTGTAGTATTTCATCTTTGCTAAATTTGACCAAAATAAAAATTTTAATTTTTTTAAATTTTGATAATTAAAAAAAATTAAGCCACGCCTTAAGCTGGTAAAGTGCAAAGCACTTGGGTTCACTAAGACCAACTTGGCCTGATAACATTGTATTAGGTGAATAGGTTAAAATAAGTGAGGAAGTTATTTAGCGTGCATCCTAAACTAGATTGGGGTAAGGTAGAGAATTGAAAGGTAATAAACTTGAATTTTGTATGCCAATGGTGGTCTTATTGGACCCATCACCATGAAATGACCTATAAGAATATGGGTATCCTAAGTGATGAAATCCTAAGAATAAAGGAGCCAACCTCAATTTGTTTAACATTATACTACCATTAAGGGTCTTATAAAAAGAAAACTACTTTTTTTCAACAATATGGGACTAAATTTCCTCTAACAACTCATTGCTAAAAGTGTGCTATATTTCTCACAATTCGATATTTGATTTAATGGTAAAGGTTTCATCTACTAGAATCACTTGATCTAAGCTCAAAATTGAATAGCCAAGTCATGTGACTTATTTATCCCAATGTTTGAATCCTATAAATGAGATCTTTCCAACCTCTTCCATCAACGCATCAAAGGATTCAAATCTCATCGAACTGGATCAGTTGGCTCAAATCTAATCCACCTTGATTTAACCGTCCAAAACTCAACCACTTTTATAGTTTTTGTGAGATGGTTTAGAACCTCTTGGATCAAAGCCAATGCCACCAATGTATCCTAAATAATAATTAATTCCATTGCAATTAATTTAGCCATTACATTAGCCATTTTAGAAAAAATATTTTATGTTGTTCGAAAAAAAGTTTTTTAATCAAGTTATTCTTAACTTTCTAATGTATATGATCGAGTTTTTTCCATATTAATCTAACCTTTATTCATGAAATGACTGATAAATATGAACCAATCTTTAAAATCATAATGAAACATACACATTTTCTACTAGAAAATTCATTAGTAATGATTAAGGTTTTTATCATCAAACAAAACATTATAATTAGGGGTCAACAAAATAATACATTAACCATCCTATACTTCCTGAAATGATCGTCAAACTATCATCTATCATTTGATAGTGACACTATCTCCATTCTACAATATTATTAGATGATTCCATACATTTATGGAACCACATGGTCTCAACATATAATAATAGGTCTCATCTTTCTTAAAGGCACTTCAATAATTATCTTATTTTTCTCCCTTTTCCTGACCTTTACAATAATTTCTACATCACTCCTACCTAAAGTATCTTTAATATTGATAGTATTCCTCTTGATATTATCCCCTTTAAGTATAGTAATTTTTTTTCAGATAACCCTTGTGATAAAAACCTTATAAAGATTTGTATTTATTACACATTCTATTGCAAATGACATCCAAAAGTCTTTTGGCCAATTTCATAAAAAACTACTCTATGAGCTACTTATTTAAGAAAAATATTTAAATTTTTTAGTTAGGCACTTTTGTTATTTTTCATTAAAAGTTCTCTTACAACTAAATTAATGTTATTTTTAATATATTTTGGTTTTTCTTTTTATTACACGTCCTCTTCCCAATTCTTGTGGAATTATTATTTTGGGTTTCTTTTTATTTTTTCTTTAATATTTGAGTTTCTTTTTATATTATTAGTTCTTTCAAATAATAGACTATTTGATGTTATACAATGGTATCCATATGTAAATTGGATTTCATGATATTCAAAATAAATTATGAAATGTAATTACATTTTTTCAACAAAAATAATCTAAATTGTAAAGGCCTTCAACTATTTTGTAAAAATGCCTCCATATAAGAATTAAATTAATCAAATTCAAAAAATGTTAGGATGTCCCCAAAGGGCTTTTCCTCTACTTTTGAAGTAGTTACTTGTTAGAAACTTGTCCAAGGGATGCTCGTTTTTCTTATTTTCTTGATTTCTCATATTAAGAATGCCATTGTCATTTCCTTATGAAATTACTTAGGATGCACCATTGTGTTTCTTTGATCATATTTACATATAAAAATACCATTAGCAAATAGTTATATTTGGACTAAAAGACAAAATACATGATTAGCTATGGTGATGGTAATGACAACTATCTTGTTAGTAATTGAACAATTTATTTCAATAATCTATGAAAGCACAAAGTGTCCTACCTTTAGTTTTTCTCTTTTTCCAAACATTGTAATGCATTTTATAGGACTTAGCATTAAAAATACGTGATCCTTTTCCTAAAAGTCCACTTTCTTAATTTTCTTGTCATAATTTTTGTGAAGTAAACTTATTCCTTTTGAATTCATGCTTTAATGATTTAGATCCTCTTAATACAATATAAAATTATCCATATCATCGGAGTATTGTTAGTTTGTTCATTCCAATATAATAATAATTAATGCGTCTTATTATACAATATTATGCATGCCACCATGTCTATGCTAGACTAACAATTGTTGTTGTTCGAAAATTAATTAAAAGTTAAACACTTAATGTAACATCCTTATTTTCTCTTTATTTAATTTTTTGCTAAAAGTGCTCTTTGAGACGAGTCTAACAGTGTTTAGTTTGTAATTTTTGGAGTTCTGAGGAATAAATTATGAATTTTTGAAGATTTGGATAGATTTGTAATATTGAGGATATATTTGTAATTTTGTAAAAGTCGGCATAGTTCAATTCATTTTGGCAGAGGATATATGTGCAAATAAAAAATTGGGAAGGTGGGGATATGCAAAATGCAGTTTATGAACCTTCGGGCAAGTTGGTTTCGACCACGGTGATAAAAGCCGAAGCAGTGTGGATTTGAAAAGCACTTCTGCGAATATCGACTACTGGAAACAGGTTGCCGGCGCGCGAGGAGTGCAAGGATTTTAGTAAGTGACGGCTAGCAAGGATTTTCATAAGGCCTTCCAAGAGTGTGCGAGAGTACCAGCAGCCACCGTGTAGAGTACTGACACACGACAGTAACGGCAAGCGAGATTTCCGTAAAATAAGATAAGAAAACGTTATTTTTGCTTCGCCAGGGTTGTGTAAGGCCTTTCAATGAGCGATGGAGACCTAAAGGGCAGAAGCTGAGCTAGATTTGACAGGTTCAGTGTGTGAACCGGCCGGTCAAGTTCCGGTGAACTGTTTTTGGTTCCGTCGGACGAGAGAGAGATGCGCAGCAACTGGTCGAGGCCTTGGACCAGGACGCGTTACTGAGCCAGGAACACTAGCGCCAGTAGCCCAGCGCCGATGGAAGCCAATAGCAAAATTAAGGAATTTTGGGAATTTTAGAAAACGCATTTTAGAAAGCTATTTTTAAAAGCTTTTAGAAAGCAGATTTTTTAACCATTTGGGAACAATTTTTAGAACATAACTTTTTCATAATAAGCATATTTTAACTTGATTAGGTTTGCATTATGGATTTGTAGGATATCAAGAAGAATAAGAAGTGGGCAATATAAATTGTACAACAAATTCAGGTAGATAAATTCCTAACCCTATGATGTAGCATGTTATATGGATTTTTACATGATTTTTACTATAATATGGTATTTATGTTGTTTGCTCATTTTCTTTGCATAAAACCTAAAAAGGAAGAAACAATATGGTACAATATACTAAAATAAAAAAGGAAGAAAGAATATGGAAGGAAAGGTCTTTTGATAAGCACACTTATCTAAATTAATAATAGGAAAAATGGTAGTAAAATTAGGATTTCTAAAGAACATTATCTTCACCACTAGGCTCATCATATGCGGTCGTAGGGTATCGATCTTCAGATCAGATATCTGTCTAGTGTTATGCACTATGGTCCCATGATGATTTACACCAGTCTCAACATTGGTCACAGGGTATGGTACCATACCTGTCTCGTGGCACTAGGCTCAATGTGTGGGATCGCAGGGCATCGATCTTTGGATCAGATATCTGCCTAGTATTATATGCTTGGATGTCGGCTAAAGGTCATAATGGTGATTGGATCTAGAGGATAATGTGTCAAAGGAAATCTGGCCTAGTAATAACACATCTATAAGGAATTAACATTTCTTTTGATTTTTCATTTGACATTATATATGACATCTCGTATGGTTTTAGCTTTATGCATATGATTCATCTTTACTGCTCATGATAATTTGATATCTCTTTTTCTTAATTGGTTAGATATTGTGATTTATCTTCGGAGATTTATAAAATCTCATTTAGTACTTACATCACAGGTCATGCAACCACTGCACCGAGGGATAGGAATGGTGCTGCTACAGAAGAGCCATTTTCACGAGTTGTGTGAGAGAGGGAAGGTTTTGGTGTGATTCAATTTAAAAAAAATGTTCTCGTTTATATACTTTGGATTTTGGAGTTGGTGTTGGTCTCACCATCAGGTCCCTACCTTGGGTTTGCTCCTTATCTTCACTCACCTTGATGTTAATCATGTTATCTAGAGGTAGTTTGTGAGGTTTGGGCTTGATACTTACACTAGTTGTCTTAAAAACATTATTTTTATAATTCGAATATATTCTCAAGTGTTTTAAATATTCTCTTTGATTGACTTTATTTTTGTGTCTAGAATGTTGTGTTAGACAATAGTTGAGTATCACATGGATCAACAAACGCTTTGCAAGAGTATAATATATTTTCAGAATCATTATGTAATATATTTGTATTTTCCATATCACATAAGTCATACTATTAATAAACATTTATTTAACTTAATGCTTTGTAAAAAATGTTGCCTTAATAAGTAAACTATGAAATTTTTGGGCAAAGAACCTCCTTTTCAAACCTACAAATATTTGGGTTTTAATTTTCCACACGTCGTCATATTGGTTTAAGACAATAACTTCTTATTGTCAATATGCCACATTAATCAATAGCATAGTTCCTTCAATTTGCTACGGAAGTAGCATATATCTATTAATTATCTATCAAACTATTTAATTAGGCATCCTCTATTTATATATCATAATTTTTTGCACTGCTTAAAGATTTGGTGTCTACTTTTACTTTTTTCTTGGCGATATAGAGTCTCCCAACCATAATGCTTGAATAATTCAATCTATTCTATTTTTATTAATTTTTAAATAGATTTACCATCAAATGAACTATAAATAATACATTTTATGTACTGTGAATAATAAGATGCCCAAATATGAATGCTTTGGTGTTTTTGGATGGAAGTCATATATTAACAAATAAGATAAGAATTTGAGATTAGAAAACTAGTTAATGGAACCATTTTTCAAAGGAACCATATCAAAATAAAATGGTAGATTTGCAACACGTGGAAGATTTTGGAAAAATAAAATTAGAAAAAAAAATAAAAAAGAAAAATAAAGATGTAGTAGCATTCTTATCAACATATATTGGACCTATTGTTTTGTGAAAAACGTTATCATAATCAACCAAATATGTATTTTTGTGGTTGATAATGTTTTTCTTATTTAGTTTAAATCAACCTCTCTATCTACAAGTATTTTTCTTTTAATCTTGCACATATTATCATGATTATTTAGGGAAATAACATTTAGTTATTAGTATGTCACAATTATTAATAAAATAATGTTCCTTCTATTTTTTTTATACATATAATATTTATGCCTTAATTATTTATCTAAATATTTAGTTGTGCTTCTTCAATGTTATGTATCAAACAATGTGCACTCCTCTTAATAGATTTATTATCAAACCAATTATAAATATGATACTATATTACTTAAAAATTACAAGAAGCCTAAATATTAAAATTTAGACATTTTTTGATGGAAGTGTTACATCAAAAGTAGGATAGAAATTGCTAATTAGAAAAATTAATTGAGGTTATCTGTTTTTGATATTCTTCAAATAAGTAGACCTATAAAAGTTTAATATAGAAACTTTACTTGCAATGGAATATACTCATGTTGATTTGAAAGCATGAAAGATTTTGAAAAAAAATTAGAAGACCAAATAATAATTTGGTATGGCAAACTGACTAGATTTCTACACAAACATTATTTAAAAGTGAATTTAGATATGAATTTTTTTCAACAAGAACTATGATAATGAACTTCTTCAAGTAAAACATGATGTGGATGATGTAATATTTGGATCAACCAACTGTGATTTATATGAATGAATTACTAAGGTTATGGGTGTAAGATTTGAGATTAACATAATGGGTGAGTTTTATTATTTTCTTGGACTAAAAGTTAAGAAAAATGAGAAAGGCATCTCTGTATCTTAAATAAAATATGTAAATGGCATGTTCAAATTTGAAAACTAAGGATATGGTTGCACATCAATGGAGTTGTATACAATAACAATAATCATAGAGATTTAATCCTAAGTTACTAGTTTTTTAGTGCAAATCCATGCCTCTCTTTAAAAAGATGTCATATATGTTACATCAACTTAAAAACTTGTTCCTCAATATACAAGTGAAGCCTTGTGGAATGAATATTATATTGATTGTCGGATGATTTTAACTTGTTTGTTAGAATGAATTGTTCATTATTATTAGGTAGGATATGTCACCACAATATAGTTTTAAAATATGGGTATTAAAAAAAAACAAATTAAATCATAAGGTTATCTTTCAAAATATAGAAATGCTAGTGGCAAAGGGTTATAATCAAGTGAGAGGACTAAACTTAAGAAGAGCACTTGAACTAAGCATAATGTTGAAGAAAACATGGTCATTATTAGCCTTTTTTTATTACAAGATATTTATACTATACCAAATTGATATTAAGAGTGCATTCATACATTTTACTATTTTTGTGGACATGTATGTGGAATAATTGGATTGCTTTGAACGTTGTCCTCATTAAAATCAAGTGTAAAAGCCAATTAAATACTTATATGATTTGCAAAAACAACAAATATCTCAATATTGATAAACATAATAGATTTCTATTGAAAAATTAATTCAGCAAAGGGAATGTGGATTGAATTTTTTTAATCAACAACTGCACTAATGAACTTCTTGTTGTCCATGGTTATGAAGGCAATATCAATTTTGGATTAATCAACTTGGCCATTGTGAAAGATTTAGTAAGCTTATAGGTGCAAGAATTCAAATTAATATAAAGGGTGAAGAGACCTATTTTCTCATAATGAAAGTTAAACAACATGAGAAATGTATCATTATATCTTAAATAAAGTATATAAATGAGATGTTATAAGTGCTTGATCTTGAGAACCTAAATCCTATTTCTACTTTCAAGACTCTCTACGTATTAAACAAAGACAAGAAAGGAAAAGAAATAGATTCAAGGTACACCATGGGATGATATGTTTTTTAATTAACAACAAGAAGACCTAAGAAAGTTTTTAGTGTGGCACTTTTTTAATCTGTTGTTTGATTTAGAACCTATAAAAAGAATCTTTTGGTAATTGCTTGGCACAAAGGCATTAAGGTTTTCATATAGAAAATTTAGTTAAGTCATTATCTCATAAGATAAAGCTACAAAGATTATGTTGGTCTAAGAGTACATAAGAAAAGCATTGTAGGTATTTAATCACTTTTTGGACACATCTTAAACTCAAGATCTATTGAAAAAACATTGAAAAAATCCTTGTAAATGATGAACCATAATGTATAGCTTGGGGAAGATTATAAAAAAATGTTTTTGGATTAAAAAGAAAAATAAAAGAAATAGGATCACATTCATAAAAAAATACCCATAAAAAATGACAAAAGGTGTGTCATTTGCCTAATCAAAACCTTATATACTACTCAAAGGACAAACAAAGTGATGTAAGGCAACATTTCATTAGTGATCATATAGAATAAAATGTGGTTAACATTTAATTTGTTGTTAAAAACATGCAACTAGTTGGCATGTAATGAAACTTGTGGCTCAACTACACTATGCATGATTTTTCAAATTATAAATGAAAACTTTTGCGTGACTAAGTGTTCCACATGATCATATTTTATACAATGTGATTAGCTATTAGAGAAAAGAGACAATTATTTGACTAGATTATTAGATCTGAGGTAACATGTGGATCTAGTAAAATTGATGGAATAATTACTAAAAAATATTAAAACCATATGATCAAACTATTTAATTAAGGGAAAACCATTCAATAAAAAAGCTATAAGGCAAACTCAAACAAATCAATTGATATAGTTAACTTACACACTAAAGCAAAATCATTCAAATAGAAATGTAACTTATGAAAATGTTTTATATCACCTTCATATAATATGCAATGGTATAATGAAATTATAAAATGTATATTGGTGATATTCTCACCCAAATTATGTCAAACAAAAAAAATAATACAAGATACAGATATTAGTTTAGACCATGTAATTATCTTATTCATGTAGACTTAAATAAAATTAAAAAACTGTATGTTACAATAAAATTTTATTGGACTATATGACCAACTCACTTTTACTTACCATTAGAAATTCATTAAATTCATATGGTATGCTAACGTTCTTTTGTACCGACTAGATTGACTATAAATGGATATCAAAGCATATGATTATTATGTTGAATTAATCAATATAACTAGAAAAACTTTTTGATGATATGGAATTCTCTTATTGCATTATTCTAACTTGAGAAATTTTATTAACAAATCTAGAATTCTTCTATAGTTTTTGAAAATAGGAGGCATTGAGTTTGAATGTTGAAAGAAGTTTGAAAAAGAAAGTTTTTGGCCAAGTGTTGTTAATTATTTTGCCCATATGAACCCATTTTCTTAACATATTCATAGCTATGAATTTTTAATTGACATAATTTCCTATATATTTGTGGGCTTTAATATTTTATTTTAGATAAAAGATAGTACTTTTAGATGGTTATAAACAATTTTTGTTCTTAATTTTCTTATATACTTTTGAAAAATTTAAATAAATTATGATATTAACTAATTTATATTACTTAAATAATTTTTACTTTTTTAATTGGTTAAATATGTCGAAGTCTCACAAAAATGTAGATTTATGAATATTCCACAAATTTTTTTGTAAACTATTTGTTCTAATTTTAATTTTAATTAAGACAACCTCTATTCTTAAAATATTAGAGTTGACTAATTACAAACTTGGAATAATTTTGTTATTTTTAACATTGAAAATTTTTTATTCATTTTAAAATACATTTTTAACTAAATGTGAATATCTGGTAAATTGATAGTACAAGAGAATTTAGTATCAATATGTTGTTCATATAATACAACTTATTATTATTTTATTATTTTAATTTTTTTTACTTTGCAATTAAGTACATTTTATTTTGATGAAGATAGTGTCTATTTTTTTATTTTTGGATAATTTATTATTCAATTTTTTAAGGCAATGTTTTGAATATTTTTAATATTTTATATTGATAATAATTTTATAATTTGTAAATCTTTTATCCATTTTTAAATATCATGAATCTCATTTTATGTGATAATTATCTTTTATCCATTTCAAATGAGTCATTAAACCATTTACATGATAATTTTCTGTATTTTGTTACAAGTTTTAGTTATTGTTAGATATTTGTCTTTGATATGTCCTAATCAAATATTTCGATAATAAAGATATTTTATTTTCTACTTAATATGTTTTTATTATAAATATCAATGTTTGCTAGAATTACGAATTTTTACATTTTTAATATTTTTGGAAAATTTTTTATTGATCAATGTGCTTGAAACTTTGGCCTCTCAAGATATTTTACTATGCTAATATTTTTATCATTTTCACTTTTGAATACCGTGATATGCATTTAGTTCATTTGTTATGTCTAAATTATTATTATAGCTTTTAGTTAAAATGTTTGTAATATAAACTAAGATGTCAAACACTTAATTTGGTTAGCAATTATAATTATTTTTCAAAAGTGTGCTTTCATAATTGTGTCACTAAATGGATTTTTAAAGTTAGTAATGCATGTTCTATTGATTTTTTAAATATATTTTATTAGTTTAATAACTCAGATTTAAAAAAAATTTCGTTAATTTCAATTTATTATTTGCACAAACATATTAAAATTATATTATAAATTCAATTATTTTTTATTTGAAATCTTCCATGATTTTTTTGTCTAATTTTTTTATGTTTTACAACAAGAATTTTATGAAATAATTATTAGTATAATATTTTTGAGTAATTTCGTAATAAAACATAAAGGTATTCAGTGCTCTTTATTGATAACAAAAAGATCAAAACTTGTTTTTTAGCATATTATTTTCATATGTTTTAAAATTTTAAGCATCGTGACAGCATGTTAAATTTTATGAATTTTTTTATCTTATTGTTGAATTAAAAAATTAAATTTATTAATATGCTCAAAAATCTTTTTACACCACCTCTATCTAAACACAAATTTGTTAAATAGCAATTTGAAAAGCCAATTTAAGGTCGTAAGCCTTCGTGATGCTTCATTACATGTTAGTTAGTTGGACCTATTTCTTACATATGTAGACCAACTTATTAGTTGTTATATACTGTTTTTTTAACAATTTTACTATAAGTTAATTTTTTTTATTAATTTTTGAATTTTGTTTAGTTTTTTAAAGTAAAACTTTGATAACAAAGTTATAAATTGTTTTTAATATATTTATATATTTGTAACCTTATTATCTTTTAATTTCAATTAAAACATTTTTTTATTACATTATTGAGCAACTTTATGATATATCATGTAAACATATTGAATATTTGAAAATTATTTATAAAATTAAAATATATGGTTTTTTTGTATTTTTATTTAAACTTATCGTGTTTTATTTAACCAACTAGTCTTTAAATTACATAAATTTTTAAATATTTAAATATTTCTAATTGTAATAACTTATTTATTACACTGTAGCAAAAGAAAACACTTTGTTTAAATATTATTCTTATAGATCATCTTATTTATATATAAATAATTTTTAAAATTTTTCAAATAATGAGAATTCTTTAATAATTATGTTCTCTCGATAATTGACACGATTTGACAAAGCTTTGAATTATTTAATTTATGTTATAAGTTTTGTTTTCACATAATTAATTTTTCAAATTTTTTGACTTGCATCACACAATCTAAATGTTTTAAATGATTAAAACATTTTTTATTTAAATATTTAATATCAAAACTTTTATTTTGAATTTTTTTTATAAACTCTAAAAATCATTTCAAAAATTATTTTTTTAATAAATTATCTATTTTTTTGAAATTTTTTCTTTGGAAAATTATTTTTTTGCTATTATATTTACTTATAGTACCCGTTTCGTGATATATCTTTTTTATGTTTTTGTATTTTTACAAGCTTTTGAAATTTTTTTTAAATAATTATTTTTTAAGTGGCAAATCATTTTAACATCTATGAATTTTTTTTTTGCAAAAGGCCATTTACGATAGATGCACCAATAGAAAATATTTTTGAAGACTAGCAATGTTTTAATATCTGATATTTATATTTAAAGAAAAATAAGGATTTCACAGCATTTATAATATATTAATAAACATTTGATATTTTTACTCTTTCTTATATCTTAGAAATTACTAAAAACTAATTTCAATATTAATGATTTAAAGCTAAATTTTAGTATATTATATTAGTAATATAGCGTCAATGTTGTTTCGAACAAAGAAATTATTTGATAAGAAAATTTCCTTTTTTCATTCTTTTTATATAATAAACATGAAATTAATTTGTTATTAAGGGGACAATTTTCATCATAATTAATTGATCTTATTTTAAATCTTTTTAGAAATTTATATTAACCATTTTGCCTAAATTTTTTATCATCTAATTTTTTAGATTATTTCTCTAATTATTTTATTTCATGTTATTTATGTTGTTTTTTTCTTTATTTAATTTTTCTTACAACAACCTGATATATTTAACATAGTGATTAAACTTTTAAATACTAAATTATTTTAACAACCATATATCTTTTAGTTGTTTCAAATTATTTACACTTATAAATTTGAAACCATTACATCACTATGTAAATTTGTCCTCTTTTCTAATGCATTTGGTTATAATTATTAAATTATTATTAATGGTTTTATTTTTTAGTATTTCTTTCATTTTTTTATATTGACAAATTTCTCTTGATTTAATCACCTAAATATTTTTTTAATATGTTATACACGTTTTTAAATTATAGTACACTTACTTTATGCAATTTAACATTTTCTTATCTTACAAAATTTTAATTTAAATGGCATTTATTTGTTATTTATATAATTATATTTAATTTACAACATTCTAGCATTTGATGTATTTCAATATCAGTTTTATAATTTGTTTTTTGTGAACTAGGCATGTCTATGAATGTGCCTATATAAATGGAATTATTAAGAAAAGAAAAAAATTATTGTTATATTGAAACGTCCAACTAATCAACATGGTAACGAATTGATAAAAATTAATTACATAAAACTAGGAAAAGAATTTTTTTATGAAAATTATGAAAATATAAAACAGTGAAAAGTAATAATTTATCTATTTTATTAAAAATATTAGGCATTCAAATTGTATAACATATAAAAAATACATTACATGTCATTACAAATAAAAGATAAAAGAAAACTTCAAAAAAAAAATTAAAGAAAATAAATAAAATGTAAACACAAGACATACAATGTTACAAATATATTTAAAGCACAATATCAATAAAATATGACACAGAACATGTTTTACCAAACAAAATTAAAACCACAATTTCTTTGATGTCAAAAAATTAAAAAGGTAGACATTTCAAAAAATTTGAAAATCCTCAAAATGTTGTGTACAGTTAGTCATAAAATATTGCACATATATGGAAAAAATAAAAAATGATAAGAAAATACAAGATGAAAAAAAATAAAAATAACTAAACATATGGTTTCTCAATAAAACTTTAATATTATATTAATAAAAAAATATATTTATTATACATAAAAGTGTAATAAATTTTTTTATTAAAGATATATATGAGAACAAGAATTATTCAAAAAAGGTGGAGTGGAAATCCTGCTACCAGATTTAGGCCTTGCTTTATGCCATATTGATAAAAAAAGTGGATACAGAATAAAAGAAAACAAAGCGCGGACAATATTTGTGCTCCTCTCTAAATGCTTGCTTGTACAAAAAATTTTAATGATAGAGAAATCAAATATTATAACACAAATTTTATATTTTCATTCATAAAGGTTTTTAACATGTTAATAGTAGAAATCCATGTATCTAAATTCTAACCTATATGTATCAAAAAATTTCTTATATATAAAACATTACAAAAAATATAAATATTACGAATGAAAAAAAAGCAATGATTATTTTTAATCTTGTAATACTACTTTTCGTGTATTAGTTAGTCAAACTAAAAATTCATACTTTATGTATTTGTATTTTTAGGATATTGTTTTAAGTTTTAACTTTTATTTTGAAGATGTGAATAACTACATATCAAAATAAATTAATATAAATAGGAAAAAAAATTATGTTTAGTATTATATTTGAAATCAAGGGTAAGAACATTTTTTTGAAGTAACATGGATTCACATTATTTATCTTTAAATGATTTGGTTAGATTAAGTTTAAGATAAATAAAGACAGGAGAATATGCTTCAAAAACATCATATTTAGAAGTTTAATTACTATATTAAGAAGTAGAAATAGGACATCATTTGGATGTTAGCCAAATGCACTTAGTGTTGACCTAGGTGGACAAATTTTAGAAAGTTCTTTAGGTTTGTATTCGTTCTAAAGAAGTTCAAAACTTCATATTTGAACTTATCATTGACGAAATGTAAAAATGAAGTATTGAATAGTAAGATGGATATTTTAAGTTATTGAACTTACATGTCCAAAATTCTAAACATTCACATAACTAAGTTTTTTAAAAGTATAATACAAATATAGTATAAATCCATCACACAAAATATTATATATGCAATTTTTGTAGTTAATAGCAATCCGATATGTTTGAGTTTCCTTAACTTGATGGCTTATGAAGGTCATTGAAATTGGTTTGAAAACTTTAGTAGGATTAATATTTATAATTAAGATAAACCTAGATAAACAATAAAATTCTCATTAATAAAAATCAATGCTTTTCAAAAAAAAAAAATACTAAACATATTGTGAGATTGTACATAACAATAGATAAATTTTGATAGTGAATTAAGTAATTTAAGACATAAATGTGTAACATGAATTATTTTATGATTTGAGTATAATGAATACCCATGTAACTAAGGTATAATTTGAGATGCTTATGTTTTGAAGATTGGATGTAGTGTTTACATCTTTCAAGACTAATATGTTTTCATAAAGCGACTCAAAAATGGATAAATATTTTGCAATTTAGTTTTTCATAAAATGGAATCTAATCTTCCAAAAAATAATATCAAATGCAAAAATAATAGGTCACAAGTGGGATAAGAATTACATCAAAATATAGTAAAATTTCAATGACAAATTTTTTTAAAACTTTCTTTCAAAATAAACTAAATAGTCTCAAAAAAGGATTTAACTTATGTAGAACTAGTCAAGATGCAATTCCTTTGCCATATTAATTATTTCTTTTGAGGCAAAGGAGACATGTTTGGCAGATTAGAAGTACAATCATATTGACATATACACAATAGGGAGGCCATACGTAGGGTTCTTGAAACACTATTTCCCAAGAATAATTCAAAAAAAAAAAATTGTAGCAAATATGCTAACAACGTGCTTGCATTCAAAATAAAACAATTCAAAGCCGTAATGTTGGTTGTGGCAAATGTTAAAAGTGAGGGAACAAGAGTTAAATGTTGCAATGCAATATATAGTGATCACATCATTATTCAAAATATTTACATTTTTATTATGTATACGTCTTATAGCTTTACCTTTTTATTCATTTTATTTTTTTCAATTTAGTTATTATTTTTTGACAAATATATGACATCCAAATTAAAACATCAATATTACTTTATTATTAAAAATATTTAAAGTTTGAACAAACGTTTTCTTAATGAATGTATAATAAAACATTATTATTTTTTTTACATTAAAATCTATAATTTGAAAAATTAGATGTATTTGTTATTAGACATATAATTTAAAAAATAAATTGTATTTATTATTAGATCGTTTAAATTTTTCTATTTTTTATTTTTTTTTAATACCAACATTTTTTTTAATACATTTTTTATATTTGAATTTTTTTCTTTGTCATTGTAATTTTTTACTTTCTTTGCATAATTGTTTTTATTTTAAGAGATAAACTGTTTGACATGTGTTTTAGTTAGACTTATTCTATTTTAAAAGAGATATTTTTTTGTTTTTTTATGTAGAGTGTCTTCTTTGGTAAGGATTCGAATTACTTAAACAATTTTCTTGTTATAATATTGGATAGTTTATTAAATATGTTAGATCATTCAATGCCTTATATCTTTCTCCATAAACTGTTTAGTTCACTGTATCATTTATCTACTAATTTTATTTTTTTTAGAATACATTTTTTTTCAAATATTTGTAAATTAAGTTTTGTCTATTTTTTGATGGAGGTGTAATTTTATTTACTTCAAAACTATTTCTCATTATAACGTTACATAAATTAAAAGAATTTTAAAACTTTTTGTTTTGTTGGCCTAATAATTCTAACTTACAATGTTTGTTTTGTTGTTCGTCAAAAAAGTTATTTTATATCAAAAACATAATAAATTTTAATGCTGAAAAAACAATCTCCTAAATCTTCAAAGAGATTGAATATTGAAATCATTATATTGAAGCAAATATAAATTAAAATTTTATAATGATGAAATGAAAGCTAATTTTATTTCAAAATAGTTAAATCAACCAAAATTAGGAAACATAAATCCACTGTATATTTTCAATAGTGTAAAACATCCAGCATTTGAAATAAAATTATGTGTAACAAATGAAATAAATTTATATACTACTCAAGGCCTTGAAAATATAACAACAAAAGTATATATTATTTCAAAATTGCAATCAACATTGCTTTGACAAATTTTTAGATGAAAAAGCTTTTTAAAAATAAAACAACTTAATTAAAATAAAAAAGTAAAGAATACTAAAAATTATTTCAAATAAATTAAAAAAATATTCAAATTTCGTCATAATGCAAGGGATACTAGTTGAAAAAATTGAAAAAAAGTTAAAATAATCAGCAAATATTAAATAAGTAAATAACATATAAACTAACATTAAAAGTAAGAACAATTCATTACTGCAATCATATGTAAAATATATTTTTACTAATAAAAAAGGAGTACTTCCTCATAACGATACATAGAAATGATTCAACATTATTTAAACATTAATAAAAACTAAATGTTTATTGTATTATTGACTATATATGTATTAATTCCTAAAATGATGAATTATAAATAAGCAAAAAGCTAATTAATATAGATATAAACCTTCTAAATCTCCAACAAAACATTATTAATAATGAAGTATTATTTACTTTTTTGTTACAAGTATGCACCATCGATTTACTTGTTATTTATTTTTATCTATTAATTAATTTGATAATTTTTTTTTTATAAAATTTTTTATGTAGACCAATCGAAAAATATTTTTTTAGTAATTTCATTATGAAAAACACTTTTTTATCATTTATAATATTTCATTATGCTTTTGGATATTTTTATTTTAAAATTTTTAGATTTTAATTGTTATTGTAAGATGAAGTTATCCTAAATTTAATAATTTATAAATGTTTGTTAATGTTTTGTGTAATTACCCAAAATAATTTATATGTTCATTATCTTGGAGTTACTATTTTTTCATGTATGTTTTTATTATTTATATGAAGATAATATAATTTTTTATAAGTTAATTTTTTTATATGATAACATTTTGTAAAATATTTATGCTTTTTCTATTTATAATAACTAATTTATGACTCTTATAATAATAAACGATATATATTTTGAAGTATTGTCATATTTGAAAAACAAAAGAACCTTTACTTGACATGTTATTTAGATAAATCTATGCAATTTAGATTGTCTTTTTTCTCAATAGTTTTATATTGTTTTAATCCATAAATTTGTCAATAAAATTACCTTCTCACCTAATATTCAAATAAAAAAAAATATTTCATATTTTTTTTGTCTTGATAACTTTATATTTTGTATTATCAATGATCCTTTGCTTTTACTTATACATTTTTTAGATACATCATAAAGTATCCTTCCATTAATACTTATGAATATTTTTAATATATTACAAAATAGAAAGCATATTTTGCATAATGAGTTTTTATTAATATATTATAAAAATATGTTTTGGCATTTTAAAGTACATCGCTGAAGATAAATTTCTATTTCTTTAATTGCTTTCGCTATTTTGTATATTTGAATTGCTAACTTCTTTTTTTGCAAATATTTTTTAGGAAGAAATGAGAAAAAAAACCTTTAATTAATTACAATTAATTTTATTTTTCAATCATTTAACTTGATTTAATAAATATGCTCAACACAAATATTTCAATATCTTGATCATTCTATTATCTTAATATTTTTTCGAATTCTTATGAATTTTAAATTTTTTTTAATGTAACATTTTTTCCATTATTAAGAAATTTTCATTGATCTTTGCAAATATTTTAAGTAGTTTACTATAATGATGTTGTTCTTTTCTTTTGTTCTCATAATGTTTGTTTCACTTATCACTGCAATTTTTTTTATTTAATCATAACAAAAGCCAATTATGCATCTTTGAATAATTGAAATTTTTGTTTACAATAAATCATTATGATATTTTCAATCCTATTAAAACTCTTTAATGACACATATTTTTGAGAAATATGCATGTTTATGTATTGAAAAAGAAGTTTTTTGAGTGAAGCACAAATAATTCTAACTGGTTTAACATTGTTTACCAAATACTTTATGATACAAACAAAATCTCATGTTTTTTTATTAATGATTTTTTTTGTGATTATTTTCATTTTGCAACACAAGATCTAATATTGATTAATCAATTTAAATACTTAATCAAGTGTACATGGAGTAATTAATTTTTGAAGATAAGTCAGTGGGTGTTGGTGGCTTTGTTCAAATATAGCTCTATCTTTGAATTAAGTAGTTATTTTTGAAGTACTATATAAAAAAATTACATATAAAAAATTCATAATCTACATTTTATTTTTGTTAGAATTATAGAACTTGTCATTTTATATTTGTATGATAAATATGATTTATTATATTACTCATGAATATTGAATTTAGGTGAATTTAAACATGCATTTAATTCATATTTACATTGATATAAATGTGACTTAACAAACATTTATTATATAGATTTCATGTTTTAAATGGATCAACTATCATAGTTTGCAAATGTAATAAAAACAACATAATACTTATACCTTTTTTTTTATACAATTCAACTATCTTATTATATGATCGCCACTACACGGCATCAAATAATGATTATGTTGATGTGATCATGCGAGACGTGCATCAATTACAATATTTGAACTACGTCTTAAGGTGTGTAGTATTAGAAATTCATTGAAAATTATATCATACGCTGTGTCATATGATATAATCATTTGATAATTTAATAGGAAGCTAATAAATATTATGTGATGTAAAGTTTGAAATGTTGCATAAATACGATAAGGTCATTTCCAATGTAGAATTAATAGTTATGAGCTAAGAGCTGATGACTTAGTTTATAATTGAGCTTATTTATTTGCACTTTTATGATCTTAAGGTCATATTACTATAATTAGATTAATTGAGTTGAAATGTACAATGTTCTAGGACTATGCTACATAATCTTATTAGTGTAATAAATCTTACAAATGTCATATAAATAGATTTTAATCATATTAGTAGAAAACTAATTTCATGACATTATGATATTATAGATGAGTCAGGTTCGATGATTTGGGTATTTTTTTTGCTTATTTGTGTAATTATTGTTTTGTCTACGTTTTATGTAATAACAATCACCCATGATTATAATTACGTGCTTCTTGTACAACATATTATATGTTATATTCTTGCATTATGCAATATTTTCTCAAGTGTTAAAAAATTAGCTTAGGTAGGTTTTTCTAATTGTATATTGTAATATACTTGTATAAGTAAGATCTATCGAGATCATCATAACAAAATAAATTGGATAGGCACTTATTACTGGAAATTGTAATTTAATACTTATCAATTTTTTTAAGCATAAGATTTAGTTATTAGAATTTCGTGATTTTTAGATATTCCTTTGATTCGTATAAAAAGAAGTAATTTTTTAAAGAATATGACAATCAGTCAATTGTTAAGTCATATTAAATATAAAAACCAGAAAATGGATAGTTGTTATTATCAATATTATATTTAGATTTACTTCAATAACTTTGTTATTATACTAAAGTTTCATATATTATCTTGGCAATATCCTTTCAGAGTATTTAGTTATTAGGTCATATTATTATTTTTTGTCAATTAAGTAAATTATTGTAGTAATTCTGTAAGCTGTATTGCACTATTTTCATTAAGGTGACTTGAACTTTGCCATTACTGAAAAAGTTAGTAGACTTGAGTGAAATCTTTCTTACTTTGCCTTTGGTAAAAATATAGTGTTTTGTAAAAAAAACTATAAGCTATCCAAGGACCACAAAGATGTGTTTTCAAAGGCTATGCTCCTAATTGCAATAGTAAAAGTGTGTTATTATTAATGAAAGCCTATTTGAATCAAAGTAGATTTACAGTTCTATGATGGCCTAAATTGGAGCTTACAATACCTGAGATGTTCAATAGAATACTATAGAATACGAAAAGATACTGTGCGTTAATTAGGGTTAAGTAAAGTATGTGATATTTTAAAATTATTTAAAGATTAACATTCAAAATTTGTAGTATGCATTATTAAATTGATTAGGTGATAACATCTTAAGTATTTAGTATAAAATCTTCTAAAGTTTTTTTAATCAAATCAAATTTAACAATAATAAAATAAAAAATCAAAGACAATCCCTAGATAAAGTATTTTAATAGAAAAGAATAACTTTAACTCTAGATTACTATTTAAAAAATAAAAATTACTAATAGAGCATGTCCTTTTGTTGATGATATCTTATAGTTCCATAGGTGTTAGTGTTTAGAGTACCAAAGATGAAATGGGTAAAGAGATTGTTGTTTATGGGTTACTGGGGAGCTTGTCGTAAATGGATAATAAGATAGTAGAATATAATTTTGAGCCTTGTTGGGCAAGATGGTGGTTTCATGATTAGATTACGAGAGTGAAACGTTGGAAAAAGTGTTACGGGCATTAGTGGAAGTAAGAATCTGTTTAGTCAACTGTACTTCGAGTTGGTCTCTTAACTTTGATCATTGTCTCTTACATGAGTTTTTGTTGTCATCTTTCTTAGTAGAAATTCTATCACATTGTATCCTTATCACTCATAAATGGGGAATTTGGAATCTCTCAAAATAGTGTTGGTATAAAAACGTTTTTCCAAATGAAGAAACTTGCAAAAAAATATAAATTTTATTCCATTCTTTTCATCTCACAAGGTGAGTATTCCATTTTGTATGGACCTTAAATGTTTATCTACTATTTTAAAAAAAGATATTAAATTTATTAAATTAAGCAGTTCACAAACTAGCTTTAGGTTTTAGGTGGTAGCAACGACGAGGGCGAAATAATGGGACCATCAATGTAGCTCTAATAAGATCAATGCATCAATTTGATTTTCTGTTTTGGTGAGTAGCACTGGTAGAGACATGCTGAAGCTTCAGGTTTACGTTCGGGTTGCATGGTTTATAGATAATAAAGGATTCAAGAAGTCATTGCGTTCGTTGATCCAAATGGTGTTGTTTGAGCAGGTTTTGAATTCCATGGGTTGGCAAAAGTCGAGAGGGTTTGAGACAGGTAGCTTTGGTAGGTTTTCACAGAGGACTAACAATGGTAGAAGGCAGATGGTGACTAGGAGATCAAAGCAAATCAAATTTAAGAATTTTTTTTAAGTAATTTCAACCAAATGTTTCACTGACAAACTTATTGAATTTGTGTGACAATAATGGTTGTATATTTGTAAGCTAACGTCAAATGTTCTTGCATCATTATTTGAGTTGAATGGGGTTAAAAATAAGAAATACTATTGTCAAATCACCAAAAATCATTATATGCTATTCTTCAAAATTATTAAGCACTTTCTTATAAACATGTACTACAATTTAAAATTTTACATAATAATTATTTTTTATGCACTATAAAAAAAATTTTTTAACATCCAAAATACATTTCAAAGGTCATCATTTATATTAGTCCGCTTAACTTTTTTATTTTATTAACACAATGAGCAAACTTTTTTCATTAATCGATAACTGTTTTGCTTCTTAGATATTTAAATGTTCTTTTTCTAAATAGATATTTACTATTGCTAAACAAATATAATTATTTTTTTGTAAAAACTAACAATTTTTTTAATTTTAAATTTCTCAAAGATTAGTGACCTCTTTTAATTTTTTTTATTTTTTCTATTCTCAAATTTATCACACGCATAATAATCAATTTTATGTTGTTTAAAATTATTTTTGTATTAATTATTTGTTTTTTTCTAAATAATTGAATGTTGTCTTTATCTATTAGATTTTTAATTTTTTTAGTCTCCTTAATGTATGCTTCACCTTTGTAATTTGCAAGCTTACACAAATACACGAAGAGAATTATAGTGTCATATCACCAAGTTGACAATTTTTATTCTAACTATGTTTAATTATTTACAATATTGTGATGAACAAGTTTATATTTTCATAGTACATTCTATTAAGTGCTATAAATAATATTTTGAAAATATAATTTCATTTAACATCCAATATATGTTATATTCTAGTTAAAACTAACAATACATGATTTGTTTCTTTTTCTTTTTATTTTTTACAAAAATATTTGCATTACTTCTAATTATTATTACTGTGGTATTACTTTTTTAATTTTTGAAGCTTTACTTGTATTTAATAATTTTGTATTTTCTTCTCACTTAATATTTGCATTTTTCATCAGTAAAAATTTTTGTTACATAATTGTTTCAAATTATTAAAAATTTAAATACTTTTTTATTTTTTTAGTTAATATATTTTAGAAATTAAAATTTAAGCTAAAAAGTGTTTGACAAATGGTAAAAATATTATATAGATTATGAATACAATTATTCACTTTTATAGATTATAATTAGTCTTTATTTTGTAATGACATTTTGAAATAAACTCTACAACAAACTCATACCACATCTCTAAAAACCGAATGTTACATTAGATAAACAATATGAAAGGCTGATAAATTTAATCATATTCCATATTTATATATACTATAAGAATTATTAAAGGTAAGCCAAATTTCGTTATTTGCTTGGATTTTTTTTATGACATTTTTATCTCTAAAAGTATTCTATTTATAACATTTTGTACTTCTATTCAAATGTTGAGCTTTACTTTTTAAATTTTTTAAATCATTATTACGACAATTGCTTGGTAAATAAATTATGTTTTTAGTTAGTTTGAATAATTTGAACATTTGATATATTAATGGTTTTCTTTTGTGTTAGTATTTTTAAAATTTTTAAAATATAAATAAAAATTTGTATGATTTTTATTATTCACATAGTATTTTGTAAGTAAATCACATAAGTATTTAAAATATTTTCATATTTTAATGATTTGCGTATGTGAAAAAATTTTAAAATAATAACTTAATATTTCATAATCTTTTTTTAATATTCGTTTATCAGTTATAATGATAAAGTTTTAAAACACATATAAAATGAAAAAACTCTTTTTGTCACACATGCTCTTGAATTCTCACTATTTTTTAATTAAAGGTAATTATCACATGTTATTCAAGTAATTTTAACTTCATACTCAAATAATTAATTTAATATTTTAAATTTCTTTTGAAATATTTTCTTGTCATAAAATATTATTTAATCAAATAATTGTGATAATTTTTTAAGATATATTATATCATAGAAATGTTTTTCCAATACAATATTTTATTAAAATATTATGCTAATTCTTTTGAACAACTAAACTTCTCTTTACTAAGATTATTTTCAATTTTATTATATTTTTGTACATTCTTATTTTGTAAAGAATTCAATATATTGTTTTTGCTATATGTTTGTCATTGATATGTCACCTAATAAATTTTAAATGTTCAAATATTATTATTAGTTAATTATTTCTTTAACATATCTTTTTTGCTATTATTATTATAACGACATGTTATATTTTCAAGAAATATTTTTGTTAAATATTACGAAAAATTATTTAAATAATATTTTTAATTTTTTAGTATAAATATTTTTTATAATTTTGTACTTTGTTTCCAATATTAGATTTTAGTGGCGTTTTAATAATAAGGTTAATTTTTGAAATAAATATTAATTACATTATTTAAACGTTCATGGTGTAATTGTCTTAATAGTTATATTTAATTAGGTTGCTGCAAACTTCTTATATCTATATCAACATATTTTTTAAAATACTAAATGTTTTTTCATTACTAATTTTAGTTTATCTAAAAAGTTTTTATAATAAAATGTTTTTTGTGATGGAATTGACCAAAAATCATTTATAACATGTTATGGATGTTGGCTTTAATTATTATTATAAACTGTTTTCGTATATAATTTTTCATTTTTCGTCCTTTCCGTAATTTTCATTTTCACTTGAACATTTATTATGCACTTTTTACTAAAATATTTTACCTTTCATGATCATAGTTTTCACTTAGTTTTTTAAATTCTTTTTCATACAATATTTTTCAATAAAATGTTATCAAATTTTTTTTACCAAAACCGATATTTTTTTCAAAAGATTTAAAATTGCATTTGAAAATTTTATCTATAGAACATTTTATATTTTTTTCTATTTTGTAAACAATTATAATTTCCTCGACTATTATATAACATAAATAAACATGTTTTTTTTATCTTTGTTGATATATTATATTATTATTAAAAAATACTATCTTAATGTTCTATCATTACATTTTTTACAATTTTTAATAAACTAGAATATTTAACATGATTGGGTAACTAAGAATATTTTTTCTTTCCATCTTATGAAATAATTTTTAATATTTTTAGCAATATTTATCGTAAGTATTATTATTTTTTCAATGTTGCGTAATATCATACAAACTTCAACATGTTATGATTTGTTTTTACTATACTGACATCAAATATTACAAATGTACAAAAACTTGTGATGCTTTGCCAACAAATAATTTTTTGTGCAATTGAAATATAGCAAACACATAATGAATAAATGTAAGTCGTGAGTATATTTAAGATAATTAAAATTTTTTAATATTAATGACAAATCTTTGCTGGTTAAAAATATATTTTTGTATAATCTGAGCTTAATATGCAAACCAATATAAAAAAAATTCTAAGAGTATAGATAGAAAATTCTATTTCTTTGCTAAATGTTTAAATTAATCAAAATTATGAGAAGATATTAATTAAAATAAGGTTTATAGAATAAAAAAATGAGAACTATATCAATGAAATTAGAAACTATAAAAAAAATGAAAAGCAAAAAATATTTATTATTGTTGGGCATTTCAAATGTCTAATTTTTATGCATAAATTCTCAAAAATAAATTAATTTGCCATAAAGTGAATAAGAAATACCAAATTTAAGTAGAAATGAAATTTTAAAGTAAAAAACAATAAGTGAAAAGACACATAAAATATGACATGATGGTTAAAAAAATTGCTGCTATGAGTTAAAAAAAGGCATATTCTATTGAATAATTTAATCAAAAATTTTTAGGAATGAAAGGAAGTAATACAATTTTCCAAATGCATATGAACTATAAATTATTTTGCATAATTTTTCAAAGAGCATGAAAAAATGTTTTAAAAAAAATAGTAAGACAGTCAAAACAGTAAGAAACATTAATGAACAAATACTTAAAATATTAAAACAATGTTATATTATTTCTAACAAAAGTGTCACAGATGAAAAAGTATGAAACAATATGCTATTACAAATAAGAAAACTAGAAATATGTTTTGTACAAAATAAAAAAAAGATTAAAGCAAAACATAATTGTCATGTATTAAGAATCTATTACGACTTATTTATTAGTAAAAATTATAATCAAAAGAAATCAAAGTTAAGAGTAATAACCAAATTAAAAAAAATGTAAAATTATTATATTCATGATTATACCAATTAAAATGGGTATTAGATTCGTCTAATTATCTAAATATTTGAGTTATTATTTAGTCATAGGAGTTATCTAAATTTCTTTGACTTTCCCAAACCTTTTAACATGATTAATTTGTTCAATTAGTGTGACTAGATGAAATAGATATGGATATATCCTATTTTATTTAAGGCATAAAAATGTTTATAATAAATCCTTCGATTAAGTATACTATATGCACAACCATTGCAATATGGAATCATTAGTCATGTACAGAATATTCCAGAAAGAATATGACATTGCTAAATAAATTAGTAATATACCATTTATCAATTAATTTTTACTTCCATAATATAGTAAACAAAAAATAATGATTTTTATTGTGCTATCATAACAAAATTAAAATACATAGTTCAACTTTGTAGATTTCCTATATTATTTATAGTAAGGGTTTTTGTTTTGCGCCATCCATAATTTTTAGAAATTATGAAAATAATGTGCATTTACATTTTTCTTCGATGTGTCCACCACATTTAATGCTCTTATTACATGTGCTTCTTTTAGTGACATTCCAATGTGCTTACTTATATTCAATTAAATTATTTAGATCATCTTTGACTAATTAGATTGGGTTAATAATGTTTTATCAAACAATCTGCTAACCCATACAACTATTTCATCCAATATTTTAGAAAATTCAATGGGTGTGTAACAATAATTATAAGCATGTAACATCAATTCCATCCACATTCTTATTCCACTCTATGCTCCTATTTTACTATCTAGTGCACTATCAAGTTGACCCAAATGAGTTGAAAGATCATTAACACATTTTTTTCGTACAACAAAGAAAAATAACTAAAATACAAATATTATTTATATAGTTCATAAGCACTCTATGAAATTTGGTATAGTAAGATGGGATAACGCATGAGTTTTTTTCGAATAAAAATTCTGATTCCTCAGACAATATTTAAACAAAATGCTTTAAATTAATTTTTAAATAAACTTGAGTACATCTTTAAAAGTGATTATTAACAAATTTAAATTTTTTTAAACATATTAATATAATTTTAAAATACATTGATTTTTTAATAATAAATTTTAATAAAAGTTATGAAAAAAATCAACAAAAATAAAAAAATATACATAAATGATTATCGTGTATTTTGATTTAAAATCAAGCTTACACTTACCCATAGCAAAAATTAGGTAAAATTTTTCCATATGATGGTTAGGTTAAACCATTATCATAATGAAATAATAGAAATAAGCTACTATGATATTATAATATAATAAATATAAAAAAGTAAAAATAAAATAATTCAATGTCACAATATGAAAATTAATACAATAAAACAATGGTAAAAAAAAAACTTAATGCGACAAAAGGAGAGATTAGCAGTTTTATGATTGAAAGACATACTATATGTATGTGAGAATGAGCATTATATGCTAATGATTTCAATGTCATGATTTGAAATTTTTTTTTTGATTTTGTAAAGATTCAATTAGTCAATTTTGTTTAAAAATTCACTTATTTATAAACAACTTTAATGGTAAAAAATATTTGTAAAAAATGATTAACTATTGAATAATAATAAATTATAAAAATCTCAATATCTCTGTATAACTCTTAGAAAAGCTGCTACATAGGAGTTGCTCCAACAGAAGCCTCCATAACCTCTTTATACCAAAATGCATGATTAAACAACTAGATTAAACAAGTACTACTTAGAAATTACAATTTTACCTATATTATTATAGTTGATTTGGAATATGACATTTAGATTTATATCTGATGTTTAGATCACAAAATTATATGATTGGATAACATATCTAATTAGATGACATTAATGTGTAATTATATGCCAAAATAACTCCAATAATTTTAATTAGAGTTGCATGTAAGAAATAGAAGTTTTTGTCGCACATTGCATGAATGATGGATCATTATGGCTTAATAATATTTTTCCTACACTATGTAATAAGTGTTTTTGGAGTTAGTTACCCCTGGTTCACTCTAAAGCAATCTCCACTATTTCTATTAAATTCATACACAATCAAATCTGAATTTGTGAGTTAGATGCTGATTCAAAATTGTTCAAAGAGTTTTTGTGTCATTTTCTTGATCCAATAAGTGCTTCTAATTGTATTTTGTTTGGTTGCCTTTGCGTTCGATGAATTAGGACTTAAATGTTGATTATTTTGTTTTAGAGTTCATCAGACTTAATTTTATTGAACAAGCGATGTGTCTTTCAAGATAATGAATTAGGGGCCTTCAATGTATGCTAAAGTATTGAAAAAAATTCATGGACGAAAGACATATGTATCAAATTTGTAAAGTTCTTTTTGTTACAAAATAGAATATTATCTGATTGATTATTAGTCACACTTTCATGAACTTTTAAATCCTAATTTGAGTATTCTATTGTGGGGTTTTTTTGTCATTTATAAATGATAAATCGAACAATCTAGATCTCATTTTACCTGATTAGATGGCCTAGATATAATCCATCTTATTCTAACCATCTAGAACTAATTTGTTTTTATAGTCTTTGATCCATATAGGATCCAATGGTGCTAGTCGATTGCAGCTAATGGCTAATTCCGTAGTCATTATTTGAGCCATTTTGTTCACAAATTTGAAAAAATATTTTATGTTGTTTTGAAGAACTTTTTAAGCTTTTCAAAAACATCATTTGAAATGATTTTTCCTTAACTTTTTAATAACTATGACAAAATTATTTTGATACAAACATAATTGTTATTGCTAAAATACTAACAAAGCACAATAGATGCTCTATTATCATAAAATCTTTTAATGACAAATATAACTTAGTTTTTTTTACAAAATGTCAAATTCTTTTAGCTTATCATAGTACCTTTAAGCTTCCAATTTCTTACTATGATAAAAATTTTAAGCATATTATACCTTCTATTAATCAACAAGCATCAAAAGTGTTACAAAATTGTCATAATTTCTCCTTCTTATTGTATTTTTTCTTTTCCTTTTGGATTGGGATGCATAATACTTATAAAAGACAAAGTTTAGTTTGACGTCATCAAAATCTAAGTTTGTGAGACGCTTACAAAATCTTGTATTATAATTAAATTCATAATAGCTAATAGGATGGAGATAACTCGTAACAAAACTCTTTAAGTTGTAAAGTTTTTGATAGCGGTAATTTTTTTACTTTAGTTGGTGGTGTGTTACACCCCAGTTTTTTTTTAAAAGGAAATTTTTTTTTTTTTTACATATAGACAGTTCAGATCGTCCCATACCAACCTGAGTAGCCTACGAAAAACATAAGATATAACACATCATTACACACCTACTTTCCTTAACTATGTGGATCCCATCTCCCGGGCACACCGTCAAATCAGGTTCATGACTCCTGAATTAACTGATGAACTCGCGCAATGTTACTCCTACTAGACCCAATACTCCTAACCCATACCGGTAGGAGAACCGATCTAATAGAAGTCTGAACCCCCAAGGTTAAGTTCCATAGTCATGTAATGACCTCACCATCAACAAAAAAATATATAACATCCACCGATATGAAATGGTGCTCCACACACCATACCGTCAAGATAGAAAATAAGATAGTGTATAAAATGTAACTCATAAGAAAAATCACAGTCCATCAAATACCACATCATCTATCCGAGTACATGAGTCAGAATCACCCTCACATAATACAAGACATAAGAATAACAGTCTTACTGAATACATCCAACAGCAACAATCAACTAACCAGAATGTCTCAGAAAATCACAGATCAGATCTTCTCCACTAGCCTACTGATCACGATCCCACCTAAAGCTGGGTGGCGTCAAGTCTGCCGAGCCACTGGAAAAATATGGATAATAAAAGAATGAGCTACGCCCAGTAGGAAAGACAGCTAGTAAAAAAACTCTCATGCAAGAGAAGGATAATAGCAAGAGTATAGAAATACAGCATAACAATGTAGGGTGGAAAGGCACTCTCAGTCCCAGACTCTGACCAACCACAGTCACCACCAGTCACACCAGAGTAGCTCTCCTCTGTGCTCCCAGGCAGCATGCCAACGGGACACGCCCATCTCTGCGCACGCATGGCGCCTAGGCAAAGCATGCCAGCGGGACACGCCCATCTCTGCGCACGCATCACAACGCCTAGCACCCGACACCGCAACGTCTCTCGTCAATCAATCTTCTGGAGACTATAGACAAAACCAGTCACATAGATCTCTAGCCAACGTGAGACACCCCTGCCACCCTCAGGCACGCAAGCCTACACACTTAGCTAGCCACGGCGAGTCACCCCTGCCACTGCCACTCTCAGGCGCGCAGGCCTACACTCATGGACCAGAAGAGATCGACTCAGCCACCGTTCCAAGAAGTCCTCTCCCAACAATTTCCATAGAAGCCACGCCCCTACAGTCATTGCCAAGCTCTAACTCCAAGATTCGGCAACATGTGTCCAGATACAACAAGGCGCATACCAGTCCACATGTATACTGTGGAAGCTAAGTCTGTACTGCACAGTTACCTACCACAACTACCTTAAAACATCATATAGGGCCTATAGTATTCCGGTCCAATATGCCAATCCATGAAATATGCCAACACTGAGTAAACTGACTCAATCCATGTCATTGCCATCCAAGCAACACCAAACTGTACCAAATTCTGACTATTCTGGTAGCACCCAAGTGTCACACTTCCTTCCAACTAATCCAGCTGCACTAAATTTATGGGTAATTTCCAATAGTCAATTTCAACTTAGCTACGTGATTTCTAAAATTCACCTTTTTCTCACTTCAGGAAATTTTTAAATTCAAAAAATTCAATTTCCGCCCTTTATCCATTTTTCGAAATTCGGAATAAATTTCTGAATAAAATTTAAATTCCACATATATCCTTTTTCCGAAAATTCGGATTAATTTCCGAATTAAATTTTCCTCCGCGCCGTTCGTTCGCGCCGAATCTCGCTGAACCGGTTTTCGCTGCCGGTTCGGAAACCTCGCGCTGAACCGCGACACCGCCGAACCAAATTCCTTAATAATCCGTTAATCGGTCGATGCTTAAATAATATAATTACTAATAAATATTATATAAATACCATTAATTACTTAAATAAATTCGTAATTAATCTAAACCCTTCTCCTTCCTCGGTCCGACACCTGCGAACCCTAACCGACGCAATCGCCGACCAATCCAAATCCTTCCGTCGATTTCCGGCGAACGGGAACAAGGAGAAACAAAATCCGATGTTCGTACTATCCTAATGTTTCAATCATTAACTAAATTTTTCGGCAAAATGGGCAATTTTCCAGAAAATCCAAAATTTGTAAAAGACGCAGATTAGCATTCAACTAAGTCCGATTTTTCATCCACATGCTTGTGTTCATTAAGCAAAATATTCCATGCTTTTAATTCCAACTAAATAACTAATTTAATCTGAATTTCCTACCTTGCTCGCCGACGACGGTGAAGCTCGTATGCGATCAACCGCAGCTCCTCGCCGAACGAAACCGGTACCAAAATGCTCGCCTCTGTCCCGCGAACCTCCGGTTACCAAAAGCCCCTTGGAAGGCTGCCGGAAAGTACCGCCGTTCGCCGGGAACACCTTGCCTCTAGCAGCCGTTTGAAACCCTAACAGCCGAATAGTTTAGGTTAAGTACCCGGCTTAAACCGGTAATAACCCGTTAAGACCCATTAAGCGCCGGTTGACCTTCCAAAAACGCCGCTTAACACCCGATCAGCCGGTTAACCTCCACCGCTGATCTCGCCCGTCCGATCCGCTTATCCGCGGCTTATCTAAACGCACGCGCAAACGCACCTCGGCGAACCGCCCCGCCTTCGCTGAACCGCTCTGCCATCGCTGAACCGCTCCGGTCCGGTTCACCCGCGGTAAAAAAAAAACCAAATTCCGGTTTTAAAAAAATCTCGGTGCTTCGAAAAATCACCAGAAAATTTCAGAAATTCCAATAGCCTCTAATTGAGCTCCTGGCTCATCCTACTGTCGATCTGAAATCATCCAAGCCACAATTGAATTATTGAAGATTAAACATATAATATTTTACCGGGTATAACATGGTGGATGTTGGTTCTTGTTTGTTAAAAATAACCTAAAATTTTTAATATATTATTTTTTAATCATAAAATAAAAAACTAAAATATTTAAAATTAAATTTTTCCCAAAACAGAAACTTATTTTTATGAAGAATTTTTAAAAAATAAATATAATATTAAAAAACAAAAAACTTTTTTAACACTTATATGTCAACCCCTCATGTGGGACTCACATACTTGTTTTTATTTCAATTAATATCAAAGAAGGTTATCTACAAAAACAACTAAGAATGAGACAACTAAATGCCATAACCTCAATTACTTTTCTTGTGTCATATCTCCAAAAAAATTCAATCAAGTTATGAGTTTATATACTTTACATGAAGTTTGGAGAAAGTTAGAAGTAATTTATGGAGGAACTTTGTATGTTAAAGAAATAAAGATAAATCTTCTTACATATGATTATGTGTTGTTTAGAATAAATCCAAGATAAACTATAAAGAATATGCTTGTATGATTCACTAAAATTACTAATGGGTTTGAAAATCTTAGAAAAGTGTTTCTCAATGTTGATCTTGTAAGAATATTAGTAAGGATTCTACCAAATGAATATGATCCTCTTACAAATGTAATAAAGGTAGTCAAAGGCAGAGCAAACAGACATTCGATGAGTTACATGGAGAATTATTAATGCCAAAGATTGAGATTAGTTGATGAGTTGAAACGGGAGCCTCTAAAAGTAGGAAAAGCATGGAGCAAGGTACAAGGAACAAGTAGCCCTTAAACCTAACAAAGATAATTTAGATATGACATCTATCTGCTCTATGGACTTGGAGGAAAAGTTAAATTTTTAGGTTAAAAGTATAAATAAAAAGTGGGCAAAAAGTTTTGTTAATAAGAATTTGTAATAAAATATAAGGGAGAAGATAGAGACAACAAGATGCTATGATTGTGGCAAAACTGATCATATTATATCAGATTATTTGCAACTCAAATACACTAAAAAGAAAAAAAAGAATAAAAAAGAAGAAAGATTTTCAAGATACTTGGAGTGCTTGAGAAGAATTAGACTCCAAAACTTCATGTAGTGAATAAAAGATTAACATAAGGTTTTGGCTTCCTAAAGTTTCTAAAAATAATAAAATAGAAGTTATTCATGTTTTAACTTCTTTGTATTTATACATTAAAATTTTAAATATTTTGTTAAAAATTATCATTTTTTTGTGAAAGGAGATTGGAAAAAATTATTTAATGAAAATGATTTCATGATAATTAAAAATACTACTTTTAAAAAAGAAATTATGAGTTTGAAAACAAAAATTTATTCTATTGAAGAAGCAAAATTTTCTAATATTTCACATGATTTTACTTTTCTAAGATATATATATGTTGTCTTTTGAATATGCCTAATATTTAAAATATTACAAACTTTTATAGTTATAGAAAATGTCATACCATTAAGGTTTGTTAAATTAGGAAAAATAGTTCTTGTTCAAAGTTTTGAAACTAAGCCATTCTTGTTTGGATTCCTAAGGTTAAAGAATAGATAATTTAAAATAAATTGCCTTCATAATCATTTTCTAGAGATATAGTATTTTGAACACATTCATAGATTAAAAGTAACATACCTTGGAATTATGCTTATGGATATGGTATATAAAAGTTACATTTCATGATTTCTAAGTAAAACTTTATAATTCATGAGGCCTTACATCGAGACAAAATCAAAATCTAACTCTTGGGAGTTGGATAGTGGATGCTTTAAACATATGATTAGACACATATCAAAGTTTATCTCAACAAGATGTGATCAAATAGATAGGAGCCTAGAGAAAAGTTTATGATGAAGAAAATCATACTTTGTCAAGTATGGCTTTCTACATGAAAGAAGATAAGTAAGCTAGATGGAGTTAAAGATCTTCCCAAGCAAAACAAAACTAGATGAAAAATATATGAATCTTGCAAAATGGTAAGGCAAGTTAAATATTTCCTTTAAACCTAAAATGACTTAATTGCTACTAGATCTTTAAGGATGATTTACTTAGACCTTTTTAGACCCACACAACTCTAGAGTTTAGGTGAAAAAATATGGATTTGTTATTATTGATGATTCTTTTATTATAATTGAGTTATATTTCTTAAGAGTAAGACTGATACATTTGAAATATTTGTTAATTTGATGAAAAAGATAGAAGAGGAAACCTATCTCAAATTAACTTGAATTCAATGTGGTAATAAAAACAACATTAAAAATAAGGGTCATTAATCTACTTATCCTTATCCATATTAATAAAATAGAATTATAAAAAGAAGAATAGGACCTTGATAGCTATGGGTAGACCTATGTTAAGTAAATACAACCTACCAAAATTCTTTTGGTGCAAGGGAATGAAGATATACAATAAATAGAATTAATTTAAGTCTAATATTGAAGAAAAGTCCTTATTAGTTATTTAACAATAAAAAACTAAATGTTAGCTACTTTCATGATTTTGTATAAAAATATTCCATCTTTAATAGTGAAAGGTTCAACTTGAACAGTTTTGATGAATAAGTATGCTTCGAAAATTTTATCTGATATTATTCTTTTAGAAAAAGTTCTAGATTTTACAATATAGAAACTCAAAAGGTCGAGAAAATAATGAAATGGTGCTTGATCGGTCTACATATAAGATAAATACTAAAACCTTAGATGAATAAATAATGCCAATAAGAAACTTAAACTTGAGTGAAGATGAAGGTGAAAGAGAAAGTAAAATAGAAGTAAAAACAACTGGTCATCAATTATCTAAAGATTTGAAGTACCAAGCTTCACATACAAGAAAGTCAATTATAAGAGAAGTTAATTTAGGCATTAGAACTAGAGCTTCTATGAAAAAAATTAATCATAGTGTATTTTTATCTTCATATACCAAGTATCTATAAAAGAAGCACATAAGGTAGACTATTAGGTTCATATAATGAAAGATAAGCCATATCAGTTTGAAAGGAACAAAGTGCGAGAACTAGTTTTTGGGCCTTATGATCAATAAGTGATTTAAACTAAAGGGATTTTTAATGATAAACAACATGAAAATGAATTGATCACTAGAAAAAAAAAATGTAGATCTATTGCTAAGGGTTATAGCCAAGTTGATGGTATATGTTTTTAGTCATTTATACTAGTAGCTTGATTAAAGGCCATTAGACATCTATTAACATATTCATGTCACAAGAATTTTAGATTATTTTAAATGGATGTAAAATATCTATTTTAAATAGCTACAATAAAAGAGGATCTACGTGTAAAGAAAACTTTATGTTTTGAGACACATGTATATTACAAGTATGTACATAAGCTTAAGAAGATATTTTATGGCTATAAGCAAGATCCTTATTTATGGTATCATATATTGGCTAATTATATAGTTAATAGTGATTTTAGAAAAGAGAAAAATGGATAACACATTATTCATATTAACATTAATATTATATTTATTACATGTACAAATTTATTTTGGTGACATAATTTTAGGAAGAACAAATAATAATATGTAAGGATCTTTGTCACTTAGTTGCAAGAGAGTTTTAGATAAGTACAATTGGTTAGATGAATCTTTTCTTTGAATTACTAATTATGTTATTAAAAAATGAGATTTTTATTTCATAAACTAAGTATTTAAAATATTTATTCAAGAAATTTAGGTTTAAAAAATAAAACATAGGAAGATTCTAATGAATTAATCAATCTATTTCGATTAAAATGAAATCAAGAACCACATTGATTAACTTTTAGAAGTACTTGTTAGATCCTTACTATACCATATTGTAAGTAGAATAAATATCTTATTCACTATTGGCTAATGTGCTAAATTAGAATAAAATCCTAAGTCATCTAAAGGTGACTCACGTATCTTCAAATATGTAAAAACTACAGTGAATGTAGGCTTAAGGCACCCTAAAAAAGTTTGTTCATGAGATCTCATAAGTTTCATAGATTTAGACATTCTAAGCTCTACGGTAGATAAGAAAAAACTTTAGATGCAAGTGAGTCACTAGGAAATATTTAATTTCATGGTTAAGAATGAAGAAAAAATTGCATAAGCATATTGACCACAAAAGCTGAGTATGTAGTGATTTAATTTCTGTTACCCAAGTGTTATTCTTGGGAATATAATTTCAAGGTTATTGTTTAGATGTCACACATATTTGCATTAGAATTGATAATATTAGTGCCTTATCTTTAGCAAAGAATCAGATTCATCATTTTTGGAGCAAACACATAGTGTAAGATATAATTTATAAAAGATAGAGTTGTTAAAGACTTAGTTAAATTTAATATGTTTCTATCAAAAAAGAATTGAAAGATATTTTTACAAAATTCCTTACAACAGATCAATTTGAAATAAGAAGACAATAATTTTGTGTAACAAAAAATTTTATAAATAATATCTTCCATTTGATAATATTAAAGAGGGTGAATAACCATGGTTGAAACAAGTGAGTAGGAACATGTAGTAAGGGGAGCATGAATTAAGTGGGAGCAAAAACTTTTCAATTTCAATATCATATGTCATAAAAACATGTGATTTTTACTTGTTATTATTTATCTAAATATTTATATCTTTTAATCATGAAAAGAGAGAAATAGTTAATTTACCATTTTGTTTGATGAGTAATGTCATAAATTTTTTAACTTTTTATTCTAATGGACTTCTTTATCATGAAGTAGGTTTCGTTTTAATGATCAAACCTAATACCTTTGAAGATGTTGAATTAATGGTCTCAAAAATACCCTAAAATGTTTATTGAGCTTCAAATATTAAAGGCCAGCACATCAACTTTGATAAGATCTATATATTTGTTATAAAATAGAATGTTAGCATATTAACTATAACATACATTACCATTCATCTCGCTTTCACATTCTGATTTAAGTGATTCACTTGTTCATCTTATCTATGATTTAAGAAACTTATAAGATTTCATTTCTATCTCAATCTTGTTTATTGATTAAATCCATGTAATATCTCATTTCCCAAGTTCATGTCAATTGCTAAACTATCAATAAACAAAAAAATTAAATATGTTAAATATTTTTAATTTATAAAAATTTAGTTACACCCCAAATTGTCGAAGTGTAAACAACTTGGGTCGACAAAGACCAACATGGTCCATATCATCAAGTTAAGCAACAACTTGAAAAAATCAGAAAAATAGTGAGGGTGTAACCTATATAAGATTGGGGTCAGGTAGAGATTGAAATGGAATGATCTTGAATTTAATATGCAAATTTGTTCTAAAAAGACCAATGACTATGAAATGACATGTACATATATGATTGTCCTAGGTGATGAAATCCCCAGCATAGAAGGGAGAGCCACCCTTAATTTGGCCAGCTTTATATACTCTTGAAGGTTATTATAAAGAGAAAACAGCTTTTCTTCTCAACAATATGGGACTAACTTACCTTTAACAACTCAATTGTAAAAGCATGCTTTATTTCTCATCATTCAGGTTTTGATCGGACGATAAATGTTTCATCAATTATGAGTGCTTGATCCTTGCTCGAAATTGGATGATCAAGATCATGATCAACTTCATTGAAATTTTTTTATTATTTTTACCTTTTGAAATAATGTATCATTGAATCGAATGACACATCTTTCTCCATGTCTGAATCCTACTAATGAGGTATTTTCCAACTTTTTCATCGATGAATCAAACGATCCACATCAGATCCAACAAGATCAGTTGGCCAGTTCTAATCCATCTTGATCCAACTATGAGAAGTCATCAACCTTAATAGTCTTTGATCTGATGGTTTAAAACCTCTTAGATAGGAGCTTTTAGCACCAATTAGTCCCACATAATGATTAATTCCCTTTCCATTAACTAAACCATTACATTAGTCATTTTTGAAGAACAATTTTAAGCTGTTTGGAAGTAGTGCTTGACACAACTTTATCTTGACTCTTAAGTGGCTATGACAAAATTTTTTCTCTCTAATTCTAACCTTTATTCAATGAAATAACTAATAAATATGAACCAATCATTTAGATGTTAGCAAAACATTGCATAATATTCTATTGAAAAATTCATTAATAAAACTTAAGATTTAATCCTCAAACAAACCATCATAACGGTTAAAATACAATAAATTTACCATCCAATACTCTTTGAAATGTTCATCAAACTATCGACTGTCATTTGAAAGTGACACTATCTTCATTTTATAATATTCTTGGGCCATTCTATCCATTTATGGAACCATTTGCTCTCAACTTGCAATAATAAGTCTCATCTTTCTTAAAGGCACTTCGATAATTATCTGATTTGTCTCCTTTCTCCTATCATCTACAAGAATTTTTTTATTTCACTCCTACCTATATTGTGTTTGTTATCAATTACATTCATTTTGATATTCTCCTCTTTTAGTGCATTAATTTTTTTGTTAGATAACCCTTGTGATATAAACCTTATAAAGATTTTGTAATTCTTGCACATTCTATAGCAAATGACATCCAAAAGCCTTTTGACAATTTTCCTAAAACACAACACCATGAACTCTTTTTTTTTGGTAAAAAATTTCATATGTTTCTAGTCTGGTAGTTTTATTATTTTTCTTTAAAAACTATCTTAGAATTAAATTAATCTTATTTTTAATATGTTTTGGTTTTTCTTTTTATGACATATCCTCTTTCAATTCATGTAGAATTATTATTTGAGATTCTTTTTCATTTTTTTCTTTGATATTTGACTTCCTCTCCACATTATTAGGTCTTTCAAATAATAGTCTTTGTGATAATATACAAAAATATCCATAAACAAATTTCATTTCATGATATTTAAAATAAATTTTAATGTACTTACATTATTTCAACAAACACTAAAGTAATCATGAAGGCCTTTCGCTATTTTGTAAACATCCTTCAATAAGAAACTTTAGTCATTCAAATCCAAAAATTTTTGGGATGTCTGTAAAGAATCTCTTCCTCGACTTTTCAAGTATCTACTGCCTAGTATAACTTGTCCAGGGGGTGCTAGTTTTCCTTATTTACTTGATTTCTCTTGTTAAAAATGCCTTTGGCATTTCCTTATAAAATAATTTTGGATGCACCACTATGTTGCTATGATCATATTTACATATATATAAGTACCATTACCAAATTTTTTTATCATGTCTAAAATAAAAAATACATGATGTACTCTAGCAATGATAATTACAAAACTATCTTATAAATAATGAAATTATTTATTTCAATAATCTACAAAGGCACAAAATGTCTTGCCTTTAATTATTCTCTTTTTAAAAATATTGTAATGCTTTTCATAGGACTTACCTTTAAAAATACATGATGCTCTTCCTAAAAGTCCACTTTCTTAATTTTCTTATTATAATTTTTGTACAATAAATCTATTCCTTTTGAATTCTTGTTTTGATTATTGAGTCTTCTTAATAGAATATAAAATCATATTTGCATCAATTAGAGTATTGTTAGTTTGTTCATACATATATAATGATAATTAATGCATCTTGCTACGTAATACTTTGTATGGTGTCATCTCTATGCTAGACTAATAATTGTTGTTGTAAGAAAATTAATTAAAAGTGAAATACTTATCCTAGTTCTCTTCAAAATATAATTTCCATAGTCCTAATATATTCTTAAGTGTTTTATATATTCTCTTTCATTGAATTTTATTTTGAGACTAGAATTTTGTGTTAAACATTAGCTGAGCATCATATGGATCAAGAAACCTTTTCCAGAAGTACGATATAAGTTTGGAATCTTTATGTAATATAATGTTTTGCCAAAAATGTTCAATTAATAAGTGAAATATGAGTTTTTTGGGTTAAGAACCTCATTTTCAAACCTACAAATATTTGGGTTTTAATCTTCCACACATCATCATGTTGGTTTAGGACAACAACTTACAATCAATATGCAAAAATGTTAATAGTAATGTTCCTTTTATTTGTTATTTATATAACATATATCTCTCAAATATATATCTAAGTATTTAATTGAACTTACTCTATGTTATATATCATAAATGTTTCCACTTCTTAAAGAATTGGTTTCTACTTTTACTTTTCACTTGGTCAAATAGTATCTCCAAAATCATCATGATTGAATAATTCAAGCTATTCTAATTATCTTAATGTCTGAATTTATCTATCATCAAATGAATTATAAATAAGACATTGTATGTACTTTGTAATAACAAGAAGCCCATGTATGAATACTTCAACATTTTTTTGATGGAAGTGTTACATCAATATGAAAGATAAGAGTTGGAGATAAAACTCCCAGTTAATGGATGCTATCTCTTTATTATATTCTAAAAATAAATAGACCTATAAACACTTTAGCAAGGTAACCTTAGTTTTAAAAGAATCTACTCAAGTAATGTTTGATGGAATTATGCATCAACACAAAAGTTGTAGATTTGGAACATATCGAAGATTTTGTAAAAATAAAATTGGAAGACAAAAAAAGAAGAAAATAAGGATATAATTACATCATTATCAACATAAATTTGACTTATTGTTTTACCCAAAATGTCATCATAATCGCAAAAATGCTTATTTTTGTGGTCGATAATGTCATTCTGTTTTAGTTTAAATCAACCTCTCCACCTACAAATATTATTCTTTTAATCTTACACATATTATCATGCAAGTTTAGGACAATAATGCTTGGCTATCAGTATGTCCCAACTACCAATATAGTAATATTCTTTCTATTTTTTATAGATGTAACTTTTATGTCTCAATTGTGTATCTAAATACTTAGTTGGGCTTCTTGAATGGTATGAATTGAACAATGCTACTCTCCTCTTAAAGCATTGATAGCTTCTATTACTTTTCTTTTGGTGCCATAGGATCTCCAATCCATAATGTTTTAATAATGCAAGACATTTTTATTTATCTCAATGTCTGAATAGATTTATTACCAAACCAATTTTGAATAAGATACTAAATTATTTTGGAATAACAAGAAGCCTAAAAATTAAAACTTAGGCCTTTTTGGATGGAAGTGTTATATCAAACGGTAGGATGGAAATTACTGATTAAAAACCAAGTCAATGAAGCCTATTTATTTACTATATTCTTCAAATAGATAGACCTATAAGTAGTCTAATAAGGAAACCTTAGCACTAATGCAATCGACTCCAGTTGTATTCAATGAAATTATATATTAAAAGTTAGAAGATTTGGAAGACATGGAAGATTTTGACAAAAATTGGAATACCAAAAAAGATTATAGTATGAAAAACTTAGTATATTTTTGATTAAACAATATTTTAAGAAGGGAATTTATGTAGGACTTTGTTAGAAAAGAACTACACTAATGAACATCTTCAAGTACAAGATTATGTAGACGATATCATTTTTGGATGAACCAACTTTGATATACTTAATGAATTTGTAAGCTTATTGGTGTAGGATTTGATATTAACATAATGGGTGAGTTTTCCTTTTTTCTTCTTCAACATTATTTAAGAAGGGGAATTAGGTAGGACATTTTTCGATAACAATAATGTTGATGAATGTGCTCATGACAACATCTTATATTTTATGAATTTTTTTATCTCATTGTGGAATAGAAAAATAAAATAAATAATATGCTCGAGAATATTTTTATACCACTTCTACCCAAACAAAATTTAATTAAATACCTTCATGGAAAGGCATTTTGTTATACCCAGTAAAAAATTTTTATATTAATCTTTAATAAATTAATTTTTGGCTTGGATGATTTCAGATCGACAGTAGGATGAGCCAGGAGCTCAATTAGAGGCTATTGGAATTTCTGAAATTTCTAGGGATTTTTCGGAGCACCGAGGTAATTTTTAAGTAATTTTCCCTGTTTATTTGGATTTATTGGATTTTTGGAAATTCGAAAATCAATTATGATCGGTTATTTTAAAACCGGAAATTTATTTTTATCGCGTGTGAACCGGACCGGAACGGTTCAGCGGAGGCGGAGGCGGTTCGCCGAGTTAGTTTGCGCGTGCGTTCTGATAAGCGGATCGGACGGTCGTGATCGACGGTTGGGATTGAACCGGCTTATCGGGTGCTTACCGTGTCGATAGCGTGTCGACAGCGCGTATCGGGTGCTTACCGTGTCCAAAGCGTGTCAACGGTGCGTAGTGGATTTTCACCGTGTCGGCCAGAAATATAAAACCCTCGCGAAACGATTAGGGTTCGTTCGACCGACCGATAGAGAGATTTTTCCGGCGTACGGCGCGTGATTCCGGCGGCCTGGAAAGGGGCTTTTTGTGCCTGGAGATTCACGGGAACGCGGAGAGTCGATTGATACCGGATTCGTTCGGTGAGGAGCTGCGGCGAGCTGCGGACGAAGTTCACCGTCGCCGGCGTCGTTGAGGTAGGAAATTCAGATTTAAATTAGTTATTTAATAGAAATTAAAAGCATGGAATATATTGCAAATTGCTACCTGAGCATGCAAGTTGTGGTTTTTGGAATTGACTTATGCAAATTATCGATTTTAGCATTTTAGGTTTTTTCGGATAAATTATACCCGTCGAATTCGGAATTTTTTCCAAGCATATGTTGATTTGATTATGTACCTAAATCATGTTAAGGTGTTTTCAAATGCTTAATTATGTTTAATTTCATAGATTGTCAAAATGGGGATCGGATGAAACTTCGGCGGAAAATTTTGATTGAACCTTAGAATTAGTGACATTATTGAAACATTAGGATAGTATGAACATCGGATTTTGCTTCTCCTTGATCTTGGTCATCGGAAATCGACGGGGAAAACGAAATTTTCCGGAGGACTCGTCGGCTAGGGTTTCGCGGGCGCCGGGCGGAGGAAGGAGACGGATTAAGTAAATTCGGTTTAATTATTTAAGTAATTATAATTATATAATTTTTATTAATAATTATATGCGGCGCGGAAGAAAAGAAATGTGGATTTTTAAATTCGGAAGATTAATCCGAATTTTTCGGAAATGGAAATGTGGGAATTTTAATTCGGAAATTAATCCGAATTTCGGAAAAAGGATATGCGGAATTTTAATTCGGAATTTTATTCCGAATTTTTGAAAAATGGAAAAAGGGGCGGAAATTGATTTTGGAAATTAGGAAAATTCGGTAATTGAATTTCCGGGAATTATTAAATTATGAAAAAGTCAGAAAAAGGAAAAAATTGGAATTTAAAATTCCTGAAGTGTGAAAAGGTGATTTTTGGAAATCACGTAGCCAAGTTGAAATTGACTGTTGGAAATTACCAATGAATTCAGTACAGCTGAATTAGTTGGAAGGAAGTGTGACACTTAGGTGCTGCAGAAACAGTCAGAATTTTGGTACAGTTGTGTTACTTGTATGACAATGGCATGGATTGAGCCAGTTTACTCAGTGTTGGCATATTTTATGGATTGGCATACTGGACCGGACAACTATAGACCCTATATGATGTTTTAGGGTAGTTGTGGTAGGTAACTGTGCGGTTCAGACTTAGCTTCCACAGTATACATGTGGACTGGTATGCGCCTTGTCGTACCTGGACATATGTTGCCGGATCTTGGAGTTAGAGATTGGCAATGACTGTAGGGGCGTGAGCTTCTATGGAAGTTGTTGGTAGAGGACTCTTTGGGACGGTGGCTGAGTCGATCTCTCCTGGTCCATGTGTGTAGGCCTGCGCGCCTGAGGGTGACAGGGGTGTCTCGCAGTGGCTAGCCAAGTGTGTAGGCCTGCGTGCCTTAGGGTGGCAGGGGTGTCTCACGTTGGCTAGAGATTTTGTGACTGGATCTGTCTATAGTCTCCAGGAGATTGATTGACGAGAGACGCTGCGGTGTCGGGTGCTTAGGCACCATGCGTGTTTCGAGATGGGCGTTCCCACTGGCACGCTACCTGGAAGCCCAGAGGAGAGCTACTCTGGTGTGACTGGGGGTGACTGTGGTTGGTCGGAGTCTGGGACTGAGAGTGCCTATCCACCATACATTGTTATGCTGTATTCCTATATTTTTGCTATTATCCTTCTCTTGCATGTGAGTTTTACTAGCTGTCTTTCCTACTGGGCGTAGCTCATTCCTGTGTTACATATTTCAGTGGCTCGGCAGACTTGACGCTACCTGATTAGGTGGGATCGTGGTCAGCAGGCTTGTGGAGGATATCTGATTTGTGATTGTCTGAGATATTCTGGTTAGTTGATTGTTGTTGTTGGATGTATTTAATGAGATTGTTATTCTCATATGTCATGTAATATGTGAGGGTAATTCTGACTTATGTTTCTGGTTGGATAATGTTACACTTGTTGGACTTGGATCTTATTCTTGTGATGTAGTTTCATTCACTATTTTATTTTATTGTCTTAGAGTATGGTGTGTGGAGTGCCATATTTTATTGTGGATGTTATATATCTTTTTGTTTGATGGTGAGGTCATTACATGACTATGGAACTTAACATTGGGGGTTCAGACTTCTATTAGACCGGTTCTCCTATCGTTATGGGTTAGGAGTATTGGATCTAGTAGGAGTAACATTGCGCGAGTCCATCTGTTAATTCAGGAGTCATGAACCTGATTTGACGGTGTACCCGGGAGATGGGATCCACATTGTTAAGGAAAGTAGGTGTGTAATGATGTGTTATATCCTATGTTTTTCGTAGGCTACTCAGGTTGGTATGGGACGATCTGAGCTGTCTATATGCAAAAAAAAAAAAAAAAAAAAAAAATTTATGCCAAAATCAGCCTAGAAAATATGGGGTGTAACACATTTTAAGAAAGTCTTTAAGCCTTCTCTATATTGATCTTAGGCTTCATTGTATATCAATCGGTTGTAATTATTTGTTACAAGTGTACACTAATTTTTTAATTTTTATGTAGATTTTTTTAACAATTTTATTATAAATTAATTTTTTTTAATTTTTAAAATTTCTTCACTTTTCTTAAGGAGGATAACTAAGTTTTAAATAGTTTTTTATATATCAAGTATTCAATTTTTATAATTATTTTTACATATTTTAAAGCTAATTACCTTTTAATTTCAGTAATAAGATTTTTTTATTACGTTATAATGTTACTTTCTCATATGTAAATATATCGAATATTTTAAAAATAGTTTATATAATTGTGATGTGTCTTTTTTTCATTTTTATTTAAGCTTATCACATTTTATTTAACCAACTACTCTTTAGATTACAAATGATTTAAAATATTTACATATTTTTTTAACAGTAATAGATTATTTATTTAATATAACAATAGGAAAACCCTTTGTTGAAACATTATTCTTATTGCTTATATTATTTATATATAAAATAATCTTGCTTTGTTATTTTTTCGTACAATGCCAATTCATTCATTATTATGTTAACATATTTTAAACTTCTATTATATTTTTTTAACTAACACGATTTCACGTAGCTTTGAATTATTTAATTTAGGTTATAACATTTGTCTTCATGTACTTAATTTCATAAATTGTTTTTGCTTTGATTACACATTCTAAATGTTTGAAATCATTAAAAAATTTTTATTTATATATTTAATATGAAATATTTCGTTTTAAAAATTTTTTGTGATAAATTACTAAAATCATTTCAAAAAATGATTTTTTTAATAAAATATCAATTTTTTATTTTTTTGTTATTTCCTATGAAGAAACTTTTTAAGGTTCGTATTATGTCTTTTCATATATTTTTATATTTTTACAGTCTTTTGAAATATATTTTTAAATAATTATTTTTCATGTGACAAATCGTGTTAATATCTATGACTTTCTTATTTATAAAATGTCATTTATGATACATGCATTATTAGAAAAACTTTAAGATGCGAACTAATGTTTTAATAGTTGATATTTATATGCAAAAAAAAAATTAGCCTTTCACAACATAAATAACATATATTCGACAAACTAATTTAAATATTCATGTTGTAAAGCTATATTTTTTTAGTATTATTTTATTGAATTAATGTCTATGTTGTTATGAAAAGAGAAATTATTTAAAAACAATAATATCTTTTTCCTTTATTCTTTTTATATAGTAAATAGCTAACTAAATGGTAATTAACAGGAAATTTTTATCACATTTTATTGACATTACAACAGATATTTTTAGAAATTTCTAGTAATCATTTTGGCTAAAGTTTTGTATTTTTTTATTTTTTATATTTATTCTTTAACTATTTTTTATTTTATTGTTTATTTTCTTATTTTTTTAATGAATTTTTTCTGCAGCTACTTGATATATTAAATATAATGATTAAACTTTTTAATATGAGTTTTCTTTAACAATCATTTATCTTAAATTGCTTCAAAACTTTTACATCAATATTTGTATTTGTTATCGATAAACTATATGTTTTGTTATCTTTATTATTTTTTTCTTCTTCTTCTCCTTTAATACATATTATACAAATTGTTTTAAAATTTTAGTGCCCATATTTCAATATGATCTGCATTTTTTTTATTTTCATTGTTCCCTTCACCCAATACTTACTAATTTTCAAATATTTTGCTATATTTTTTTATTTTTATTTTAAATTAATTTTATTTTAATTAATGTCCTAAAATTATAGGGACTTCAAAAATATTTTTTAAATATCATAGAATTAAAAAATGGTTTATTTTCATAAGGTTTCCATCATCATTTTTTAATACACTAATATTGTTGGAAATATATAATCCCTATAATTTGTTTTATCATTAATCTTCACTCCGCTATGAATATTATAAATTCTATGATTTATTATTCATTTAAATTTTTTTTAACAATATTATGTATATCTTTGATTGCAATAGAGTATTTTTTATGAATTCATTATTGAAAAAATCATTTACAGCAAAAATAAATTTTTGATATTTTAGAAATTGTTAAAGCATAATTTTCTTGACAATTACATATTTTACTTAAATTGAAATATTATTATTTTTTATTTTTAACAGAAATTTAGTCATTAAAATAACTAAAATGTTTCTAATAATTTATTAACAAATAATCTATTTTTATTTTAGAGATAAGAAATATGTTTAGAAATTAAGAATATAACTTAACTATAATGATTTAAATATCATGAAGATAATAGAAATGATTCTCACATTTGATCTATTTACATGTCTTTTTAAAATTTTTTTTTGAGTTAGACATGTCTATAAATGTGCTAATATAATTGATTTGTTAGACCAAAAAAAAAATATTGTTATATGAAAACTTCTAGCTAATCAAAATTACAAAGAAATTGACAACAATTAATTAACATAAAACGAGAACAAGGAATTGTTTTGTTAAAATTATGAAAATATAAAATAGTACAAACTACAAACTTATCTAATTTAATAAAAATATATACCCTTCAAATTGTATAACAAAAAAAAATTAATTTACATATAATTACAAAAAAAAGTAAAAAGTAAAATTAAAAATTAAAAAAAAAAGAAAATAATATTAAATGATGACTCAAAAAATATAATATTACAAATATATTCAAAACACAACATCAATAAAATGTGAAAAGAAAATATCTTTGGCCAAACAAAAGTGAAATTAAATTTCCTTTGACGTCAAAAAAATAACAATAATCGATGCTACAAAATATCTAAAAATTTTCAAAATATTGTGTATAATGTGTCATAAAATATTAAACATATATTGGAAAAAAATAACAAATGACAAACAAAAAATAAAAAAATGACAACGCATATGGTTTATCAGTAATAATTTAATGTTATATTAACAAAATATATATATATATATATTACACATTAAAACATGAGAACTATTTTTTATAGATAAATATGAGCAAAAATTTATGAGGAAAATCTTAGGATAGGAGTCTTTCAACAAGATTTAGATCATGCTCTGGTGTTACAGCAATAAAAAAAAGTTGGACAAAGAATAAAAGAAAAAGAAGCACGTCCAATCTTTGTACTTCTCTCAAATTGCATGCTTCTGCCAAAACTCTCACTGGTGGAGACATCAAATATTATGATACAAATTCCATATTTTTATTCATAAAGGATTTTAACATGTCAATAGTGGGAATCAGTATGTCCGAATCCCAACCTTCATGTATCAAAAACATTTCTTATGCATAAAGAACTACAAAAGAATAGTTAGTACAAAAGAAAAAAAAATAATAAATGATCATTATTAACCTTGTGATGCAACTTTTTCTAATAATGACTAACTCAACAATGAAATTTCATATTTTATATATTTATATTTCTCGATATTTCAATGAGTCCACCCTTTATTTTGAAGATGCAACTAATTACTTTATCAAAATAAATTCATACAACTAAGCAAATAAACATTATGCTTAGTGTTATATTTGACATGAAGGGCAAGAACTCTTTTTGGAGTAACCCAAATTAAACTTATTATTCTTTCAATGCTTTAGTTAGATTAAATTTAAGATTGATAAACTCAGATGGATATGTCTAAAAAATTTAATGCTTAAAAGTTTTATTATTACAATAAGAAATTGAATTTGGAGGACATTATTGAGAGGTTGATGAGTTTCAGTTAAAGTTGACTTAGGTGGATAAATTTTAGAAAGCCATTCAAATTTTTTTTTGTATTGAAGAAGTTCAAAATTTCACATTTGAACTTATCATTGATGAAATTTAAAGTTGAAGTGTTGAATAATAAGATGGATATTTTAAGTGATACAACTTACGTTACCAAAATGTAGAGAACTTTGCCAAACTAAGTTTTTCAAAAGTATAATATAACTGTAGCCATATAAATTCATCACACAACTATTATGTATGTTATTTCCATAGTTAATAGCAATAGATTTATTTGAGTCATGTTAACTTGAATGGCTTCACCATGGTTCATTGAAATGGGTCAAAGAATTGTAATAGGATTTATATTTCTAAATTTGATTAAGATAATCCCACTAAACAATAGAGTACTCGTTAATAAAAATTATGGCTTCTTAAAAAATATTTAATGTTCAACATATTAAGATATTGCACATAATTGTCATATGGATTTCAATACTCGATTAAGAAATTTAATACATAAATGTGTGACATGAATCATTTTATGGTTTGACTATAATAAAAACCTACGTAACTAAGTCATAATTTGGGATGCTCATGTTTAGAATATTGAATGCAAGGTTCACATCTTTCAAGATTGATGTTTTTATAAAACAACTAACAAATTGATAAATATTTTGAAATTTAATTTATCCTAAAATAGAATCTAATCTTGCAAAAATATTATATCTAATGTGTGAATGGTAGACTAAAAGTGGAATAAGAACTACATCTAAATTTAGTAAAATTTCAAAACCAATTTTTATGAAAACTTTTTTAAAATAAGTTAAAAAATAATTTAAAAAAGTATTTAACACTTTGTAAGCCATTTTCAATTTCAACATAAATAGAAGTATTGATGATACAATTACTTTTTTATGTTAATTATTAGTTTGGAGGAAAAGAGAGAAGGCACTCGAAACTTCTACTCTTATAGGAACTACTTGGCCAATACGAAGCATAATAATGTTGATTCATGATAATGAGGTCTTGAGTGGAGTTGTTGAAACACTATTGCCCAAGAAAAATTTCCAAATTCAAATTGCAAATGTTGTAAAATCATGCCTTCATTTAGAACACAATAATGTGAAGCCATAATGTCGACTGTAGGAAATTATTAAAAAGAAGGAAAGAAAAGTAAAATGTAGTAATGCAACAAGTAATGGTTTTGAGTCATATTTCAAAGACACAAAATAAACTTTGATAAAAGAACAATTGAACTTTTCATAAGATTTATAATGATATTTTAATCCGCCAGCTATGTAATATGAATTTAGTTCTTTTACATGATCAAAAGATCAATGCTTTGCTTTAAAATATGCATGAAGACAACTTAAATCATGATAATATTTGACTTCAACTATTGAATTTTATTTATTTTTAATTAGTTCAATATATTGTTTATTTTAATATTTCTTTTAATGTTTCATTTAAGTTTCCAATGATATTTTCAGCCTTTCTTACAAACGATATGCTTTTTACATGTTTTCATTATGAATAACACTTTAGTCAAATTTTCTTTTGAATTTAGGTTTATAATTACCATCTATTTGAAGCCTTATGATGGAATAAATAGAAACATCATTTTTTAATATTGTTATTATATTTCTAAAATTAATGTTTTCTTTATCTAAAAGAGTGCACAACCTTTATTTTCTATTTAGCTATTTTATATGAATATCTGATATCTAAATTATTATTTGAATTTATATCCACCATTGTTGTCATCCTTTTCATCCTTACCATCTATCATAAATTCTATTATAAAAGTTTGTTCTACTTACTCTACATTTAAAATGTTTGGCCATGTCATTAGGCCCTTGAGCCTTAAACCTCATAAATCATTAGGCATTATATTGAATTTAGCTAAGCCACCCCAAAACATGGTTTATTTATGAAATTAAGTATAATAATGATCCCTATTACGACTATGGAGCTTCTAAGACTGCATAAGTGGTTGGCTTTAAGCACTACATTAACCATAAAAGACCTCCTAGCAAGAAACATGCATTTAGTAGCTCAAACCCCATTTTGTTCATCATGTTTTATATAGTATTCCTTTATTTTTCATGTTTTGGATTTCTTGTTAGAATTGATAACCCATTATACAACATAAATTAGCTTCTCATTTCTAATTTGCTTGAAATAATTTTCATTCATATCGTTGAAATTCTCTTAGTAGTCTTCGAATAATTTTTGGCATAATTCGCCTTTTATTCACACCTAATAAATGTATTATACATTGCCTTATAAGTTATTCAATTTAGCTTTAAATTATTTAGTAAAACATCTAAAAAAGAAGTTATTGATGTCATTAACCAAAATAGTGAGAACTCCATTATGATTATGGAAGTGGGTAAGTTTGTGTGTGTGATAGCAATATGGAGACAAAATTTGTATTACGCTCTTCCAAATTTTTGTACATCTGATGTAGATGTTCCTATCATTGAAAATGTAGGTTTGCTAAAAGATGTCAATCATATTACTCTGATGCAAATAAAGATTGAGTCTATTCAGTATAGGAGTTGAGATGTTTTTTCCTATGCTCAAATTTCAATATTGTTTTTATCTATTCTACTTACTCAATAAATTTCCACGATACAACTACATCATAAGATGAATAGTATTAGTGATGACCAAGTTTAAATGGATGATAATATAATTGGCATAGATCATATTAGTCTGTTGTTTGCAATTCTTTGTAAACCTTCAAACTTGTCTGAGCTTCCACATACAGTATTTTATGACTATAACCAAATTTTCCTTGCATAATGTTTTAACTTGAAGTAATATTTCATCATAATAATACTATATTTTGATAGTATTTACTTTGTTGCATACATTCTTGATCCAACAATTACTGAAGTTGTGTTGAGAAAATCATAAACTTAGATGAATAATGCTCACCAACCATGCTATTCAACTACTTTTATCTTATATTTTTCAATGCATATGAATAGTAACTCTTAAAAGTAGAAAAACATATCTTATGAGAATAATATTTGTATTATACAAAGTAGGCAGAAACCTTGAATATCATAATTCTACACTCATGTAATATGAAAATAATTCCACATTTTAAATGTCAAGTCTTTTATTATGACAAAATATATGGAAGCTATAATTTCTTCATATTAATAACTGCTTTGTGTTTATGTATAATTGATGTTCCTTTCTTATATGAGTTGAATTTTTTATTGTAGCTTTTATAGCAACGGATATGTAAACACTATTGTTTTCTTTGTATTTTAAGCTCTACTTTAGGTTTAGCAAACTAGTTTACCTAAATGCATCATGCAATTTGCTAACTTTATTGAATATTTTTTCTATCTTGGAGTATGTTTAATAACACACTACAATCCACAAAAATTTATAAATTGCTAATTTGCAATTGGTTGCATAATTGAAGACCGTGAATTATGGCCATTACCTTGACTTTAGGAGTTTTTTTTTATTTATATAAATATTAAAAAAATCAAAAATCATTTCCTCTAAATTATTTCAAATTAGGGGAACCACTAAATGGCTTCCATTATTTTTTCCAAAGTTCTTGTCGATTAATGTAACGTTTACAAAATCATTTATTTGACATTTTCCTACAAAGTTTGAATGATTAGAAAAAAAATCTTATTATGAAGTTACAATTCTATTTTTTTAATTTTATCAATGAAATTTTAGAAGTATGATACTTTCTTCTTACCTATATATAGTGTGCAACACAAATAAGCTAAAGGATGATTAATTTAATGCAATCTGAACCCTAGAAAATTTAATTTAACAAGCATATACTCTTTTTTTTTCAACAAATGTTCTCACTTTTAATTTTTATATTTAAGAAGCTTGTAGACTATCGAAAGAGCTGTAGAAACTTATTAAGGTTAACAATAGTTTTTTGATTTCCTCAAGTAATGATAATTATGTTGTTTTCATAAGCGAGAAGCATGATAGATATAGATGATCTAGGTTGTCCATTTAATATCATTCCTTTTTAAGTAAAAACATTATTATTACTTCTTTTGAAGAACTCTATGAATGAGATGAAAGGAAAACAAGATAGATTACCATCATTAAGATTGATTAAAGGTTGAAAAAATTTACTTGGTGATCATCTAATGATTGTTAATATCTATGCATTGCAAATGTAATTGGTGAGTACCTTAATAAGCTTCTTATTAACATCATACTTTGAGACTGTCTTGCAAAAACATTTTCATGATATGTTGTAATTCACATTCCTCAAATCCAACTTCATAATAAAAATACCACTTTATTTTAATTGTTAATATAATATAGTAATTATTGGACTGATATTATGCTCTATACAACATCTCTGTATTTATAATATCAGTTTGCTTTAGAGAAATCAATCTACAAAAAATTTATTATATTTAATCAACAACGAACTTTGTGAATGTTATTTTCATGATGCTTTGGAGAATTTTTGGTCTAAAATCAACGATGACTTCATTGTTGTGAGATTTAGGAAAATATATAATGTTTATACATAAACTCTCCCAAAGAATTTGAGATCTCATAAAAATTTATTAGCAAAATGCAACACAACATACGAGATTAAATCCAAATAATTAGGGAAGAATTTACCATTATAACCATCAGGGCCAAGAGTGTTATCTAAATTGATATTAAAAGTTATCTTTTTATTTCCTCCTTACTATTGCATTATTTTATTATTTTTTTTATTTTGTAAATAAAGAAAGAATGTAGCTAAAAATATTTTCATCTTCAATTACTTAAGAAGACCTAAAGAATTTTTAAAGTGGTTGATTATAATTGTTGTTATTTTGTCTACTTTGTTTGCTTCTTCACTTCAGCACTATTATACAACAAAATATTGTCTTTCTTTCTCCTTTTACTAGCCATATAATTCGTTCTTTTTTTTTCCAAAAAAATTTCACTCCTTCAAAATCTGGTGAATAAGAAGACTTAACAAGATACAATACTTTTTATTGATCCTCCTTTGATTTTCCTTTAAAAATTACTTATTTATGATTCACCTCTTCATTATCTAATTTAATAAGACCAAAGATTTTTGCAAATTCTTATTTTTTCAATTTTTAAGGCACAATTTATGTCCATTTTACTTTAAAGCTAGGACTTTCTTCACAATGTAGTTTAAGGAACAATTCCAATTATTGTCCATTGTCTATGCAATTGAATGGTGAGTCAAAAATATGTTATGAAATTTAAATTGTTTGGGATATGAAGGATGAATTTTGATGAGATTTGATAGAAGAGGCATATGACTTGATGTAGTTCTAACAAGGTGTGAATTATAAAAGTTGAAAGTAGTTATCTATTTCTCATTAACCAGTAACCTATCTAATATTTTTCAAACCCATATTCTACTACCTTTTCTTTCCTTTAAAAAGGAATAACTAAAAAAATCTCTACTAATTAAGATGACATAGAATTATGCAATCAATGAACTCTTACATTAGTTTTAGTTTAGGAGTTGATAGTCCATTGTAATCATCTAAAGATGTCAAATGGAAAAACCATTTGTAGTATTATTGACAATGTGAAATGGCTTTCCCATAATAAACTCCTTTTAGAGGCCATGCTTTTATCATAGGTGAAAGTGTAGAAAGCTTTAAAAACCTAGGATTGATGCTTTATATTGATATGGATAAAGTACTTTTCATTAATGTAAACATTATAGTTGAAGTCATTCCAAAAAATCTATTCCATGTTTAATATATTATAATAATAGTACTAAAAATTGAGTTTAATATAAAATTTTTACATCTTATCCATAGAAGATTGTTTCTGACAAGGCAACTTATCAAACTATATATATTTTAATTAATTGATTAATCAAATGGCTAAACCATTTTTAGTAGCACTCTAAATATTTCAAGATAAGAAATCATTCATTAAGACCTATATTATCTATAATTTGGATATTTGAAGGCATCTTCAAATTTTTTTTGGTTAATTAGGTTTTCGTTAATCTTCTACCACTTTTTTCTCATCCTTTGACATTTCAAAGGATTAAACTCCTCCATAGTTTGAATTCCAAACATAGAGGCTGCTCATTTTTGTAAAGTTCTTTGGTAAAAATTTTAAGATCTACATTATCATATCAATGCTAAATTGTATCCTATGAATTTTTTGAACTAAAAACTTAATCATTGCCCTACTCACTTTTTAGAATTTTTAAAGGTAATATAATCATCCAATAATTAGCTTTCCAAACAATTGCACTCCTATGTATGTATCATTTTCCTTTCATTAGCATTAGGGATGTGCTCAATTATTTTTATTTTTGTTAAAACATATTTTTTAACATCCATAGCGATTTTCCTTGCCAAAGTGTTAAAAACTTTAGTAGGAATTTTTGTGGCATTGATGGTTATTTTTGTTGACATATATTTTGTCAATTAATTACATGAACCTTTTTCTCGAAATAAACAATAAGATGATCCTGAGAGTTATCTAATTATTTTTAATGTTTGATGTGAGCATGCTCATGCCTATGTTTGTGGCATCCTTTGTCAATTCCAGGTAAGTTATCATACAAGATCTTTGACAAAAGCTATTACTTGAAACCACTTTAGTGCAAAATCTAATTTTTTTTGGTAGATCTTTTCCTTACTCCACATCAATACATACTATACTCAAGAACTTTTAGGATGTGTGAGATTCAAAGTAGCAAAATCTACCTTCAAAGGGCCTTGTTATTGATGTTATTAAGTGAAGTACTTAAAAATTAATTGGACTATTAGTAGTCTTACAACGTTCACTCAAATTCACATCATAATAGCTTGTGTGCAAGAAGAAACATGTTAAGGGATAGTTATAAACATTTCCTTCAATTTAATAAGAAAACTTTTGCAACATAACTAAGAGATTAAATTTTTTTTGACATCTACATCTTCTTTTCTTAATTGAATGTTCTATCAATTCAAAACATCAATGCAAGATTTACTTACAAATAATTTTTTTAATAATAAACATGCTTGTTTTGTAAGTCATTTAGAAAATAGATATGTGACTTGTTAGCCTCTTAGAGTGATTCATTACTTCAAAATTTTTATACCTCTTCGAACACATGAACATGTTGTTCATCTTTGTTGCTTTTCACTTTTAAATTAGAATAATGTTGATTTGCTTCATATGTTCATTTACTAATTTATTTATACATTTAGATAAATTAACATAGCATTCAACAAGTAAAATTATATCAAGAAATCATCAAATTTTGCACCTTTGATTGATAAACTTAGTGAGAGAATACATGATGTTACTTTTCTTTTCTATTTCTTTTGCTTCTTCTTCTCTTTCTGGTATTCGATAGAGATTTGAGACAATTTATCTTCAAATAACATAAATCTTTCATCATCATAACAAGAAGAAAAGTTGTAGACTTTTATCCCAATGTTATTAGACAAAGAAAAGTGTAAACATTTTTCCTTTTACATTAAGTTGAACAATTGTACATGACCTATACCGTTACCATCAAGAATAATTCTAGAATGGACAATGGAGTTTGATAAATTATAGATTACATTTCAAGAAAAACTTTCAAAGAATTTTTCCATAGTGCATAATGTTCCAAATAAATAAAGCAAGATAATCATCAATGTTAAAAGATATTGGAAACAATTCATCATAAAAAATGTAAGACAATGACCTTGTATTAAGAACTTCTACATTTTACAAGACCCATATGACAAAAGTTAAAAGGGCTACACTTGCTATAAGAGCAAGGGTATGTTGCCTTTCTTATATTTATTAACATAAATTATTTTTACTACATAACAATTATAATGATCATTTGAAAACCTTCCTAAGATTTGTAAAATACTACTATTGAATAAATAATAATTAAAACAAATAAATAAATAAAGCACACAATGATTGAAATAGTTCTACCACAAACATAAAGCCTTCATTAAACCACAGTCAAGTTAACTAGGTATCTACTAAACTAGCAATTTATAGTGCACAAACTAGAAATCCTTGCAAGAACTTCATCAATCACTCATTCACCACAAGCCCTTCTAGCCTTGACCATAACACAACAACAATTATAGTGGTAGAATGAATTAAACTTATAACATAGAAAAGTTTTACGGCTTTTATCTTAATCCCTTTTTGGAAAAAGTGACACAATATCTAAAAGTATGATAAAGATATCATTATGCTTAGAATTAAATAAATAATGTTAATAGAATGAAATATTTTCATCCATCTATTCTAAGTTAAAAAAAATAGTCCTGCTTCTATTCTTGATGAATCACTCATTTTGAAAAGTACTTAGAATAGTTTTATTTACTTTCCTAAAGTGATTCAAGTAGCCATTATGAATTTAGTAATTTTCCATAAACTTACATTCAATAGATCATTTTAAGACAATAAGTTGATAGAGTTAATTGTCCTAAAAAACCTGTTGCCTCACCTTCACGTGTTTTTAGCATAAATTTATCATAGAAGTGTGTCATAAATTAATAAACAATACATTGAAAAGGTTTATTGCAATTTTCTTGTTTTCATTTTTTTTACAAAATGATTATTTAAATTGTGCAAGCATGGTCATTTTATTACATTAAGTTAAGGTGATCATATCAGTATAAAAAGGGGATCACTAATATAGAATTAAGTTTTTTATAATATGTAGATCTCTTGGATTTTTTTGTACCATATATGCTTGCAATAATATGATAATGTTCTAGTTAACTAATTTTAACATGGCAATGAAGTCATACTCATAAAAAGAATATGATAGTTATATAAAAAATTATAACATCTTTATTTTTAGTTCTTTAAGAAATGAATGAAAAGAAATAAATCACATATTTATAACTTTCTATTTTGTACTATTCCATATAAAAGTTATGCAAATAAACAAAACAAAATACCTACTTTTATGTAAAAGATACCACTTACTAATAAGAAGAGGTTTCTCATTAAATGTGAAATGAAGAATCAGATCAATTTGACAAATTAAACCATACATGTTAAACTGAAGTGCAACTTAATCTTGACTTAGGATCTCAGAGAAAAAAAATTGAACAAATGAAAAAGAGTTTGTTTAAATGTTGTATGTAGTAGAATTCATCTCTTTAAATATTAAAAAAATGACAAGATAGATAACTTGTAAAAGAATATTCACTCTTTATATTTCTATCTTAAATGATAATCACAAGCATATATTGATATCATTTTATACATGTGATCTATTTATAGTTCAAATTTTTACTTCTAAAAAAATACAAAAAATAAATCATACATGTGCAACATTTAGTCATCATATTAGATGGTCATAAGCCAGAGAAAAAATTAAACTTATTTTAAACTTTTTTTTCTTAATTTATACCACATAGTTTGAATCTATGATGTTTCCTTTAAAAAGTTTATGTGTTCTAGAGCTAAACATGTCAAATGGAAATGAAGAAGAATGATTTAATTGGAATGGTTGCATCATCTTTTTAAAGTAACTACAACTTATTTATAAAAGAAAGGTTCAATTTTTCTAGCAATTAAAATATTGTGAACATAAGATCTTGAAATGATCTAACAGCAACATTTGAAACAAACTCACATGACTCAAGATTAGGAAGTTACTCAAGACATTAAGTGTAACCATCAACCTTCAATCCAACTTAAGGTGTCTCCTTGCCTTGCTCCAATGTAATTTTTCACTTTCACTAATTATTACTACATATTCACGATAGCTCAATAGATGATTGCTACATATTCTATTTATAAAGTTATCCCAAATACTTTTCTTAAGCTTACTTTATAAAATACGATTTAAAAATTGAAATGGAAATTTCTCCATCTAATTTTCCATTTTTTTACTCATTTTTTGCTTTCACAAAATTTTTACACAATTGTTAAAATTGTAACGTTTTTTATTTTAACTACTTTTAATATAAAATATCATTAATTGTTTACTAAATAATATTTTGTCTCCACTATAACAACAATAATTTTTAAGATTTTAAATGTCCTTTAGATATCTATTTTTTTTTTAATTTTAATGCGATTTAATTATTTTTTTAAACTTGTCGTGAGTAGTGGAATTAGAAAATTTTGTAAACAACAAATGCACATAATTTTTTTTAACTTTTTTAGTGTTAAATTACAATATTGACATGTTTATATATTAAAATTAATAATAATTTCTATTTATTAAATTAATTTTACATGGCTTACTTTTATGACGAAAGTACATGCTTATGTATTTTTAAGCGATGAAAATCTTTTGTTAAATTTATTTTCTGTATTTTTTAAAATAAAATTATCATATTTTTTTGAGTTAATTATTTCTTAAAATAATATAATTTTCATTTAAATATTTATGTATTTTCTAATTGTAATAATAAGAAAACTCTCCTGTTGATGAATAAATTAAAATACTATCTGCTGAAAAAATTAAATAAATAAATTATATATGTCTTCTATCTTCTTCTAAATATTTTATGCTGTTTATATTTAATAACTTGGTAAATTTTTAATCCACTGCTGTTTAGAATGGAATGTTTTATCTAATTAATTAAAGTTTTGTATTTTTATATCATTTATTTATATCGCATAAGATGTCAACTTCTAATTAAATAATCTATTAATTTATATATTATATAATTTTTAAGTAAACTTTTATCAAATATTTTATTTTTATATCATATATTTATATCGTATAAGATGTCAACTTCTAATTAAATAATCTATTAATTTATATATTATATAATTTTTAAGTAAATTTTTATCAAATATTTTATTAGTATATCACGTAAATTTTTTATAGTTTTTGAAAATTTTTTCACTTCATTTAAATAAACATTTTGTCATTCAAAAAAATAAATTTTTTATTTATTTTTTATTTGCACATAACATTTTTTTGCCTTTGGACATTTGTTAACACTTAAGTGTTATGACTATTGTTTTGTAAATCTATATACACATTACTTTTATTTTTTAATTACTTCTTTATTGTCAATTTTTTTTACTTTTTCACTTTGTAAATTTTTTTATTTACAACATGAGCTTGCTAAGTAGATATTTTAATGAACTTTAAATTTTTATTTGTATATGTTTTGTGTGTTCTTTGTATTTCATTTTAAATTTAGTATTAAATATAATCTTGACAAAAAAAATGCTATGCATTGGTGTTACTTTTGTGTAACACAACAATTAAATTTTGTTGCATAGTTTTTTAAGACTTTGAAATGTTAAATTTCTTAACAATATTAATTATATTTAATATTTCATTGTAAACAATTAACATTGTAAAATATTATATTACTACGAAAATTTTATTTCACATTACTAATATATTTAGATATTATATCATAAATTTTTACTATGCTAACACTTTTTTCTTTATTTTTATTTCTATTATTTTCTATCCGTAATAAAGGATTTATTATTATTTTTTTTTTTGATATTCATAAAGGATTTATTATTCTTACGTTAATAAAAAAAAATTATGAATTACTTTCACATTCAGTAACATATATGAGACGAGTAATCTTTGTAAAAGGCTTTTAATTTTTTATTTTCTAACATATATTTTACTAGATTATTAGTCATTTTCATTGTTTTCATATTTTATATTTATTCTAGAACATTTAGTTTGTTGTTTTTTTGGTAAGTTTTTCTTGTTTTGATTCCTAAAATTTTTTTATTTGTATTAAATACATAATATTTCATTTACTACAAATTAATCTCATTTTGTTTAATGATAATTTTATATGATTGTTATTTTATTTTACGTATTATATATTATTTGTTATTGTTTCATTTTTGTAGGGCGTTTTATTTTAGTTTAAACGTTTCCTTTCCGTAGTGTATTTTTATGTTTCAAATATGCCTTGCAGGTAATTTTTCTCAACTTGTTTATTTTACCATTTCTTTATTATAAAATATATTTTTTTTTCTTATACATTAATTTTATTCAATAGATATTTTAAGAATATTTTTTTTGTGATATAGTGTAGGTAAAAAAGTGAGTTTTAATAAAATATCGAATAAAAATATAAAAAACATAAGTCATCTTTAACATTTTAATTTTTATTTTTAAATAAACTTTTGTATTATTTTTATAGATTTTGTATTTGGCATTAGCAAACCCCGATTAATGTTTTATGTTTTCATGTAGCCAAAACCCTTAAATTGTCACTTTGTGTACGTTAATAATTTCATAATATGTTTTTTATTCTTTCTATTTACCATCTCTAAATGTATTTACTAAGCTTATATTAAGAAATAATTCATTTTTATCACATATAATTTTTTAATAAATATTTAAAATGTCTAATAATTCATTAATTTCTCAATTTTATTTTCTTTAATAACTTATTTTTGTGATTATTATTTCTAATCAATTTTTACATATAATTATTTTATTAGTTCACATTTTAATAAAAAATTATTTAAATTTTCTTTGTAATAATTGTTTATGTTTGTAGGTAACATAAAACTTCACAAGCTAATATTTTGTAAGAAATATTTTTCTTGAATGTGATGCGTGTTTGAATATTTAAATTAATTAATTTATTTATGAAACATTGAATATAATTATATTTTTTAGTTCAAATGCAAAACTAATTTCTTACCATTAAATACTTAATAGTGATAATTATTTTTTATGTTTTGATGTTCAAATATGTTTTATTTTTTCACTAAACCATTTTTTGCCGTTATAGCCTTGATAAATGTTTGGCATAATGTTTTTGTTATTCTAATATTTTTATTTTGTAACGAAATTTTCAAGATTAAATTAACACCAAATTGGTTTTTTAAAATTGTATATTATTATTCTTATAATTTTCATTACTTTAAGTATACAAATTTTTTGAGGTATTAAAAACTTATGTTTACAACTAATTATGTTATATATTTTAATATGATCATCACAAAATCAAGTTAAAATTTTAATAATATTATTTTTAGGTTAATATTATTGTTGTTAATTCTCAAGCTGTATTGTACTGGTTAAAGTTTTTGGTTAATTGGTTTTAGAAGATATTATATAGTTTTTTAAATATTGTAAAAAAATTTCTTAAATCCTTTAAAGCTTATTTTTTTTAAATTATTATCATGCAAAAATATTATTTAGCATTTTTATATAAAGCAAAAATTAATTTTTTATTTTTGAATGTAAAAAGAATTATATCATAAAATTCACTCTTGTTAACTATTTCACAATGGTTTACCTAAATCTTTTTTTTTGTTTATCAATTCTATTGCATTAATCAAGGTTGTGTTATTTCAAAAGAAAAGTTCATCTGTTCTTAAAGTAGAGTAAAAAGTAGATGTCATCTCTATTGTTGTCCCAATTATTTTTTAAAAGATTTAATGCAAATATATACAATCCTTGTTTACACAAGGTTTTAAAATATGTATGTATGTATGTATATATATATATATTTATATATTTATATATATTTATATTTATATACATAATAATTTTTATTTTTTAATAAAAGTTTTTTCATTTGATTGTTTTTTAAAAAAATCTTTAAAGATTTAAAACAATTTATAGATTTGATCATTATTGTAAACAAATTTATGTTTTATAATTTTCAAGAACATTAATATTCTTAGCTATAAATATTAATAAATTGTCGATAATCATAATGATTTTAAACTTTTCTACGTTGGGTTATAATTTACTACATATTGTATAACTCAAACCTGATTAAAAAACTTTAGATGAATTTATATGTAAATCTCGAAAAAGATTATTTTTATGTTATCATCATAGATATTCTTTCCTATTGCAAAGTTTTCTTTTTAATTAAATAGTTTCAATTGTTACACTTTTATTAATGATATGTTATTTAAATTTAATTTAAATCATCTTGGATATCGTAAATGTTCTACGATATTATTATTCTTCAATAAAATTTTATTCTTATGTGCATGTACTTGTATTATGACATTTTGTTGATCAATGTCTTTTATTTTTTATAGTTGAATAATCATTTTTAGTAAATGTGATATGTAATGTTATACTATGAAGTGGTTTATCTTATCATGTAATATAATAACTTTTTATTATTAATTTTATGTTAATGACTTTTGTTGATTTTATTTATCCTTTGCTGATTTTTATATGTTGTAACATTATTAGCTATAAATTTCCAAAAAAAATCTTGTGTTTACTTTTATTCTGATTGAGCTAAGTATTTTCAGTAACTCAATAGCTTAATTATTTTTATTTAAAATATTGTATAATTTTATTTATTTTAAACATTTGGATTTATGTAACACATCTGTTTTGAAAACATTTAATATTTCTATCTTTTTATCGAAATTTTCTTGTTTTATATTAATATATTTTTGGCTATATAATGTTTGACATGTTTGTATTAACTTCATAATGGTTTATTCATAATTTAAAATTATATTTTTAGAATAATTTTTTTAATTTTTTATTTAGTGCTTAATTTATAAAAGACTATCAGGATAGTTGCATAAAATTACTTAAAAAAGAAGGAAAAATCTTAAACATGATAAAATAAATTAAAAAAATTGAATGATAATAATATCACATCAATTAGTATAAACGTTTTTATAACTAAATACCAAAAAAATTGTAATAAAATAATTAACAAATCCTTGGTAAAAAAATATTGTATTGAATAAATTTTTAGGACATTTGAGCGTTAAAAACAAAGAGTGTAGATCTAATAATCTAATCAAATGATTACAATGTTTTTTGGGTGTTAAGGAAATAGATAAATTCTTTATTAGATAGAGCTAAGATTGTCCAAATCCAATATAATAAGAGGTTGAAAAGTCTAATTTGGGTATTATAAGCTATAACAATTGTGAATTATTTCTTAAGTGATTATTTGATTCTTAGAATATTCAATAATCATCAAATCAATATTTAACAGTTTTAAAGAATACATATGGTTTAATTAGGTCTATAATATACTAGCATATTGCACACTAAAAGAAAGAATGTATAACAACAAAAATAAATATGGCACATTAAAGATAAAAGGCTCTATATTGCGCTACAAAGTTACTAACATTTATTTTATGATGATGCATTTATTTTAATAAGTATCATAAAGACTAATTATGTAATACAATCTAAAAAAATTCTTTTCGATATGGATGATAAGACTTTTCCTATTAAATAATTATGATAGCTCACTTTATTTTTAGGTGACATTTTATCAATTATATATCAAAATTTCAAAGCTCAAATGAAATAGTTAGATTGGTTAAATACATAAGATTATTATTAATTTATAACAACATTAGTTTGTACAATGTATTCAAATTTAATTCATGTGAAAAATGTAATAGTGAGTTATTATGGTGGCAAAATAGCTTAGAAATATTTGGAGTTCATTTTGTCATCGTTTTAGTTCAAGTTATGTGAAGACTTTGATTCCTTAAAAATTTAAATCAAATATGTTATTGCATGACAATTTTCACAACAAAATAAAGAAAAAAAATTTGGAAAAGGTTAGTAAATTAAATATAAAAAGCTTAAAAAATTTTAGATCAATATGCATAATTGATATAGTTTTTTAATTAAAAACTATTTTGTTTTGCAATAACATTTGACAATAGTATACTTTATGTTTCAAAGAAAATTTGATATTCACTAATGTGCTAGACATTTTGAGCATTTAATAATTTTTATTTTCTTGGTAGTATTTTCTTTTCCTTTTCAAATATTTATGCTTTCTTAGTTGGTGTTTTTCCAATTTTTTTATTATAATTTTTTGAAAATATACTGAATAAGTTTAATTTTGATAATAATATCATTATTTTTTAATTATTTGGAATATTGGTAATTACGATAAATATACATTTAATATAGATTATTTAAAAACTTCCCGTTTGCATTTTTCTTTTTGTATTTACATATTTTTATAACCTTACATTTACCTGGTTTAATTTGTAGAAAACTTTTTTATAATTTGTCATATGTATAGTCCTTATCTTTAAATGAATCTTCATTTTGGTCCCTTCCTTTAGTACAATATCTAACTTTTTTTTTATTACTATTAACCACTTCCATTTTCACTACACCATCCATAATATTTATTAGAATAATACTTTGTAACATTTCTTAAAAAAACATTTGAAAATTTATTACTATGAAATTATTATTTGAAATTTTTGATATATAATGTTTTTTAAAAATTTGTTGATAGAATATTTTTCTCATGACATAATTACACACATATTTGAGCATTACAAAAAGAGCATAATATTGTTTTTAATTTTTAAGTTTTTCTAATATATTTTAATTTTAATTAACTAACTTGCCAATATTATTTTGTTCACTAAACTCCAACTTGAGATATTACAAAACTATTTTTATTTTGCTGACAATAATTTTATAATATGATTTTCTCTTTTTCATTGTTGTTTAACTTTAGTCTTTTTTGAGATTTTTAGTTTAAAAAATGATATTTAATTAGTAAAATTTTCAAATATTTTACTAAAGTCCTCAAAGATTTAACTTTAAATTCGTTAAAAATATCTAATAATAAATAAAAATAAAAAATATATTGTACAAAATAAATATTACTAAAATGTAAGTAATAGTAGGCCTTAACATAGTTAAAATTTTTTTAATTTTTTAATAAAGCCTAACTTGTCAAAAGAAAATTTTGACAAATAAAAATAATTATCTTAAAAAAATTATAAATATGAAATTATAAATAGAAAGAATGAAGTTCTTGATAAGTAAAGTGATAAAACAAAAAAACACTCCAAAGATAATCATGAATGCAAATAATCAAATTAGTCCTAATATTAATCCTGAATGAATGATGCTAAACACATTCAATAATCAAGGCTCGACAGCTATCATAATATAAAACTAAAACATAAAATGGATAGGAGTAGTAACCATCTACTAATTACATATTTCATCCCTATATCAATCGTATGTATCATTAAAAACAAGACGATAAAAGCTTTTATAGAAATGGAGTTGCTATATACTATAAAATAAAAATGTACAACCCAATGTGGCCCCATACAATGTTGCATAGTTCAACTTCGTTAAGCATGCATAAAGCTTTATGAGAGATAGTGCAAGATGCACCTACGAAAATTGTGTTATAATATTTAGGAAAAAAGTCCAAGAGGGTTGGAAGTGATTCTCTTAGTTTGATGATCATAATAATGTAACGAAATTCATGGTAGAGTTTTAAATGAAGCTATAATCATTCATGTTTGACGATGTACTATTGTAAATGGTATTTCTTTAAGCTTAGTTGCCTAGAAATTATTATATAGTATATCTATAAAATGTAGTTAAATTACCTTGCAATGTGAATGGATTAACTAAGAGTTATCTATTAAGGCTTTTATTGTCACAATAGTTCAACTTTAAAAATTTAGTATCTTATCATTTTTGACATGAAATGGCATCAAACTTTATGCCTTTTACAATTTACGAATGTAAGGTAATTTTGTTTTACCCACACCCAATATGGCCCAACATTGTGAAGGAATACTATAACAATCTCATTTCTATTTGTTATCTGATTGACCAACCATTTTTGTAATTTTTCTTACTCTATAGCTATCCACATTATAAGTGAAATGTCAATCGAAATTAATTGCTTCGAACACTTGCTTAATTTGCTAAGTTTTTTTGTGTGGCTTTAAATGAAGTTTTTGGAGACCATGGATCATTCTAAGATATGTGATGTAATCTAGTTCAATTATTAGTATAATATGTCTATTGCGCTTCATACTTCTAGACCTTTTGTGATAGAAAATACAATTACTTCCATAGTGAAGCAATGGAATTCTAATTAGGTAATAATTTTTAATATTTTACCATTCTAATCCCAAATGATTGCGACAACCATATTTCACTCCTTCTAATTAGGTAATAACTTTTAATATTTTATATTGAGTTTCACTTTTGTAATAGGTGTCAAGATCTAATTGACTATCATGCCTGTTCTAAACCACATTTAACTTAATAGTTGAACTAGTATTAATTTCACCAATGCCATGTCCTCTTATAAAGCTTACTTAAAGAGAAAAAGATAATAATATTTTATAGAAATTGTTGCTCATGTTTTTTATAGAACTTATATTTGGTTTACTAATATCCTTGTTTGCCTTAAGATTCCATGCTTTTAAATTTTTTTTTTCATTGTTAGACCATGTATATACTTTTTATGCACTTATCATTACCTTTTAGATGTTGAAGTAATTTAATATGTTATAATTCATATATCTAGATACTTCAACATTTTCTTTATAAGAATATTTTTTATAAATTAGTCATGTAAAAGTTCTTAACATTGTATATTTTTCATTTCCTTGATTACATTTTATATTTTAATCTTGAATTTTTTGCTTAAGCTATGAAGGTTTATTTACAATTACTCTTAAAAAGATTTCTTATTAATACATTATGTAAAACTTTTGAACATTTTAATTATTCTAGTACACATTATTTCTCTACTTTTACATTTTTATTCTTAGCACTTTAATTCTTCTTAGTTAATTTTTATTAAAATGCAAAACGATATTTTTGATACCTGAAAAGGTTTTACAAAAAAATACTTATAGAATAGGTATTTTAACAAAAAAATACTTTTCATATAGTTAATCTTGAATATTTAGCTTGTTTCTGTAGAAAATTAGTTTTGACATTGTTTTCTAAATGCATTAAAAATTTTTAATTTCTTATTTACATGAAAAACACTATGTATATTTGTTGTTCGTACAATTTATAGTTACTTTAAAATGTTATAATTTTTTTATCAATAATTTATTTTGTGTGATTTTAATGTTTTATACATTACATTTGAATCATACAACGTCTATGCTCTAAACTATCAATGCCATTATTGTCTATACATTTTTGTAGTTGAAATATTTTGTCTTTTACAAGAACTTCTTTCGAAATTGTTTTTTTAAAAAAAATTAGCCATTTTCACAAAATTAGTACTAATAGTTAACAATGTTTTTTGGTTAACATATTCACTACTACTTTTTAACATGATAGATTGGAAAGTTGAAAGTAGTATTAAAAACTTCAAATTTTAATAAATCTCAAAACTTTACAAAGCTCTCATCAAAATGGATGAAACATAATATGCTCATCTTGAGTCAGTATATGCAATGATAATACAAAAAAGGAGCTTTAGATAAAGAGAGATCATATTTTTCAAAAAAAAAATTGCAATAATTTTTTTAAAATTGAATTTTTTTAAAAACATTCATCATTTTGAGAATGCTTGCAATAAAATTGTAGTATTTTTTGTCAAGGTGTTTACCATTTTTTTAATGATTTTAAAATTTTCCTTTTTTGCAACAATATCTTTTGTATGTAGTATTAAAGATTTTAAATTTTTCCTTTTTTGCAACAATAACTTTTGTATGTAGTATTAAAGATTTTCAATTTTCCTAAAGTAAAAAATTTATTTTCACTCAAATATACCTAATTCTTTTCATTTTCAAAAGTTTTGATCAAATTAGCTTTACAAAGGTTTTTACCAAAAAGTTGCATTTTTATTACGTTTAAATTTTAATTATTTTACACACTTTTTGAAAAATAACTTCTATTCTTGTACTTTATCAAGTGAAAAATATTGATATTTGGGTGTTAAGAAATTTATTGAATTGATTATTTGTCATTGTTTTTAACTTGTTGTAGTTGCATTATTATCTTTGTATTACGTATTATTTTAGTTTTTACATTTTTTCCATTGTTTCTTGCAAAAGTGACATTTAGCAATGTTGCACTAATAAAAAATCATATTTTATCATGCAACATATAGTTTTCATATCAAAAAAATTCATTATATGTAAATTCTTTTTGTTTATATTATTTTATTCATTTACAATATTTACTAAAATATTTTTTAACATGTTTTATATATGGATCTACATTTTAAATAATTAATTATTTTATAGTTTTCTATTCATTATACTCTTTTGTAATCTATTTACTTCTATAGTTGTTGTTAATTTGTAACCCTAAATTCTTTTAAGTTATCAAAATATTTTGTTATATAATTATATTTTTTATTTGTTATACGTTTCTATATTTATTAAGAATTAAGTTTGACCTTTTTTTAATAACAAGATATTCTATTGATAATTTACACAAAGTTATGAATATATAAATTTGTTACTATACTTAATGTAAGTACTAATTTTTTTATGTTAATATGTTACTGACATAATTTCAAACTAATGCATAATGTACATAACAATGATTATTCTAAAGTTTTTTTGTTACTTCGACTTCTTTACACCATTTTGGCACACATATTTTTTATTACCTTACTATAACATTAAGTTTTTAACATGCTACCAATATAAAATATTTTAAATTTTTTTATCAAACCTTTATACAAGTATTATTTGGATATTCTTGGTGACAAAATTTCATCTAAACACAACCATTCTATTTTACTATTTATTTTTCTTTTATTATGCCTTTTTCTTTTGTTCTTATAATGATATTACTAAGCATTAAATGACTATTTTTTCTAAAATTATTTGATATTTTATTTGAACATTTAGTTCTGTTCATCATAATGTATTACTTTTTATTACTTTATCGTATACTGTTAAAATTTTGTAAATATTTTATGCTACCTAAATACTTTTTTTTGGTTGATGTTAGTACAAATAATTTGAAATTATAAAAAAAATAAATTAGTTCAAATTGAGTTTTAAAATTTTCTAACCTATAACCTTATTTGACTTTGTTCCAATATTATAAAATGCTTTTTAGGTTGTATAAAAGCATTTCAAATAAATATTATTTTTTAATTTAATTTTTTTATGTTTGGTATCATAGTATTTCAATTTATATTTAATTTTCTTTTATTTATAATTGTAGAAATAAGTTCATTTATTAATTAAAATGAGAAAATTGAAACTTGAATAAACATTTTATAAAAATATAAATATATGAAATAAAAGTTAATCTTATAACTAAAATTTTAAATTAATTAGAATTATGAAACAAAAAAAATATTTTTCTTTAAAAAAATTGATATATAAAAGTGATACAAAAATAATATAAATTTTTGAAAATTAAAAGATCACGAAGACTATTGAACATTAACATTTTTAAAAAATAAATTATATAAATAGTAAATTGCCTTACCATTCCAAAAATATTAAGAATGCCCTAGAAATAGAATTTTAAATATGAATAATAATAATGAAACGTATTCTCTCATTTCATTAAAACAAAAAATATTTCCACAAAAAACTTAGAATAAGAAAACTTAAAAATATTTTAATTCTAAAAAACATTTGACAATAAGTCAAACAGAAAATCATATATAGGAAAGGAAATTAATAGATGATGAATTGTTAGACATATCAAATATTAATTGTATGAAATATAGATAAAACTAAAAGTATTAATAAAGCATTTATGAGACAAACAAAAATATGAAAAAAAAAATTTATCCAATAAAAAAATTAGAAAGATATATTAAATTGATGGCAATAAAGCATTTATCTCTAAGTTCACTATTATTAATGATCCAATTTAAATAACAAAAATAATCCATTACAAATAATAATAATGTAAAGCAAAAAAACTCTAAAAATCAGATGCACTATGACAAGATGAGAGCCATCTCACATGTCCATGAGCCTTCACCACATCCATTCTTAGCATCAATAAAATTTTAATATTGGTGAACATATCGATCTGTTCCATTACTATTCTACTTAACTATTTGTTATGTATATTTTCAGTAACATTTTAAATTTAATATTACATTTAATTTTATGTTTTTTTATACATATTTGTATGTGAGTTATGAACATTATTTTTGAAGTTTTAGTTATTCTTTTATCATAATTATTTTTATATTTTTTTAATTATTTAGAATTTTTAAATTAATAAATTGCATTTTGCCTTTCATTAGTGAAGAATATCATTAATTTAATTTATAATTCTATATATATTCTCTCCTTTTTAATTTCATTTAAAAGTTTTGTTACACTAACATAACTTTTTAAAAATTGTAGTTTCTTATGTCAACATTACTAATTAGTGATATTCGAATTAATAAAATGTCTTCAATTATAATAAAGTTTTTGTGCATTTTATCTTTTGCATAAAAAATTTTGCATGTTACTAAAATAGTCATTAATATTTGTTATTTCCTTTATTAATGACTTTCTTTTAAATAATTATGAATATTTTAGAAAGAATTTAAATTAGTTAATTTTGACCATTTTAATATTTTGATTTCTTTCTATTACTTTGAACATTTTATATATATATCAATATTTGCAAAAGTATTTAATGAATCCTTTTATTAATATATTATGCAACAAATTTTTTAATATTTTTATTTTTGTCATAGAGAAATATTTTATTTATTATGTTATATGTATTTGATAATAAGTAATGCACTAATGTTATAAAATTATTTTGACATAAAAAATTTATTTTGTAGTACTTTCAATATAATATTTTTGTGAAATAGAAGATATACAATTTTTTTATATACAAATTTTTTCAATGAAATATTCACAAAATTTACGAATTATTATTTTTTATTCATTTTGTGGCTTTTTTTCCTTGAAACTTTTATTTGACATTAATATTTTTAATGATTGTATTTTTTGAATACTAAATTATTGATATTTTATACATTTTATTTGTAACATTTTTAGTTTTTATGATTTTTTTTCTTTAATATCTATACTTGCACTAAAATTTTTGCATTATTTTATTTTGTTATTTTTTCTCAAATTTGTTTTAAAGTAATATTTAGCTCTAATTGTCTACGTTAACTATTAAGATAATCCTTCATTAGAGTGATTTTCTTCCTTTAATAAATTCAATGAAAATAACTCTAAACAATTAATAATCATATGTTCTGATTTTTATTTTGAATTACTTTGCAACAAATTTGTACTTCTATATTACAACTATCTTGTGAATCATGAAGGATTAATCATTCTCAAATAGAATTTGTTAATTCTCTCCCAAATGTTTTGATTTTTGAAAAAATTTTGATTGATCTAACTCAAGTGCCAAATCTGATAAAACTTGGCATTTATTTGATAAGAAAATCATTAGAATCTTTTCACAAGTCATAGGGCAGACATTACTTCACCCATAATGGGCATCTAGGAATTGAACCCCTCATCAAGTTAGCAAAAAGAGATCAAATTGCACTAACTGTATCATTTTGATGGGTCAAGAGACAAAATGCAATCAGATTGGAACGAAAAGGTTGACAATACATAAACGAAACTAAAGCACACTTTCTTTTAACAAAAGATACATCAAAACAATTAAAGCCCACAAGATTCTCTTTCAGATGCTTATTGATGAGAAGAAAAAGAAGTATCTTATTAGCACAAACATATTTGACACCTTCCCAAATTACTCTATTAAACTTTAAGAAGTTTTGATTCATTTTAGGTGCTTTGATACACCTTTTTAACTCTTTTAAAAGTGCAATTTGAATGAAGTTTGTAGTTGCTCCAACAAGTTTGGAGATTCAACTAAAATTGAAGATTACATCAAGCACAAACAAAGGAAAAAAAATCAAACAAATTAGCATGTGCCTTTCATAAATAGACAAGTCTCACAAAAATAAAATAGAATAAAAGGGCTATAATAGTATTTCAATGAAATTAACAAAGTAGAAAAAAATTTCAACACCACATTTGAATTTGGTGCTTATAGTAATCTTATGTTTGAATAAATATTAAGAAAATTCAAATGTATTATGCTTTTACTTGAATGAATGACTGAAAGAATAAAAAATTTGCTTATTGGAGAAGATAAGAGGGTTAAGAGTTCAAAGAATGAGGGATACTATGAATGGAAAAAATGATTAATAGTAGTTCTTAACACTTTAATTTCTTAGCTTGAACGAATTCTTGATTCTTTCAACAATTTTTTAATGTTAAAAATATACATATTATGACTAAAATTAGTTACCAAACATTCTTATAAGTTGTTGTGGGTAGAATAGCTTGAATTAAAAAAATTTTCAAAAACAATAGTTTACAATAAATAATGAGTTAGGTTAGACCTATGATATTTATAAAAGAGCTATAACAATCTATCGAATGTCTTTGGGACTTTCCAAATCTTGGATATATCAAAGTAAATAAGAGCTGCATCATTGATTTTAGTATAGATTCTTAGATAAAAAAGTTGTTTCATTATTAAAAGGTAAATGATACCCATGTGGAAGATTTTAATGTAAACTATTAAATCAAAAAAAATTTTGTTGAATCAAGGTAAACGATTGATGTATGATTGATTATAGTCTAGACTATTATATTATAAACATATAATAATTAGGTAGATTTAAATTTGTGTAGTTTAGAAGTGGGATAAAAGTTTGTGCATTCAATCTTGAAAATTGCTGGATAAGACGATTGGATTTAAATTTATACATTTTTAAAAGACGGATGAATATTTGAATGTTTAATCACCAAAATTGTGTGTTCGAGCAATGGATTTTGATCAACGTGTTTTAAAGAGGCAAATGAATATTAGATTATTTAATGCTACAACAAAATCAAATGTTGCACCTCCACTTCAGCATTTTTGAAGTGACATATGCAAAATGAATTGGAAATTTTTTTCACACATTGTTTATTTGCACATGAGATGGTTTATATAAGCTTTACTTGTGCATATACAATCACTCAAAAATATGAGTTTGGCTACCCCTTGTTTTGCTTCAAAAACCATGGCTCTTGCTTACTAATAATGTGCATATTGAGTTTGAAAGTGATTCTATGACTTGGTAGTATAACATATTGGTTCAAGAGTTGTGCCTTAACATTATAGTTAGGAAGGTTTAGGCTTACAATAGTTATAACATGTTTTTTTTTAATTTTTTTTTCAAGTTTGGAAAAAGAATTTCAAAGATATGATCTAGAATGATGATTTCTAAAACCATAAAAGATCAAAGTTATCTATTTCTTAAGATAGTTAATTTAAATAAAACTTATAATGATGATGAAATTTAATTTTTACATCTTGTAAAAATAATTTCAATCATGTTTAATATTTTAATAAAAATAAAATTGAAGCTTCTAAAATTAATCTAAAAGTGAATCTCATTATAATTTGTCACTTTAAAGAAGAGAATCTTCTAAAGATGTTACATTTACTCTTATATAAGTTCTAAATTAACATAAACATCAACTATTCAAAATCTTAAAATTCACTCAATACAAAGTTAATATAAATAGTTAGTTGTTATCATCAAATAAAGTACAATAACTAGTGTTAAAAGGCATGCAATTGTGTGATTTACAAGCATTTAATTCAATAATTTGTGTCAACATGATTTCAATTCTCGTTGGATTAACATTAAACCTATAGTTGATTAAACTATTTAGATTTTAATTATTCACTATTATTTATCTATATGTTTCATTGTCTACTCTTGTGAACAAAGATTGGCATTTCATCTTACATAAAGATTATTGAATGTGATGCCCTTTACTATTAGTAGGATGAAAGTAAATTTATGTGTCATAAGAGTATCAAGTGATTGGTTTATTAATTCTAACCAAAGTTTGTAGAAGACGTACTCTAGATGAGAAATTACGACATTAAAAGCTCTATCTATTAGCTCCAACATTTGAAAGTTGAGCTATTCTAAAGCAATGTCTCCAACACTATTTTATTTGTCTTTAATTTTTATTAACCCATGAGTAAATGGATTAAGCTCTATAATAGATGGATCCTTTGAAATATTCAAAAAAATTTTATCATAAAAATTTTATGTGAGAAACAAGTGTTCAATATAACTAATATACAAAATAATAAAAGTTCTAAATGATTTAAAATTTATCCATAAATAGTCTTCTTAGCTCTCATTTTGCTTTATTGTATCACTTACTATGATCCATTATTATATGCTTGTGCATTACTTAATTGTTTTGTGCACTTTGACTATCTAAATCATCCTCTAACTTAATTTACATATCTAGGTATATTTTTCACTCTTATGAATCATGTCCTAATAGTTTTCATGCATCTCTTTTTGTACTGATTAGTCTCAAAAAGACTCATGCATTATCTATGTCCAACTAAATAAATTTTATAAGGGAAATTATTACGTCGCCTTGTTTCATGTTTACACTATTTATTTAAAAATTTGTACTATTGGATTACAATATTTTATTCTTTTAATTGAATTACTAATTTGCATCTTTTTCTTTCAAATTTATTATGTTTTATATGATGAGGATATTTTCTTGTAAATAAATTATATGTAGTTTTCATTGTTTTAAGTGCTCTATTATCATGATTGTTTTATTTATGTTAGAAATTCTAAAAAATTTATATTTGCAACATTAAGTCTGATTAACTTGTAATATCATGAAAAGTTTTTTGAGATTATTTTGAAAAAATAATTCATTTATTTCATTGTAATGATTATATTTTTTTCATGTATTTTTTATTTTAATGTAAGAAAAATTTATCTTTTTGAGTTAAATATTTATATTAATTTGTTTTAAACGAAAGGATTTTTCGTTTTCTAATAACATATTTTTGATACTACAATTGGTGGATAAGCTCTTTAATTAAACAACAAGTTTAATAATTTCCTTTGTTAAATAAAAAATATTACAAGATTATAAAAAGACATGATAAGAAATAAGTCCTAATATTTTAAGTATATTGAATAAGATTTTGTTACACTAAGAAAAACATAAATAGCCAACAAAAATGACAAATATGGTATTTCAAACAAAAATGGGATTAATGTCTTTTTTAAAAGATTAAAAATATGAAAATTAGCACATCAATATGCTCAATGATATTTTACTAAAAGTATTTCAAAATAAGTGCTAATGATATAAAATACACTTAACATTTTACAGAATAGTGCATTAATTTACTGTTTCAAATTACATTTTTTAACATATTATAATATATTATGAACCATTGTTTTATAACAAAATCTCCTTTTTACAAAAGTTGACATAATTTTTTAAATTTTAAAAAGTCCTTCACATTACTGTTTCTCTTATTTGCATAATTGTATTTAAACTAAAGCAATTTAAACTTTCTTATGCAAAACGTATAACTTTTTTAATAATTTTTTGAAAAGTTATTTGATAATTTAAAAAATTATGACAGAAAAATAAAAAACTTATTAAATTGAAATTTTTGATATTAAATATTGGTGCATTAATCGGTAAAATTTCTAGAGTATATGCTTTGTATAATAATCCATTATATAGAATATTTAAACAAAAGAAATAAAAATTCAACTTCATTATTATCAAATATTCGAAAGTTTTAAATTATTCATATAAAATTTTAAGAAAAAATTTATATGTCATTCCCAGCATTGAAAATATCACAATAAATATAAATACTTTTATGGCAGATACAACATATTTGTAATGACAAATAACACAAAAAATATAAAACTTATCTACCACATTCTATTGACATACAAGCATGGTTTTATATGTTCAATGTTCTAGCGAATATTGTAAAATATTTTTTTGGGTTCAAAAAAGAAATCGATTAACAATATAAAATATTTAAACTATTTAAAAGAATGAGTATTTCACGAAAAAGTGCTTAAAAAAATATCACATATTTTTATGAGATAATAATAAAATTACAATAACAAATAACTCCAAATATTTAAAGTATAACATATAATTTTTTGTTTCACTAATAAAAACATAAATAACTAACAATAGATAATTGATGTAATATTTCAAATAAAAATGAGATAAATATATCTATTTTTAATGATCAAATGATATGATAAAAAAGATATTAAAATCTTAAATCATATTTATGTAAAATATTGTTTAAATTGTTAACATAATTTTAGAGTATAGAATCATAGTATAAAATAATTTCAAAATTAAATGGAACCGTCAACTAGTATAAACATGTGCCCTTATGCATCACATATGTGATCCATAATTTACATACGATGATGGCCTCTAATTTATTATTATCAGTTATTTTTTGATGCTCCTCTTCTTATCATTTCATATTTTAAATAAATTTATAGTTATTTTCCTGCAATAAAAATCTTGTGCACCTTCTTTCATCACAACTTTTAGCATTTTAAAATATTAACCATATTATAATTTTTTTATAGTTTTTGATTTTTAACATCTTTTGTTTACGTTAGGATTATTTTTATGTTGCTATTGGAAGGGATTTATCATTCATGTATTATGTAAATAATTTAATTTTATTTAGTGTATTAATATTTTATTGTATTGATAATATTTTTTAAGTTTTAATATATCTTTACTTGCCATATTTACATTTTAATTTAATTATTGGTTAAAATTATAATTTTTAAGTTATGCATTTTTTATTTATGAAATGTCATTTATTTTAGAAATTCCATTGAAACATAAAAGTTTTTGATATTACACAATATTAAATATTTTTAATGTTCATATGAAAGCTATTTTTTTATGTTTTGAAAAAAATCTTAAAACTGTTTTATTATTATAATAATTTTACTTATTTTGATCTCATCATCTATTTTCTTTGTGGTAATGGAATATCTTGAAATTTGAACAAATTAGTTTTTTTATATGTTTAAATTTATTTGGTGGTAAGCACCACTACATTTCTTGTCCAAAAAAATTCAATAAAAAATAAAAAAATTGATAATGTAAACTAAAATAATATGAGAAGCAAATCTAAAGTAAAATATTAAAAATTCAGAAACAACAAATATATATTATGATAAGCAAATATATTTTTAGAAATAATATTAAAAAACTTTTAGTGACTTGCATTGTAAATATCAAAAATTCTTAAAATAATTTACATAATTTATTGTGATGTAAAACACTTAAATTTACAAAAGTAAAAAATAATAAAAATGTTGAAATAAACTTACAAACAAGTAAGAGCACTTTTATTTATATTAGAAAACATTACAATAAAAAATATGACAAATTGGTTATTCCAAATAAAATGAATAGAAGTAAATATATAACCAGTGATGAAAACTAAATAAAAAAGAAAACAATAATAATAACACTGCACATTCAATAGAACAATTATTAATATCTTCACAAACATAGGAACTTATTTTAAACTTTATTATAATAATAATTCTCATAAACAAATACATTACTCTCAGAAGATTTTGTTTGTTTTTATTTAAGATTTCATACACATGATTTCAAATGATCATTAAATTATTGTGTATTTGTTTCTTTGATGTGTTATTTAACATAAATTTTGTTTGATTTTAAATACTTGGTTATGTTGATAAGTTTTTTTTTTCTTGAAAACTTTTTTTAATTTTTCAACTTGTTTTCTTAATATTTATTGTAATCTTTAAATACATAATTTGTTATTATATAATCTTAAAAAAAAATAAAAAATTATAAATATTCTTATTAGTTTTTCTTCTAATATTACAATAATTTTTTTATATTTTTAATAACATATTTTTCAAGAATTATCTTTTAATATTATCAATATTCTAATATCCAAATTATTTGTTCTTCATAGTGGTTTAGTTTTACTTAAATTCACATATTTTAAGATTATTTTCGAGAATGAGATAAAAGAACTAAAATTCATAAATAATTGTTTATAATTTGCTAATGAAATTCTTTTCAAAAATTCCTCTAATGTTGTAGCAAACAATAGATGTTACGGTAAGCTCAAATGCATCTAAAATTTTAATGCAGTTAATAATTTGTAACAATCGTAATGGAGTTAAATTACCAAAAAAAATTTAGTAATGTGAGCTTCATATTGAAGCAAATATAAAAATAAAAATTATAATGAAAAATTACAATAATTGTTAAAATAAAATATTTAAAATAATCAAAATTTTGAAGAAAATATCTCTTATATATTTTCAATAATACAAAATATTTAACATTTGAAAATTTTAAAATAAAATATTCCCAATACCTAAATTTATATATTACAATGAATAAAAAATGCCAAAACATCCTCATGTCTAACAAAAGGTCACCAAATATGTGGTATTATTTACTTTTTTACATACCTACACATTTTATTTGCTTGTCATTTATTTTAGAAGATTAATTAATCATATGATATTTTTTTATCAAAATTATTTTTTTACATTATGAAAAGTTTTAACATTTTTAGCATTCCATTATGCTATTGGATATTTGAATTTTTAGATCTTTAACTTGTTAATGTTTATTATAATATTAAGTTTTACTAAATTAAGATTTTTAAAAATGCTTTTTTAATCTTTTATGTAAATATACAAAATAGTTTATGAGTTCATTATATTGATATTACTATTTTTTATTGTTTTGAACTACATATATGCATATAATATAATTGCCCTTAAGTTAATTATTTGATATGATGTATTATTTTTGTTATAATATTAATGCTTTTTCTTTTATGATAACTAAATCGTGACACTTTAAATTGACATATGATATGTAATTTTGATTTGTTGTGATATTTGTAAACAAAAAATTGACTTTTTGACCTACTATCCAGATACATCTACATAATTTAGCTTTTCTATTGTCTAAATAGTTTTATATATGATTACTCCGTAACTTTGATGACAAAATTTACTTTTTCACCTAATATTCAAATACCTCTAGATATTTCAGATTTTTTATGGATAACTTTTATATTTTGTTCATTGGTTTCTTTATTTGTACTTGCAAATATTTGTTAATATATTAATATTTCTAATTTTTATTATAAAATTTTTTAACTCTTTGTTTAGTATTTTAGAAAGTAAAATTGTAAGTCAACATTCTAACAAAAGATCTAAATTAGCCATATTTTAAAAAAAATTCAATAATTAGAGTATCATTAAGCTAGAACCATTTGCATTATTTAATGTTAAGTATTCAATTTTTATAAAATATCAATATATTATAATAAAAAAATAGCTGTGTTATTTCAAACTTGTGAAACAAACAAACATAAAAAAAAGTGAAGTAAACGTATGTGAAATGATACAAATTTGAAGCACAAAAAAAACATTCAAAATATTACACTGATAAGTAATGATAAGAAAAAAATACTTTTCAAAATAACACAAATAAATTTTTTGCATGTTAAAAAGGAAAATTTATATTATAAATAACATTTTTAAATATTTTTAACAGAGTGAAATAAAATATATAAAATATAAATTAATAAATAAAATTATAATTATAAAAAGTAACTTTACAAAGTATTAATAAAAAATATCTCACTTATTAAAATAAGACAAATATGTCTTTATAAATTAAAAAAATAATTTTATTATGCCAAGTATAAAAAAGGTACAACAATAAAAAGAAACACTATCAAAGACAACATCCATGATGGATCAATCTAACATATTACTAATAATATAAATCATATTCTAATCTGCAAAGTGCACCATATGTCCTAGGCACACTAATTGGAAATCATCATTTAGATTCAGTGTGACAACAAAAAAAATATGCTCACAAGCACAAGTTTTTCTTGTACCAACCTTGAGTGTTTACAATCTTTTAAAAAGTGTTACACCCGTATAATGCACACCAAAAACAATGTATTTGTTATGTGCTTAATTTTTAAAATTATAAATTTTTGTATTAAATTCATGGCTTGGTACACTGCATCTTGAGAATATTTTCCAATAAATATGTTATAGACTTAGCTTTCAGTACGTTTAGTACTCTATTATGTTATTGTATTTTTGCTCTTATCAATTTGAATATCTTTAATTTCTAATATAATTGTTTTCCATTAATACAAAATTCTTATTGTGCTTTGAAGATATTTGAAATATTTTAAATAGTTTATAATAATAATGACATCCTTTGTTTAGGTTTCATATTTTTTATTACATTTTCAATTCTAATACTTTTGTAGTTAATTATAAAACACTTGAGCTATACTTTTTTGAAGAATTGACTTTTTTTACTTGAAATAACTCATTCATGATATTTTCAATTATATTAAAACTCTTTATTGACACATAATTTTGAGTAATTATTTAATTTATAATAAAAATAACATTTTCAATGTGAAACAAAAATGATTCTGATTGTTGAACATCTGATAACGTCTTACTATTTTAATGATAATTAAACTATTATACTTCACTTAATAGTAATTTTTAAGTGATTTTTAAATCGTGCATGTGAAAATAAAATAGTAATTTATCAATTAAAATGCTGAAACATGTTATTCATAGAATAATTTACTTTTGAGGATTAGTCAATTAGTTTTGATTATTTTACTCAAGCGAGACTCAACTTATAATTCAATAAGTCATTTTTCTAACGCTTTGTGTAATGGTTATCAATAAAAAAATTTATCATGCATACTTTATTTTAGTTAGATTTATAAAACTTATCATCTCATAATAATATGATATATATGGTTGTAATATATTTGTCAAAAATATTTAATTTAAGACATCTTAAGGCATAAATTTTATATATATTTATATACATTTTAATATGTCTTAATAAATATTTATTACATTGATTTCATATGTTAAATTGATCAAATATCATAATTTGTTAAAGTAATAGAAATTGCACATTTTTTAGGGTTTTTGCATTTGTACCTTTCAAGTTTCTTATAATATGATCTACATAACATAGCATTGAACAAAACATAAGTTGAATGCAATTATGTTAGATTTGCATAAATTATATTGTTTGTATTAGTGCGATATTCTTATCATATTTCAACACTAAAGGACCATCAAAGAAGTGTATTAAGCCATGTAATATTATAGATTCATACAAAATAATGTCATAAATTGCATCATATTATATAATCAATTGAAGATTCGATAAGATAAGTGATGTGAATGTGGCGTAAATTTTGTAGTATTGTATAAATGCAATAAGATTGCTACTAATATAAAATTTATAGTGATGTAATAAGAGTTGACTTAAATTATAGATGATCCAAAATATGTTTAATTACATGAACTCAAAATAATACTAATATTATCAAATTAAATGAGTTGAAATATTTATATATTTGTTAGTGTATACTATATACTATTATGGGTATGATCAATGTTACAAATAATCTATAGATAGATTTTTGTCATATTAATATAATACTAAAGTCATGTTATTACAATATAGACTTTTTATGATATAGACATTTGTCTACTTGGCCACTATAAAAAAAGTAGTAGACTAGAGGTGCCTCTTATATGGCCTTTTGTAAGAAAAAAAATATATTGCAAAGCTAACTAAAACTTAGTAAAATGAAAAAGAAAGTGTGGTTTGTATGGTTTTTCTCTTGCCAACTACATCAAAAGTGTGTTGTTCTTAATGGAAACTTATTCGTGGTTAGTTGGGATAGACGTACATAATAGTTTTATCGACTCACATAAAATTTATGTATTCCCCTTTTGATTTTGTTTTTCTTTAATTTATTTGTTATTTTAGAACACCAATATCATGGCATAAAACTTTACAAATGCCAGAAAAAACTTTCTAAAATTTTTTTATAATAGTGTTCAGTGCACACAAGAAATTTCTTTTGTGTAGCTCTTGGTTTTTATTAGGTTTAGTTTGACATAAAGAATGTTTTTCTGAAACCTAAAAAAGTCTTCTTAAAACAAGCTTCCTGAAAATTTAATTAAGATTAACAGGAGATTTTTGCAATAACATTTAGTATTTCTGTATAAATTAAATTATTGAAGTTTGATTTTTATTTTATAATTAGAGATTAAATGAATTTAACTATTATGTTTATTGTTAATTCACATTTCAAAACAAAATTAAAGTTTACTGCAAATAAATTTGAACAATTAGCCCCCTCTTATGGAAATCGTGTTCACACATTTCCAACATTAAATAATTTAAATATTTTATTATTTGATAATATTATATATTGTTATTTTTCATATTATCTGTTTATGCATTGATTTGTACTCTTTAGTTATAAATATTTTAAATTTTTAATATAACAAATATTTTTCATTTACAATATTTTTTTGTGAATTACATGATATCTAAACTTACAAGTTTTAAATACTTTCATATCAAAGTATGCTATAATTGAAATTTTCCTCATATAAATTTTTTATGCACTATAATAATAATATTTAACATTAAAAATTAATTTGTAAGATTTTAGCAATATTAATGAATTTAATTTTTTTTAAAACGTATTGTGACAAAAAATTTTTCATTATTCTATAATTTTCTTTTTCCTAAATATTTAAAAGTTCATTTTTCTAAATAGACATCTAATGTCTTTACCCTATTATAATTATTTTTCTTATAAATATGCATAATTGTTTTATTTTTTTATTTCTCAAATTTAACTTCTTATTATTTCATTTTAGCATTTTTATTATGCAATTGTACAGATATATTTATCAATTTTATGTTATTTAAAATATTTTGTGAGTAATTATCTGTGTATTACAAGATTATTGAATTCAGTCATTTTCATTATGATTTTAAACTTTTAGTTAGTTTTAAACTTTTTTTTATATATGTAAGATTTTTGTAAGTGGCAATTTACATTTAAAAGACTGAAATGTTATATCATCTAGATGATCAATTTTATTATTATTTTTATAATTATTTATAATATTGAGCCGAACAAGTTTATATTCTCAACATATATTCTATTAAGTGTTATACATAATTTTTTGAATATTTAATTTTATTTAAATTCTTATATGCTTTGTTTCAGAAATTTTAATAATTTTTTTCAATTTGCTAATTTATTTATTAAGGTCTTATTATTATTAGACCTTTTTTGAAAGATCAAAAATAAAAAATATTCAAAATTTTAAATTACATGAAAAATAGAAAATTTGGACATAACTACAAATTTTGTTGTTTGTGCTGAAATGCTTTTCCAACAATTACAGAAATATTGAATTGATATAAAAGACTCTTTTTATTATTAAGAACTTTCATATTAAATATTTTTTTTTTGATAATTATCTATCTATTACTTATTGATCAAGTTAGTTTCTTTTAATAATTGATGAAAATTATATTTTATATTCTATTTATACATATCTTCACAAGAATTTTTTATTTTTTTTCCTTTTTCTTAATTTTTTATTTTTGTGAACCTATTTTTTTGGCTTGAAATTATTATTACTATGATATACTTCATAAATTTTTTGAACTTCAACTTTGTTTAATTTATTTTTTTATCTTTCACTATATATTTACATTTCGTGTTGAGAAAAGTTTTTGTTTCTTATATTAAGTTTTTTTGTTTATTAATAAACATTTTGCTATTGCATAACACAAATAACTTTAAAAATTTTTTATTTTAGTGTTTTGTCAAGATTAAAGATTTTTAAAGTTATTGATTAAAATTTCGTAAATCATTTTAAGCATGTGAGAATTTTTTTAATTATGATAAAAAAAATAAACTTATTTAAAATAAAATACTCTTTCATGATACATAAATTTGAATACTCATTATCTTTTCATAAAAGATATTTTTGATATTTTATTCAATTAGTTTTACATATTTAGGATTCTTATGAATATTTATGTTCTTTCTCAGAAGTTTTTTTCATATTTAATTACTTTCTGATGTGCATTCATCTCATAATATCATTGAATTAAATTATTGAATTTTTTTTGCTTTGTATATTATATAGTAGAAATTATTTTCTAATATAATATTTTATTAAAATATTACGTTAATTCCTTTCAGCAATAAAATTTTTTTAATTAACATAACAGATTATTTTATTATGTTTATGTAAATTATCATTTGAAAAAGCATTCAATACACTATTTTTGTAATAGATTTGCAATTTATATTTCACCGAATCTGTATTTAACTAATTTAACATCAAACAAAAATTTTTTTGATATGACTACATGCTTATAATTTCAAGAAAATATTTGGTTTAGTGTTTTGCATAAAGTTTTGATTTGTTTTTTTACTTTAACGGTGTAATTACTGTAATAGTTATTTTTTATTACGTTGTTCTAAACTCGTTATATCTATATCGATATATTTCTTATAATTATAATTTAAAAAATACATTCTAATAACATATTTTAAACGGTTCTTTAAATATAAAATTTTTAATTATCATACAAATTTTCTGATATTTAAAATTTTTAAATAACATATTATTTTTTATGATTGAATTATCCAAAAACAATTTATTTTTCATATAATCTTTAATAATTTTAGTGCATTTTTTTCTATAGATGATTTTTCATTTTGTGTGCTTTTGATAATATTTATTTTTAAGAGCATATTTATTTTGCACTTTTTAGTGTAATATTTTACCTCTCACGGTCTTAGTTTTCACTTTATTTTTATATCCCAATTTCTTTTTTAATCTTTTTTTATATTATAAGTATTGTTTCTGAAAACTTGTTTTGTTCAAAAATTTTATCATGTTAAATATTCTATATCACATTTTTTTTATATCACATAGTGAAAGATGTTTCTTTGGCAATAATATATTAGCTTTGCTTCTATAAGTAATTATATTTTGTTATAGTATATTATATTCTAGTTCAAGATTTCATGTATAAGATATTTATTTTTTTGGTGGTCGTGTATAGTTATAATTTACCTAAATACATATAAGATAAATAAATATGTTGTTCCCATTTATTTAAATATATTATACTATTATTAAAAAAACACTATCTTAAAGTTCTTTCCTGAAATAAGCCTTTATTAAACATAAGCATGCGGCGTCCCCTACGGGGGATCGAACGGGAAATCCAAATACATTAACTTGCAAAGCGGCTCAGGGAGAGGCACACCCCGTCCCCAGCTGAAGCTGGACCAGCACGCAGCACGCGCCACCCAGTCCGCCGGCGCGTTACCTTCTCTGTAAATACAGGAGATGACAAGGGCGTCAAGATCGCGGGCATGGAGAATTGCATTGGCAAATACACCCCTCGTGGGCTCCTGGGCAAGGAGATCACGCACTTCCAGCATAGCCTGCGTCGAGTCGGTTTGGAACTCGATGGCCCGAGCGTCCGGGAACGCTGATCTAGCCACTTCAAAGGCCTCCAACAAGGCATAGACTTCCATGGCTCCACTCGCTTGAGAGATTACTTTCTTTCCAAGCACCAGCAGGGGCTTCCCCACATGATCCCTAGCAACCAGGCCAAGGCCCGCCGAGTGATCACCAACGGCTGCATCACAGTTGAATTTGACCCATCCAGTGGGAGGAGGAACCCAGTTTTGGGCTACATTCAGTTCAGGTGAACTGAGCGGGTTCCCGCAGGACATGGAAGGACGCGTTCGGTGAAGCAGAGCGACCTCAATCTGCAGCTTGCGTAGGATAAGACTGTAGTTTGGCTTCTCATCGTAGTGCTTCTTCGCATTGCGGAATTCCCAGATGTAGTACATTGCCGTGGCAAGGGTAGCAGCGTGCTTCCAACTGTTGGCAACGCTCCGTGTAGGTGCTGCCACAAATTCAAAGAGCCTCTGCAAGAAAGAATGCCCAGTGCCCGCACCATGATAAAGACCAAGTGCAGATATGGCCTCACGAAGTTGGTTACTGCGCCAGAAAACCTGTCCATACGGGCACTCCCAGATAAAATGTTCCGACGTCTCGTTCGCAATACAACCCCAAACGTAGCTACTGCACTCAGCAAGTCTTCTACGAGCCAGCTAAACTGCAGTAGGGAGGTGATCACCTATCAGCCGCCAAAGGAAGAGTTTCACCCTAGGCAGAGTCTTAAGTTTCCAGATCATCTTAAGATACTCTGAGTTAACTCCTACGTCCTCAGCCATATTAGCACCACGCATTTGCGAGTAAAGTTTTAGGTTGTTGACCCGGGGTGACTCCGTCTACACCTGCAAAAGCATGTCCTGGTTACGTGCCCAAGGCAGATGCAGGACGCGGTCAAGAAGGAGGTCGCTAGCCCAAACCCTAATGCTTGCTTCGTTCCAAACACCCACCTCAACAATGCATGCATTAACGTAAATAGGCCAGTCCACCTCCATGTTAATGAACGTAGGCCACAAGCAAATTGGGAGCACACCAAGCCAGTTATCTTCAACAAATAAGACACCCTTGCCGTCGCCAATTCTCCACACAAAGTTTGCAAGGGCGCCCGGCATACCAGCAACAAGATGCCTACAAGCAAGAGATGCCCTCCGCAGAGACTTAACAAAGGAATGAGCAGCACCGTATTTAGCAGCCATAATGCACACCCACAGGTTCTCCTCACGCCCAATCAATCTTCTGCAGTGTTTTATGATCAAGACTCGTTGCCAAGTGCGCAGGTCAAGGAGGCCAAGGCCCCCCGCTTCCTTAGGCAGAGTGATCTTCTCCCAGCTAGCATAATGCATCCTCCGTTCACCCGTGGCACCACACCAAAGAAATTTCCTAATCTTCCGCTCCGCCACGTCAATGGCGCGCTTCGGCAGAGCACAATGGCTCAGCAGATGAGTGGGGATAGAGTTGAGGACGCATTTAATCATGGCAATCCTCCCAGCAAGCGATAGGTGCCTGATGCGCCATTTCATCACCTGATCATCAATCTTTTGGAGCAAGAAGTTAACATCCTTAAACTTAATTGGCTTTGCCGAGATTGGAACTCCTAGATAGCAGAGATTCTCCCCATGCACCATATGCAATTTCCTCGCAATCAGCTTCTTCCTTTTAGTACTGGTGAATTTGCTAAAAGAAACCTTAGATTTCTCAAGGTTGACACTCAAAACCTGTGGCGCTGCAAAACTCCTGCATGGCCAGATTAACTGCATGCGCAGCAGCACGAGTAGCCGAAGCATATACCAGAATATCATCAGCAAACAAAAGGTGGGATACAAGCAGAGATTCCTTCCCAGGACTAAACCCCAGTAGCGATCTGAACTCATAATTGTGCATGATAGTGGAGAAATACTCCGTCACCAAAGTGAACAGATACGGCGAGAGGGGGCAGCCTTGCCGCAAACCACGTTGGGCATGAATCCAAGGAAGCTGAGAGCCATTAAGCAGTACAGCATATCTAGGGTTAACGATACACGCCTCAACCCATTCGCACCAAGTAGACGGAAAGCCCATAGCTTTCAGGATGTTCATCACACTCCCCCATTGCACCGAGTCATAGGCTTGCTCCATATCCACTTTGACCGCCATGACTCCCATAGCTTTCAGTCACTTTTTTTTGCAACTAGTAGTAATCTAGAATATTAAACATGATTGAATTAAAACATTTAATTGATAAATTTTTATGCAACTAAAATACACAAAATATATAATGCATAATATATAAGGAATTTTAGTTCTTTTTTATTAAATGCATAAATTTGCTTGTGAAAAATATCTTTTGGTGTAACAAAACCATAAAAAAATCAGTATAAAAAAATAAATAAAAAAGTTCGTATTATTAAAACAGAAAAATGAGAAATATATCAATGGTATTAGGAAATTATGAAACATTAAAATGCAAAAAAAGATCAAAAACCGATAGTCATTTGAAATGACCAACTTATTTGAATAAATTATGAAAAATAAATTTAAGTGCCATCGAGTGAATAGGAAACATCAAATCTAATTAAAAAATAAAATTTAAAAGAGAATAAAAAAGGATGAAAAATAAAAAAGAAAATAATAAGCTCCACCAAATGTATATGAAATTTAAATTATTTGCATTATTTTTCAAAAAGCAAGGAAAAATGTTTTCAGAAAACAAAAGCGTAAAATGGTCAAAATATAAAAAATAACATAAAAATGTTAAATTTGGAAGACAATGAAGATTTTGGATAGTAAAATTCCAAAGCCAACAAAAAAGGAAATACCGATATAGTGGCATCATTATTAAAAACAATTTAACCAATTCTTTTGCCAAAAATGTTGCCTTCATAGACAAAATATAAATTTTTATGGCAGGAAATGCCATTTGTATTCAGGTTTAACTCAAGCCCTCTAACAACAAATATTTGAGTTTTAGCATTACACACAACATCAAGTTGGTTTATGGCATTAACATTTTCTAGTTAATGTGTAACAATAGGTAACATAGTAAAATTTCTTCTATTTTTTATGAATGTAGCATTTATCTTTCAATTATCCTTCAAAATAGTTAATTGGGCTTCCTCTATGTGATCTGACTAAGATGTTGCTGCCTTCCTTAAAGCATTGTTAGCTACTTTTACTTTACTTTTGGTGAAATAAAGGCTCCAAACCATGATGCCTTAATAATTTGAGCCATTATCTTTATCTCAAGCTTTAAATAGATTTATTATCAAACAAATTATGAATCAGATATTTTATGTACTTTGTAATAACAAGAAACCCAAATATGAAAACATTGGTATTTTTTGTTCGAAGTATTACATAAGTGAGTAGAATAGGAATTGGATATTAGAAGCAAATGTATTGGAGGCTATCTCTTTATGCTATTATTTAAATAGATAGACATATAGGCTATTTAAGAAGAAAACCTTAATTGTAATCGAATCTATTCACATGATATTTGTTAGATTATGCATAAAAAAGTGTGCTATATTTAAAAGACATGAAAAATTTTAGAAAACTAAAATAGGAACTACACTTATAAATTTCTTGTAGGCTAACATTATGTGGTTGGTATCTTATTTGGATCAACAAACTTTGACTTTTGTGAATTCTTTAGTAATCTTATTTGTTTACGATTTGAGATGAGCATAATGAGTGAGATTTCTTATATTCATCGAATGAATGTTAAGAAAAATGATAAAACTATCAATGTGTCTTAAATAAAGCACATAAATGAGATTTTAAAAATGATAGAACTTAACAACCTCAAAATCGATTTCTATATTCAAGTGTCCCAAACAAAGTTTCAATAAACATGAGAAAGAACAATTAATATATTTGGAGGAATACCAAGTGATGAATGTTCTACCTTTGACTATAAGGTGCTTGGCATAGGACTTTTTGATCATTTTCAATCAAGCACCAAAAGCTTCCATCTAGAAGCAATAAACTGAACCATTTAATACTTGCTTTTCACAAAGGTGTTAGTGGTTTGGCATTCCAAATTTTAGTTATGCCATAACTTAACGGGATTCATCCACAACAATTATGTAAGTTTTATAGTGCATTAGGAAAGCATTGTAGGAATTTAATCTTTTTTTGGACACTTTTAAACTAATGATCTAGTTGAAAATAAGGAATTATCTCATTTACAACAAATGAAGTACAATATATAGCATTGTGAGTAATTCTTGTAATTGAAAACAAGATTTGATGATATGGGATTACATTTGTAAAAACTCCCTATAAAATATGACAATATGAATGTCCTTTGCCTAAATCAGATTCCTTTCTAGCACTATAAGCCCAAACAAATTCATGTTAAGAATCATTTTATAAGAGACCATATCAAATGAAATATGGTAGGAATTTAATTTACTATGCACAACATTAACTAATCATCATCTTAACAAAGCTACTCAGTTAAGATTTATTCTATAGCATAAGAAGATGTTTTTATGATGACAAAGAGGGAGAAATTAAACTTGGTTTTAGGAGCAGTTCCTTTAGTGAAGTAGAGCTGATCCATCTACTTTTATTACGTACAAATCTTACTTCACTTAATAATGTGAAGCAAATGTTTTCATAGATGACATTTAATTGCTTTATCCTGAACTTAGATGGTAAGTTATCATTAAAAAAAGAAAAGGTAATTAGTCTCATGAGCAATACTCCAACATATTTTGATAATAATATCAAATTAAGAAAAATTATAAGTGATCATCTGGATTTTTTTGCTCGTATGATAGATGAATAGTGTTGGGAGATGATTAATGCTAGAAGGACAAGGCAATTGATTAAATATAAGGATGTAATCACATGTGGAATAAGACTAGAAGATAATTCTATATCCTGAAGCAACTAAGTGTTCCAATTAAGTATGAGATTTTTACCATCTTGTAAATTAATGAAAATTGTTACTCATTTGAATAACATAGATATATGCACGATTTTTAAAATTTGAAAAGAAACATTTTGTATGACTAAATGTACTACATAATCATGTTCTATACAATATAATTAGCTATAGGAGAAAAGAAATCATATGATATAGTTAATTTATACATTCTAATGAGTCGCTCAAACAACAATTAAACTTTTGAAGGTATTGCATCACTATTATGTAATATGAAATGCTATAATGAACTTTTTAAATTGTATAATAGTGATGTTCTTAGCCTAATTAGTTTAAATATAGAAAATAATAGAATATACAAATATTTGTTTAGATTATACAATCATCTCATTTTGAAAAACATTTGTAAAACAAAGAAATTTGCATACTATGATAATTTTGTATTAGACTCTATGATCAACTCACTTTTACATACCATAAGAAAATCATTAAATTTATATGGTATGCTAACATTCTTTCGCACTAATTGCATTGTCTATGAAAGTATATCGTATTATATTATCATTACAATGAATTGCATTATCATCTTGTTCATATGGTATATTATGATGAAGGTCTATAATTTTCTTCATATGAAAACTCTTATTGCATTACTCTTACTTAAAAAAATTTTACTAACAAATCAAGAATTCATACGTAACTTCTGAAAAAAAGAAACATTTACATTCAATTTTGTAAGCTGTTTGAAAAAGAAACATATAAATTTTTTCATGTCAAACATTTTGCTCAATTTAACATCTTTGTATCTCAAAGTCAAAACTTTTCATCAAGATAAATTTTTTTTGTAGGGTCATAATATTTCATTTTAAATAAATGAAAACACTTTTTTTGTTTATTATGAATAAGTTTTATTATTATTCTATTGACAATGTTTTAGATATTCTAAACATAGCATGTTATGAACTAATTTATATTGCTTCAATAGATTTTATTTTTAATAAGTTAATTATGTAAATGATTTAAAAATAATAAATTTATAGATATTCCAATAGTCTTTTTGTAAAAGTTTTATTCTAATTCTAATTGAGGCAATTTTCTATTGAAATGTTGAAATAACTAACTAATTGAAACTCGAATGGAATCATTTTTGCTTTTTTTATATTAAGATTTTTTTCTCTTTTTAAAATAAATTTCAACATGAATATTTGATTAATTGGTATCATAAATAAGATTTATTATCAACATACTACTTGGATATCAAGGTGTATAGTTAAGTTTTTATTATCATTTTTCTTTATTGTAATTATGTATGTTTTTCTGAGTTAAAACTTTTTGTTCGTTTACTATTTTAGATCATTAATTGATGAATTTTTGTAATAAATTTTCACCATTTATACTATTTTGTTGTTTAAATAATTTCATAATTTGTAAATATATTTTCAATTTTTAATAGTACGAGTATTTTAATATTGAACTGTTTTATTTTTTTTAATTATTACATTTCTTTTACTAAAGTGATAACGTTAGTGTATTTTTATGATGAAATTTTGCTATATAATTATCATCAATTTAATAGTTCATTTTTTTTTTATATTAATGATCTCTCTTTATCTTATTTTGTCACGTACTTAATAATTCTTTTGCAATAAAAAGTTACTTCTTCTAGAAGTATTAATTTTGACAATTTTATGTTTTTGAAAATAGATTTTGTACATTAGCATGTTAGAAACTATGACATCAAAAATTTTTGCTATGTTTGTATTTTTATAATTTATACATTTGCTGACCATACTATGCATTTTAGTTGATTCTTAAGTTTTAACTAATTATTGTTACTTTGAGTTAAAAATTTGCAATATCATCCATGGATTCAATTATAATTAATTTTTTAAAAAAATGTTACATGTCCACAAAAAATTTTTAAACATCGTGTAAAAAAAGAGTTCTATTAATATATAATGAATGTTCTATAGGTCTTTTAAAAATATTTTAATACCTTAATGATTTAGATATTTTTGTATTTCACAAAAAACTATATATTTTGCATGATTAAATTATTAAAAAAATTTCGTTTAGAATACCAGTCATATAGTTTTTAGCAACTTATATTTAAATATATTTTATTTTGTTAATTAATTTAAATTTTTTTTGTGCAACATATTCCAATTATACTCTATTTTCTATATCTTTTTATTTTCAATCTTCTGTGTTTAGAGTTATTTCACAATAATGCATAAAGATCCTTAATACTCTTTATTGACAAGTTATTTTCTTATAAGTTTATTTCTATCAACAAAACATTATAAATACTTAATTTTGTGAGATATTTTTTATTTTTTTTCAAATAATTTTAAATTTTAATTATCTTGACATCATTTTATATTTTTTCATGCATTCTGTTTACACCAACTATCTTTCTACTCTTAAATATTACCTACATAATTTTTAAGTACCATCTTTTAAAAGGTAAAATATATTATATTCTCTAATATTTTTAGATTTTTTTTATTCTGCTGAAGTGTATTTAAAATTAAATGACACCTATAAAATCTTTAAAAAATAAATATTGTTAAGTTGTTGAAAAGAGCACTTTATAATAAAATGCAAAATAAAAAATGAATGAAATTAAGAAATTAATAAAATAATTAAAAATTTTAAAAATTTATTAAAAAATAAATATTTACTTATTGTAGTTGTTCTTAATAAATTAATGTACCATACAAGTGCAGGACATATGCCATTATAACAAAAAATCAAATATTATAAATTCAAATAACATAATAAAATATTTTTATTTAACAAAAAATTCTTGCAAAGCTAGTAACAAAAAAATATAACCATCAAAATAATATAATTAAAAATTATTAAGGAATTGAAAAAATATAACAATTCATATTATTAAATACCTGTATCTTTAAAATAATTTGCATAATATCTCATAAACCAATGAATATATGCAGTAAAAAATAAATAACATTGCGTGATACAATATTAATGAATACTTGAAAAATTAAAAAAAATATTAAATTTCTAATAAAATCATAAATTAAGAAACATATTATCATAGAAACAAGAATTAATTTGAAAAAAAGTATAAAAATACTCAACACGATATCTCAACGTTATGAAAAAACAATGATCCAATCTAAATAACTATTTTTAATCTCGATCAAGTAATAGAGGTGGAATATATGCTCCATAATCTTTCTACACATCCTCTTTCCAAAAAATTAGTAATAAAAATTTTATGTGGAAAGTCATTTTAAACTCTTAAGCCTTCTCTTTACCAACCATACGCATCATTACAAACAAGGTGATTGTATATATATCTCGCATGCATACACTATTTATTAATCTTTTTTATGCTTTATTTTTAACAATTTTATTATATTTTAATTAATTTTCTTTTTAATTTTAAATTTTTTTTCACTTTTGATAAGTATAATAATTTTGTGAAATAAATAATAGAAAGTTTTTCATTTATCAAGTATTCAATTATCGTAATTATTTTTATATGTTTATAATCTTATTATTTTTTCATACAACAACTAGATTTTCTTTTACTTAAATTGTTGTGGAACTTTATAATGTATTGTGTAAAAGATAGAATATTTTTAATATATTTTTATAATTTTTATTTATCTATTTTGGTTTGATAATTTTTTTAAAAACTTACCACATTTTATTTAGCTAACATTTTTTATAAGTTTATAATGCTATGGGTTATTCAATATCATCAACGTCAATATTAAAATCTTAAAAGGGTATTTGGTACTCCAAAAGTGTTTTCTAAATTTTAGAATTGGTTATTTTAATCCCAAGTAATCCCACGTAGAATGGCACTAAATTACTCACCATAAATTAAAGATCATATTCATTAATTCATTGAGTTAGACCAATTTGCATTCTTTGTAATCAAATTTTTAGTCCATTGAACACTAGGTCATATGATTTGAGAGTTGGTATTTCATTAATAAGTAGTTAGACTTCAAAAATTGTTTATTAGTGTCTTCTAATTTTTTTTTTTGAAGAGGATATAATATCTATTATATCAAGGCAATTGTCAAATTACAAAAGGACCCTCAAGGGGAATCGAAAGTGAAATCAGATAACATGAGATCAAGCAAGGGCTTAGGAATAGGATCCTCAAGGCCCTAGACGAAATCGTTATAGCACGCAGCCCGAGCAGCCCAATCAGCAAGCTTGTTCCCGTCTCTAAGAATGTGTAAGAAGCAAACGACCTCAAGACCCGAAGCATACTGGATGGTAGCAGCAAAGACACCCGATCTCGGGGTTAAAGACATCAATTCGCGTACCTCCTGAATGGCCATCATAGAGTCAGATTGGAGCTCCACAGCCCGGTACAGGGGAAGAAGGTCCCTGATCATGTCAAGCGCCATCAACAAAGCCTGGGTCTCCATCATCTCAATAGCCTGAGACAACATCCGTCTACCAGCCACCAGGAGAGGTCTACCCATGCAATCCCTCACAACCACCCCCAACCCGGCCACCAAATCACCAACTGCCGCATCGCAATTCACTCTGATCCAACCTGTAGGGTGGGAATCCAATTATGCGTAACAAGCAAGTCCGTGGACTTGCCAGGGTTCCCGCAGGACAGGAAGGAGAGAGAGAGATGTCGGTTGAGAGACGAGTGAACCTCAAGTAAGATGGTCCGAATAGTAGAACCCGGGAGAGGCATCGGGGTGTTGTGTCTAGCTGCATTCCTCCTCAACCAAATATAGTATAGCGTAGTCGCAATGGTGGCCGCAACCAAATGCCCAGCACCCTGGCGAGCAGCAGGAGATCCAACAAACCGGAGGACCCGGTCAATGAACAGTAAATCGGTGCTGGTAGACTGGTCAAACCTAGAATGCTGGTCCAAGCAGGTCAACACTGCCCAAACAGTGTGGTTAGCCCAAATTTCTTGGGCTTTCGAGCAGCGCCAGAAGACGTGCTGCAAGGACTCGTCTTCCTTGCAGCCCTGCTGGTAGGTAGGAGAATTGCAAAGCCTACGACTGGTCAGCCACACCGCCGACGGAAGGTGATCACCGGCGAGCCTCCACATAAATACGTGGACCCTGGGAGTGACCCTAAGCTTCCAGATGCCACGAAATTCCTCCAAGGGCCTGCTACCATTTCCTCCCTTTCGAGCATTGCAGACGATGCTCGAGTAATCTTGCCGCTGGCCGCCCGGGGCTTCTCAGTGAGGGAGAGAAGCAATACATCCTGTGAGGACCTCAAGGCTCTCGGAAGATGCGAGATGCGGTCCTGAAGCTCCCCATCTGCCCAAGTGCTGATAAAATCCCAATTCCAATTCCCGTCGGGCAGGAGACATTCGGCGACGCTTGCAGGCCAGAAGGTGTGCACGTTGATGAAAGTGGGCCAACAACTCAGCGGAAGGACCCCCTACCAATTATCTTCCAAAAATCTTGACGTCCGCCCATCCCCAATGCGCCAAACAAAGAGGGAAATGGCCTCCGGCATAGCCCCAAGCCCCATTTTGCAGACCGAGGCCGCGTTGCGGGGGGCCTTCATCCGTGGATCCTCCAAATCATATCTTCTCCACATCAAATCCACCTATAAACTGGGCTCCCAATTAAGAATACGACGACATCCCTCCATGTGGAGAACATGGTGCCAAACGCGGAGGTCCCGGAGGCCCAGGCCGCCTGCAGGTTTAGGCAGCGTGATGCACTCCCAAGCCGCATAATGAATGGCCCTCGCACTGTTAGTCCCTCCCCACAGAAATCTTCTGATGCGCATCTCCATAGACTCAATAATCCCCACCGGCACAACACAATGCCTAAGCACGTGGCAGGGGATGGCACTAAGGACCGACGAAGCCAAAATAGCCCTGCCCGCCAGTGAAAGAGGCCTGACTCTCCAGTTGAGCAGCATAGCATCCAACTGCTGAAGCAAAAAGCTGAGGTCAATCTTGGACAGGCGCTTGGCAGTGATTGGGATCCCCAAATATGTAAAAGAGCTTCCCTCCTCCATGCTGAGCTTCCTGAGGATTAACCTAGACTTCTTCCTGCAAAGGTTAGTGCTAAAGAAGACCCTGGATTTTGCAAGATTTACCTGCAGACCAGCAGCCTTCCCGAACTCACGAATGATCCTCCTGATAAGACGGGCAACGATGCGGGTGGCAGGAGCAAAAAGGATGACATCATCAGCGAAGAGGAGGTGCGAGATGCAAGGCGCGTGCCTCCTCGGCTGGAACCCCAAAAGTTGCCGGGATTCATGATTCCTAACCAAGCAAGAGAGATATTCGGAAGCCATGACATAAAGGTACAGGAAAAGCGGGCAACCTTGCTGAAGACCCCTCTAAGCCTCCACCCACGGGAGGCGAATACCATTGAAGAGGACGCTGAATCTAGGGCTTCTGATGCAAGCAGCAATCCAGTCCCGCCAGATGGGAGGGAAACCCATAGCCATCAGCATCTCCTGAAGAAAGTCCTAACAGACACGATCATAGGCCTGTTCCATATCGAGCTTCACTACCATAAGACCAGCCGCACCCTTGCACGTCCGCATCCTAGCAACCATCTCCTGCACAATGTTAATATTATCAGAAATACTACAGCCGGGAATGAATGCCACCTGCTCCTGCGAAATAAGGTCCGGCAGGACGGGCTTCAGCCTCCCAACAAGGACCCGTGCTACCACCTTGTACATAGTATTGCAGAGACTAATAGGTCTATAATGCTCCGGCTTGCTCTCGCCCTGATTCTTTGGAATCAAGATGATAAGGGTGTCCTTCCACTCATTCGGGAGACTGCAATCCTCAAAAAAAGCTAGCACGGCATTAATGACATCATGGCGCGCAATGGTCCAGTAGCCGTGCAAGAATTCAGCCGAGATCCCGTCACATCCCGGCGCCCTATTCCTTTTGATACCCCGCAAAGCCTTGATGATCTCTTCCTCGGTGACCTTAGCTCCCAGCCTGGAAGCCACATCAGCATTAACAACCACTGAGGGGGGAGATGACTTGTGGCATTACCCTGGAGCTACTGCCCCGCCACTTACTCTCAAAATACTCAGTTAAGACCTATCCGATACCATCCGGGGAATCCACCACCCGATCATCAACGCCCTGGATCATGGAGATGCGGTTCATGCGTGCCCGAGACGAAGCCATGTTGTGGAAGAAGTGCGTGTTAGTGTCCCCGACCTGTGCCCAGTGGACCTTGGCACGCTGCCACCACCACTACTCCTCATGGGCACAACCCCTGTAAAAGGTAGTAATCAAATCCGCAAGATGCCCATGGTCCTCCACAGTGAGTCCCACCCTCGATTCTCTTGCCTGCAGCTCCTCAATGTCACGTAAAAGTACTTGGTTTCGGTTAATCAAACTCCCCAGTTCTCTACGGCTCCAACAACGCAACGCCATAAGTGACCGCTTGAACTTCATCGAAACCATCTCCCTAGGGTCCCCCAACGCACGTCTGCTCCAAGCCTGTTGCACTACACGGTAGGACTGGGGATAGTGGAGCCAAATGCTCTCGAATAGGAGCCTGCTGGATTTCGGCCAGATCCTGTCGCCACCCAGATTTATTAACAGCGGGTAGTGCTCCGAGCCAAGGCGAACCAAATGATGTACCAAACAGTATGGAAAAGCAATCAGGCCGACAGAATTGAGCAGGGTGCGATCAAGCCGCTCCAGAATACGCGCTCCCCCGTTCTTCCCATTGCACCAGGTAAATTGGTTGCCCGAAAACCCCATATCAGCAAGCTGAAGGTCCTGCATAAAATCAGCGAAGCACTGCTGCTCACTGCCATAGAAGAAAGGCCGACCTCCCCGCTTCTCCTCCTGGCCCATAATCAAGTTGAAGTCACCAGCCACCAAGAGAGGGGGAATTGTCACAGTATGTTGTGCAGATAGCGTCCCAAATCGCGCGGCGTCCCTGAGGCACCCTTGGACCATAAACAAAGCAACAGTTGAGGGTGCAATCTTGCCGAGGAGTAATCGAACAGGCCACCATAAAGGCCTAGACCGCCGTGAGAGCTAACTTGATCTCTTCCTTCCACAGCACAGTAATTCCAGCCAATATACCCAAAGATGGATGAAACCCAAAATTTCAATCCTTCCCAAGGATCCAGTTAGCATCGCGCCGGGAAAAAGATTGCATCTTGATCTCCAGTAGCACAACAACCTTGACATTGTACTCCCGAACCAGACGCTGCAAATAGGCCCTCGATTTGCTCTTCCTAGAACCTCTTATGTTCCACGTGATGATACGCATAGTAGTCATATGGTTATTAGCTTCCGACATCCCCAACCAAACAAAAACAGCTTTCCAGCAAACAGCTTCTGGCCTCCATGCCCCACGAAACACGGTCAGCGAGAAGTCCCGATTAATGGTCACCCTCATCCGGGATGGGTGCACCATCAGCCCCTGAACCGCTCTGCCGAAGTGGCAAATTCACCTGGTCGACAGTGGCAACATTGGCAAGCTTCCCAGCCTGCGAAGGCTTAGCCGGCGTAGGCCTCTGCACCCCATCCTTGACCGTCCCCCGAACTCTGCTTCTTCCCCGGAACCTAGGCGGACCATTACTACCTCGAGATGTGCTGGCCCCGTCAAACCCCTAGCTGTGCGGCTGTGAACGACAACCGGAGGCCTCTTGATCAAACCCCCGGGGCTCTTGCGATTGTTCTTCCTCCGCTGCACAATCATCCAAGGGCCCAAACCGTGCCCCTCGCCGTGTACATCCCGCCTCTCTGACCGGCGGTCATCCTCAGGTCCCTCAAGCCCATTGCGGCCGAGAGCCTCAGTCACCCCTGGGTGATCCTCACGCACCTCATCTGTGGTCGTGGTGTCGTTAATGTCAGCTCCTCCGGCTTTGACTGATTTGCAAGAATTCTCCAAAGGTCCGACATGACCGCAAGCGAAGCAAATGCGTGGTAGCCCTTCGTATTCAAAGGGTTGAAAGACCCTCCCGTAGTCCCCAGAGATCCAGATGCCTGGCTTGAGAGGTTTTGCAAGGTCCACCCGAACACAAACTCGCGCAAAAGACGAGCGCTCTAAGCCCGCCGTCCAGCCATCAAGAAGAAACGGATCACCAATAGCTTTGGCAATTCGAAGAATATTGTCTACATCCCAGTAGATAACGGTGGGACCAGGAAGCCTAACCTAGACAGGGGCGTGCATTACAGATGTGGAGTTAGGGTTGAATTCCGGCGACCACAGGTCAAGACCCATGGCTTGGCCAGCGATCTGCCAGGGCCCGCCCAACCAGATGTCATTCCTCTCACTTATCGACCAAAAATGAAGGCAAAAGTAGTTGGCCGTGAGGTCAAAAATCTTGAAGCTGTTAATATGGCCCCATCGTTTGAGTAAACCCCTCTCAATGACATGGAAAGGCAGGGTATTTCCATAGAGGTGGCCCACCAGGTCAAACTTGTGGAAATCCAGGCGCCTCAAACAAGCTTCTGGTGACATAATCACATCCCCTCCCTCCACATACTCGGGGATATCCACTGCGCGCATTTTGACATCAACATCTGCCGGCCGTACGTGCGAAATCACCGTGTCACTATGCCTGGGAGCACCGTTGGCAGTTAAGGCCTCCCAGAAGCTCACCCTATTCGCAGCGGCTGGACGGGTCACCTCAGGGATATAAGGAACCTCAGCTCCAATCCTGACTCCATGGGCTTCCTCCCCATTCTGCTTCAGCTGCTCCTGTACAGTCTTACACAATGAATCTCCCTCCTGGTCATCCCCAACAACCACTACGGACGCACGGGGAGGAAGCTTCAGGGCCGACTGGCCTCCAACAGAGGGCGAAGAACCCTTGCGAGTGGGAGAGTCGCTCTGGGAATAACGGGCTCTTCTGCTGCTCCTCTGGGTAGTTCCACCCGCCATTAGGGCTGCAGGAGACGCAGCCCGAGCACTAAGAAAGCCCCACGCCTGGGCCGGAGAGGACCCATCAAAGAGCGCCGGTCGCGATCCCGCCAGCCACATGACCCTACAGTACGTAGCACCACAACCCCTTTCGATCGCTACTTCGCCAACGCTTCACGCCTCCGCTACACGCCTCCGCCTCCGCCTTCGCTTCACGCCTCCGTCTCTGCTTCAAAACCCTAGTTCCATCGAACCCAGCCCATGTGTCTTCTAATTACGTTTTATAAAAAAATGTTCCTGAATTTTCTAATTTTCTTGATATCAAGACTATTTTCATCGAATGGAAAACTATATTTACTTGAAGAAGCCTAATGATGTCTAAGTTTTACAAATTGTACCATCACAAAAATTAATTCATTCCTCTTCTAATCTATTATAAAATTAAATTGGACAATTTATTTGTCATTATAAAATATGTTTTTACTTGTATTACACGTTATTCTTTCAATTAATTATTATGATGCTTCGTATTAATAAATTATAAATTTAAAAAGACTAGTTGGTCATGCATTTGAAAACCGCTTAGAACATTTAAAACTCATTTCTTGAAGATAAGTTCTTGTTTTTATACAATTGTATAGATTTATTTAGCAACAAAGATATTAACTTTTACATATGAAAATTATTTATTAATTAATATTTTAGAAAGATACGTTTAAAGATTATTACTATTTCAATATAATAGTTATTTTAAATTTATTAAAAAATTTGTAATATGATTTTAAAAGTTAGTTGTGTAATTAAATTTAAAATTTTAAAAAGTAATTATTTTGATAATTTTTAATCATCAATTCATTTTTATTATTTCGATCAAGTTAATTTTTATTCTCACATGACCAAAAAAGCTCTCAATTGCATGTATTTATAAAGATTTTTATTTTTCTCTTTCAAACTTTTATTTTTTTTTTAACTCTTTTAAAGATATTTTCACAAAATTTAATATTTATTAAATTTGTGTTGTGGAAATGATTTATAATTACAAATTGCATGCATATTTGCAATTTTATTAATTTTTTATTACCTATATGATTACTACAGTTATAAACTTTTTTTTGACTCATAATTTATTTTTCATGATTACATATTTAGATGAAATATATAAAACTTTGTAAACATTGATTTAAATATTTTTAATTTTTATCAATCTAAATAACTTTATTTTTTATTTTATTTAAACTAGTTTTTAATGCAGAGGTTATTTCATACTATAAAATGATTTTATATTTTATCTATTTTGATTTTTCTTTTCTAAAAATTTATATATACAATTGCCATAATTAAAAAATACATTTTTTATGTTGCACACATTTCTTTTATGTTATAAATTTGTTATATGTTACACTAAGATTGCTATCAAACTGATTTTAAATAAAAAAATTTTTAATAACATAATACAGATATAAAGTTAAAAATTTCGATTCAGACTTGTGTACATGGTTTCTTATTTTTCATACTCTTTCATATCTTGTCAATTATGTTATATGGATGCTATTAATGTTTCACACGTCTTTGCAACTATTTGGATATGAAAACTAAACCAAGCATTTAAATATTTTTAATTTTTTTATAGTTTTTAAATTATAAATATTTTAGTAATTAAATAATTATAAATAAGGAATGTAAACAAAAACATCACTTAAAATAAATAATAAAATGTTTTCGTAATCTAAATATCATATTTCAAAAATATTTTGATATAATCATCAAAACTAATGAAATATGTGTATGTGAAAAAAATAAACGGACCACCGACACCGACGAACAAATACGGAAGGCGATTTTGACGACAACACTTTGACGACGGATTACAAACGGACCACCGACACTGGCGCTTGGACGATGGTGGAGTTTGCCACGGAGCATTCCAACGAAGGCAGTGATCACGTTGGAGTCAGAAAGCATAGCAAGTCGAAGCATCTGCATAGAGGGAAGTCTTTCGACGGCAAAGTATCTTACAACTCGGTCAAAGGAGAGCGCATAGGTACCTCACTTCTTTTGACTAAGTTTTCATTGGGTGCTGTTTCTAGCGCCGGATAGGGGCGGGCAAATCTGTCATTTGACTTTTCAAATTTCAAATTTGGAACCCTACCCCGTTTTCCTGTGGCCTCTGCACGTTGTAGTGATGGAACATGACTAAAGCCCCTGGTTGTGCTGTAGAATATATAATTCTCACCATGCAAACTTAATTGCGTTGGCTGTGGGCTATCTACGAGCTAGCATTTGACTTGCCTCAACCAACTTTTTTTGTGCTATGCTCTCTCTGTTGATCTGCAGCTGAATGGCAGGCTCCAAAGGAAGGAAAAGTAACAGGAAATCTAGAAGCTGTGGAAGTGCTTCTCCTAAGAGGGAATATGAGGAGATTGCCACGGGTGAAGCCACTGGAGGCAAGAGGAAGAAGGGATTGGTCATTGGCATGTCTGTTATCGATGGAAAGGATGGATATTTTCTGCATGAGCTCGAAATATCAAATATCTCCGCTGACTCTTCCAGTGCTGATGTGGGAACCCTAGAAGATGTTGCGACCTCTGTTACCCCGATGCTGCCGCTGTTGCAGACTGAATGTGAGCAGGGAGGAATGTCTGGGGAACCCGCAGGGAACTATGGGATGTATGGGGGCAATCTGGGTTGCTTAGATAGTGGTGCCTCCAGATGACATGTGGCACTCGCATCAACAGTGAAGAGAAGGTGAACTTGCTGAAACATTCTGATACCTCTGGGGATAATAATGCTCGTGCCTGTGAACTTAGCTTGGTTATTTCGGACAAAGTTGTAGAGGGTATGCCTGAGCCTGGTAGTGATACCCTGCTGGATAGCACAGCCCTACCGACTGCATCCAGTGCAGCGGCATAGGTCAATAGAGTTAGTTTTAAGGAATCATTAACTTCGAAGGCCACTGTGCTAAATGAAGCAGTGACTTCCTATGTCAAGCTGACTGTAGTAGATTTCAAGGCCATGGCTGCTTCCATGGCTGACTCTGTTGATAATGATGGGATCATCATGTCAAATGAGGCCCGCCAAAGGCGAATTGAGTTCCGTTCCACAAGTTCGACTTAGTGGGCTGAGTGTATGGCAATACTCTCTTTTTTTTTGTCATCGCTCGGGTGCTTCAGAGGCGCTGGGGGCGCCTTAAGAATTTTAGAATCCTGGACATTTTCTCGGGTTGCTTTTGCCGTCACTCCGATTCAATGGAGGACAAGAATGCGGTATGGCTAGGAGGCCCATGACAAGTACCTGGCCAGGCCATGGGTTTGGACCTATGAAATCCCGATTTCTGACCAAGTGCCACGACGGCGATGTGCGCCGCAGTATGGGTTAGGTTTCCGACCCTCCCCCTCATTTACATGGACTTCGAGAACATACTAAGAATCGCAAAATCAGTGGGAGATTCAATTCTTCTTGATGGTTGGATGGCGGACATGCAGCGTTCGTCCTTCGCCCGGGTGTGCTTTAGGGCAGACTTATTAAAGGCATTGAAACCGGGTATTTGGCTGAGGGGGCAATGGGACACTCTTTCCATCCGTTTGAGTATGAGGGGCTTCCTAAAATTTGTTTTTCGTGCAAAATTGTGGGTCACTTTGCTGAGGAGTGCAAGCTCGGGAAGAGGGGTATGACTGCGTCCGCACCTTCTGTGGGAGATGGGAGGACCTCGCTGTTGGGAAGACTTCATCGTCCATGGTGCCTCATGGGAACTCCGCTACCCCTCGTGATCGCAACTTGAATTCGCAAGGGCCGCCTGCTGTGACGTCCGTGCACCCTTGCTAGAACATGATCATTGGCAGGTCCTACATGGTTGAGAGGATGTCCCTTAATACAGCAAATCATGGACCCATGTTGGATGACGAGGAGGGTACCAAGAAGGAGAACCTTGGCCCGTGGATGGTGGTATAACCAAGGAGGTAGAAGCTGGACACAAATGTATAAAAAAATTACTTAGGTAACTGGGAGCTCCATAATGCACATGGGATGGCAACTGGAGCAAAGAAGGCCGAGGAGGGTGGTGGTCGGAGTGGCAGAAAGAGAAGCATCTCCAAAACTAGAGGGAGGATTCTAAGCAGAAGAGCTCGAAGCCCCCAAGTGTCAGATAGTAAGGGGAACGCACCATTGCTGGCTAATGATCAGGCGCTGGACATTAATAGACGTTATGATGTTATCTATTGTAATGAGAGTTATGAGGATTTCCTCCTCGCTACACTTCGTGGAGTGCAGTAAACATCTCAGTTCCCTACAGGGACACTGGCATTAGATCCATTATCATGGGTGGCAGACATGGAAGCACTTACATATCTGGGGTGTTGTAATTCATTAAGGTCGAATAAGATGGGCATCGCCTTGCTGCACGATGCTCTTGCCAAGACCTTGGAAGGAGGGGGGCTAAGGCCAACACTCTGGCTGGTGCACTGCTATTCCATGATGTAGAGAGGTACAACTAACACCTTTTTAATGACTAAAATAGTAGTATGGAATATCAGGGGCATCCATGGCAAGAAGTCGTGGAGCTACTTGCAGAGGCTTGTGAGAGAAAGGAAGATTGGGGTGTATAAATATATTTCAGCAAGTGTGAATTAAAAGAACTACAAAAATATTTTACAGTTAGTACCTCTCAATTTATTATATAGTAATGTTTCAAAGAGGAACTTAATAGATTCATGTTAAACATTGCTAAAGTTTGACGTACATGATCAAATTCTTTATTAAATATATTATTCAATCATATATATCATACATTAAGTCTTAGCTAATGCAACAATTTCTACATTTGATGTGATGAGATCTACTTGGTATGATTTTGTCATATCCAAGAATTAAATATCTTATTGTTCATTTTATTAGTTCATGACAATATATTTATAAACTTTTTTAGCTAAAATTTTTTGTTTTGTTATCTTAAAACTAATGTAGAACTATATTAACAAAATAAATTTTAGATATTTGTTTAAGCTTAATATAAATTTTTTAAATATTTTTTTAATTATTTTTAAAAATTCTTTTGTATGAAACAAATATATTATTTTCTTAATAATTCATCCACTCTCTTATTGAACCCCTCTTAGCATTATGTAAGGAGCTCATTTGCTTAAGGTGAATGTGCAAGACGCAAATGAAGTACAAGGAGTAAAATAAAAGGAACTTAATGAAGCATAAGCAGACAAGTTGATATTTGAAATGAAGAGTTAATAGCGTACAGGGCAAGTGACCAAGCTTAAATAATAAACAAAGAAAAAGAACAGTTTTGAGCAGAAGGTTCTGTTTAACAAAACTATAAATTAATCTTTCATAAGGATTAATTTCATTATTTTAGGCATTCCTGATTAAAAAAATCAATAAAAATGTTCATTTTGACACACGTTCCAAAAAAACTTCGCAAAAAACGTCGAAGTGATGGTAAGGTGACAAAATTTTTCAAGTTCTCTATGAGCAATATGACACTTCCAACATGTTTCTACTCTTGTAAGTATGCCCACCTCTCTTATTAGGTATATCTCATGCACATTAGACTCACAACCCTTCTTTTATAGAGAATCTAGGAAAGTTTTTGATTGTTTCCAATTAGGATACTGCTAATGTCTTTTTGAATGTGTGAACAAAAAATTCATTTTTGATGTGATGACATCTCTAAAAAGATTGCTCTTTAAACTCACACTAATAGGTAACATTTTTCTGTTAGATGAACCAACATGGAATTTCAAAGAGTAGGAATTCAAAACAATTGCCATCTTTGAATCTATCGTGAAGAGGTTGGAATGTGCTCCAAAGTTTTTCACTATAATTAGAAAATTCTAGTATTGGAAATGATGGTCCTCAAATGGTTTCAATTTTTTGTCTCAATACTAAACCTTTGTAAGTTCCAATATGGATCTCATTGGAACACCTTCCAATCAACTTGGTCAATAAATAGGCCTTATTCTGAATCATGTTAGCAGTTAGGAAGTCATTAAAAGTATTGCTATGACAAAATCCTTAACATGATCCCATGGGGCTCTAGTCTATGTTTTGGTCAATTTTGCTAAAAGTCTTCCATTAGATATTAGAATCTCTAGAATATTTGGTGCAACAATGCGTCATGGAAAAAAAATTAAGTAATAAAAATTTCCAAAATATTATTAAAGCAACTATAATAACGATTTTCAATGGTCCAATGCAAGCAAGAAAGAAGTTCTAAACCCTTATATGTAAGAAAATGAGAAGATGAGACAACTCCAATTAGTGAAGTAATAAGTAATGTGAAACTTCAAACTTTGGTAGCCATTAATGTAGAGAACAATATCGACACCCCACTACATCACAAAACATCAACACATGATAAAAAAAATTAATTATAAAAGGAACCATCTATTTAATGATAATATGATCAATTTCAATTACAATTTGAAAAGTAAGAGTAAACAATATCAATCTAATTTGAAACTTAGGAACGACGTGTCACTTAAACAACAAGTAGAAATTCAATCTCTCGAATGTTCGAATAAAGATCTCTAAGAAAAAGTAAAGACTCTCAAGCTTTCTAGGGTAGACTTGAATGGCTTTATAGTGGTTAATAATGATGGGTTAATAAGAAAAGGCACTAAATGAAATATTAAAAAATTGATTTGTCTAAAACTGACCAAAAGATGCTTTCAAGAATCTCAGAATGTTGGTATTGTAGATTGTAATTAATAATGTCCTGCTTTTTAACATAAATGGTGTAGTTGGTTCAAAAATTTCATGAAGCCTTAATAACGTTTTCAAATTACACAAAATTAAGTTAATTTCAATATGTAATGCTTTGCATGTAATAAATAATCGGACATCCTTTGATGGGTACGAAAATTTCACTATTGTTATGCAAAATTTCTAACAAAGTATAGGTGTTTTAGTTGTTGTACTTGCAATTTAAAAATGAAAATTAAGAATATTTTCTTCACATTGTGATACATAAATGACGTGTTACTTTTTTGTGTATTCCAACAATTCGTTTATTAATAGAAGAGATTTTTGGAGCAATTTATGATTGACGAAGGGGTCTAATTGTGCTCCCTAAATGGAAGGGACACTCAAATGTCTTTGCTAAGGTTTAGAAATATAAAGGTAATTCTTGTGGATAGAAGCTCAATGAATCATGACTTGCTCAATGACTTTCTAAAATAGTGGCTATCAACATTTGAACAAGTTCTTGTTATACCAATTTATATTATTGATCATTTCTCCATTAGTAATTAAATCTAATCCTGGATAACTTTGGATTGAAAGGATAAAATTGTCTCTAGTGGTTGCCTAGAATTGGAGTATTCCAATTTCTAAATCAGGCAAGAGGGCCCTAGCTTACAAGTTGAAGAGAATTAAGCTTACCATAAAGAATGGAGCAAAACATAATTTGGTAATATTTTTTTGAAGATAGAAGTAATAGAAAAAATAACATGTTATGGAAAAGGTAAACAACTTCAAAGAGTTATAAATGAGTTATCAAGGATAAAACAACTAAACCTTAAGATAACTAACCACGGTTGCTAAAATGGAGTAAAGGTATGAAGAAGACATTTAAGAATACTAAGGGAAACATTTTTGGAATTCTATAAGACATTTTAGAATTTTAAAAGCCACCACCAATTACAAAAAAACACAAAGAATTCTTCAAAAAAACTTCTTGAAAAGCTACAAAAATAATTGTAATAATAAGTTCTTAAATTGGTACATGTATTTTATGCAATAATAATGGTGAACGGTGCGGCAACAAGTAGTACACAGTGTAACACTGGTGGATAGGTGATTCACTATGGGTTCTAATTTCAGTGAGTAGCAATAATAGAGAGGAATTGACACTTCAGGTGTGCTTTGGGATCAATATAGATTGAAGAGAGTTAGCACGAGTTGATGAGTTAGCACTAATGGTAGTGGTAAGTCAACTATCATAGGTGGATGATAGAAAAAAAGCCCAAAAATAAAATTATTCCTTTTAAAAATCAATTTTTATGAAAATTTTGTACTAATGGATTTGTGAGATGGTTGAAGAGAAGGCAAGATGAAAATCTCCAAAAGATTTATAATTAATCTTTAAACAACTTGAATTAAACTATAAATGTAAATAAATTGATGAACTAATGAAAAATATAGAAATGTGCAATAAGGGTCTAATTGTAATTGATACCCACAATGATAGTGATAACAGAGATAAATGACAAGTATAATGGCTAATCTTCATAGGACTCCAAGCTCGAATAAAACTAGCACATCTCCAAATTGATCCTACACATGATGTATTGGATACTACAACATCAGATGCATAAGAGCTAAAAGATAAGTACTACATAGCTTAGGAATGGTGATAAAAACACAAATGTCATCCACACAATGTTCAATAAAAAGCAAATGAAGGGTAATATATAAAGAATTAAAGACCCAAGTTGGAGTTAGGACTTCAAGTGGGCTTTATTAGCCAAATACATTATGGATTGCTTGACATCTCACTTTTCTTGTCAAAAACAATTGGAAGGTGCTTTGTTTTATGATTCATAGCCTCACTAAAATGTAATATGATGCTCAATCAATAAGAAAATATGGAGAAAATGAAACAAATTATTTTTTCAATGCACTCTTCATGTGCATGAAGATTTGATGGGATTCATGTTTTATTTTACAAACATTTTTTCGTCATATTTCAAGATGATATTTATGATGTAATAAATGATTTTTAATTAGTATCTCATCACAAAAAGAATGTAGTTGTGCTAATTTAATTTTCCTTCTGAAGATTAATTGCAATACATCTTTCAAAGACTTTATGACATTGTAGATGTATAGTTTCTCAAATAATATTCTAGGTTGTTGGTAATTAGCCTATAGTGTTTCCCACCTAGCATCATCTCAATGGAGCAATCAGCTTTTGCTAAGGAAGGGGAAATCACAAAAAATATCTTGCACGCAAAAGAAATCATACTTTCATAAGGGCATCTTAACGATTTAAATGATGAGATCAAATTTAATAGCTCTATTATCAAGCTAGACCTTGAGAATCTATTCAATAATATATCATAGTGAAAACATGCACTACACAACTTTAGCTACAATAGTTAATTTATTAATCTAGTCATGAGTGCCAACAATATAAGCTTGTGTTAGTCATTATTAACGAGGAAAGAAATAGGTCCATATAACTCTCCTATTAATTAAAGAATGGTAGCCCTCTATCCCCATTTCTTCTCCACATTGTAGCTAAGGCACCAAGAAGAGGTTTAAACAATATACATAAACAAGGTAAGTCAAAGCATTAGGCCACTCCAAGTGGTTGTCAACGAAAGTTGCATTTGTGCTTCTTAGATTGCCTTATAGACTTTTCAAAAGGTGATGAACACTCAATAAAAATATCAAGTTATTCCTCTATAATATCCATGGCACATTAAGTCTATAGATTAATGTACAAGTGATTTTCTTTATTGGATGTACAAACACAAAACACAAGCAGGAGAACATCGACAAGGAGCTCCGACTTTAGAAAAAATACTACCTTACAATCCTTTAACAGAAAAGCACAATATTCAAAGGTAGGAATAAGAGGTTCACATTAAAAACTAGATTATCAAAAAATGGAAAAATAAATTACACTTAGTAGGAGGTAGTACTTGTTAGTCATGTCATCTAGTTAATAACACTTTATGAGTCTAATGATATCTTATCTTCTCCATATTGTTATTAATTTTGTAGATAGTTTCATCAATGGTTTCCATTAGGGTGATAGTGATTTGTTGAACAAGCACCATTTTGCTAGTTAGAACAAGATTAGCTTCCCCTATGAAAAGTATAGATTAATAGTTAAGAAATTTAAGGATTATTATGATGCATCATATAATGTAAAGCTTTTTAGAAGGTCCACACCTCAAATGTTATCTATTTTACATGCATGAGATGCAATTTACTTAATAAAAAATGTTGTGGAGCAAGTAAACTCATTCGGAATCAAATAAAGAGAATCATACTCACTATTTTGTATTTTGCAACAATTAGAACAAAATAGATGATTTGACACTTAACAAGGATGGTAAATTCATTATCAATTTAAGATGGGATAAGCTTATATGTAATTAATTACTTTATTCATAAGTCAGAAAAACATAATGTAGAACAATTATCAACCTTCCAAAATCTCTCTATTAATGCCTTTTGTGCTTATAAGGACTCTCAAATGAATCTTATAGAGCCCCTTTGTAATGAATCATGGCATTAAATAAATCCAACATCATGATTCATGAAATGCTTCTACAAAGGTGGAAGTATAATCCCACAAACTACATAGCTATTGCAGGTTTATTGTTCTACCATCTCTTTCTAAAATCTTGGAGATAGAAAATCAAAACAATTCAATGAGCAAATATTCCTTGTCATTTCGATGATAGAGTTGAACATAATACTTAAGCAATTTTCAAAATGTTGCTTAATTATGTGAAGAAGTTCAATAGATCATCAAAAGGTAAAATATGAATTGCTTCCTTGATTTTTTAAGATCAATTAAATAATAAAAAGTGGTTTAATGGATTCTGTTACTAATGGATTTGGACAAATTAAATTGTAATGGATTCACTAGAAGGAGCCAAGGCCCTATAGGTTGTGTTTGTGTGATTGGAGACTACTTGGCAAAGCTATTAAAGCACTCTCAATTTACATAGTACCTAAAAAAATATATCAATTGAAACCATTGAAATACTATTTGGTTTAAATTTATGTGATAATGAAGAGCTATAAAACATCATTATAGAGTCAAACAATCAATAAATTTTTATAGTGATGCATAAAAGCATTGGAATCCATCGCTGTATCTTAATCCTACTAAATAGAAGAATCAATTTCATTGAAAACTAGTTCAATTCTAACCCATTTAGGAAAGGAAATGTAGTAACAAAGTGGTAGGCTTAAATAGCTTGTAACTATTTTCATTTAGAGGTTCTAAATTCATAAAAAATTCCAAAAGTTTGTAATGCTTTAATTAAGCTTGATGTGGAGTGGTGGTTATATATTCATATACTAATCATAAGGAAAGCCATCCCACTATTTCCACCATGATCAAATGTCTAAAATGTGTTCACACGATCATAAAGGCTAAATTTGATTTGTTCTTCTAAAAATTACTGAGCATTTGATGACTAAAAGATTTAACCGAAATCTCAAAGAACCACTAGATTTTATCATGTATCATTTTTTTAGCTTAATGAATCAATTTTGATAAGCTACTTTGGGTTCACAAAACTCATGTCGAGTGAAATTCAAACAAAATTTGTAACAACTTCTACAATTCCATACCTACTACCATTGAGTGGCAATCCTAGTCTTCCAATAGGACTGTATTGAACAAAAAATAATTATGGTTTGTTGGAAGATGCACTTTCAACAAAACTTACAGAAGTATCAATTTGAGAAAATGTTCTCGCTTCAGAACTTCCTCTTACTAGAAAGGATGTTATTTTGATGCCAGTTTGAGTGTTCTTAGTCAAAAGGAATTAATGGTTAAGAACAAAAGCAAAGATTTTTGAAATATTTTTTTAAAAATATATTTTCAAATAACTATTTTAGGTTGACTATTAAGCTCCAATAAATCTTTGCTAATATTTTTATTTTTCAAATTTCAATTTTTATAATTGTTTTTGTTTAATCTAATTTTGGTAGAAAAATTGAAATAAAAAATTTAGAAATTATAAAAAAGTGCACGAAGTTTTGATGATTTCAATCAAATTGAAGCATACAACAAGCCCAAACAATGGACAAAAAATCAAAAAAAAAAGCAACCCTAAAAAATAAAATAGATTAAAAGGGCTATAATATGAAATGAAAAAAAGTAGAAACACAATTGCAACATTGAATTTGATGCTTATAGTAACCTTATGATTGATGAAATATTAAAAAAAAACAAATGTACTATTTTTTTGACTTGAATGAATGAAGGAAAAAAAAATAAAAGTTTATCTTATAAATGAAGATAAGGGTGTTAGAGTTCAAAGAATGAGGGACACAATTAATGGAAATAACAATTAACAACTATTGTTACTTAAAATTTATGACTTGAATAAATTCTTCATTCTTTAACTTAATTTTGGTATTAAAAAATATAATATTTTTAAACATATTACAACTAAATATAGTTACCTAACATTCTCATAAGTTGTTGTTGATAGAATGGCTCGCATTCAATAACTATTCGGAAATAGTATTTTAAAATAAATAATTGGACAGTGGCCGAATGTTGTTCATAAAATAACTATCACAATTCATCGAATATCATTTGGACTTTTTGAGTCTTGAATAGATCAAGATAAATAAGAGATACATGATTGATTTTAGTATAGATTATTAGATTAAAAAAATAGTTTTGTAAATATAAGGTAAATGATAGAAACATGATAGATTTTAAATATAGACTATTAAATAAAAAAATGTTTGATTGAATCAAGGTAAATGATTGATTTTAATCTAGACCATTATATTATAAAATATAACAATTAGATAGATAGATTTAAATCTACATAGTTTACAAACAGGATAAAATTTTGACTGTTCAATCTTGAAAATTGTATGACTTAGCAATTGCATTTAAATTAACACATTTTGGAAAAGTGGATGAACATTTGTATGTTTTACCACAATCAAGCAAGGATTTCCATCAACATGTTTTAGAGAGGCAAATGAAATTTAGATTGTTTAATATGACAACAAAATCAAATATGGCATTACGTCTTTCATATTTTTGAAGTGATATATGCAAAATAAATTGGGAATTTTGTAACACATTGTTTGTTTGCACATGAAATAGTTGTATATAAGCTTTACTTGTGCATATACAGCCAGCCAAAAATATGAGTTTGGCTACCCGTTAGTTTGCTTTTGAGATCAAGACTCTTGCTTACTAATAAGCACATAATATATTTGAGAGTGACTCTATGACTAGATAGCCTCACATATGGGTTCAAGAGTCATGCCTTAACTCTATACTTAAGAAATGTTCAGGCATAGGTTAGTTATAACAAGATATTTTTTCTTAATTTACTTTATACATCTTTTGAAGACGTTTTGAAAGACGTGATCAAGATCGATTTCTAAAAAGGTAAATGTTTGGAATCCTCTGTTACATAATATAATTAATTTAAATAAAAATTATAGTGATGATGAAGTTTAATTTTTACACTTTATAAAAATAATTTCAATCATGCTAAATATTTCAATAAAAGTAAACATTAAATTATTAAAATTAAATTCAAAATTATTCTCTTAGTAATCAATTACTCAAATAACGAGAATCATCAAAGGATCTAATATTTTCTCTTATGTAATTTCTTTGATTAGCATAAACATCAGTTATCAAAAATCTTAAAATTCACTTAATAAATTTTATTATAAATACTTAGGTGTTATCATCACATAAAACATCATAATTGGTGTTCAACTCCATAACATATTTAATTCAATACTTTGTTTAGACATGATTGTAATTCTCGTTGGTTTAACATTATACTTATAGTTGAATAAACTATAACTATCCACTATTATTTATATATATGTTTCTCTATCAAGTTTTGAGAACAAGATTCACATTTAATCTCCCATAAAGTTTTTGAAAAACAATGGCCCTTGTCATCAGTAGAATGGAAGTAAACTTATATGTCATATTAGTATCAAGTGATTAGTTTAATAATTTTAACCTAAAGTGCAACGTAGAAGGCAAGCTCTATATGGGAAATTATTACACTAAGGGCTGTATCCATTACCTCCAACGTTTGAAAGTTTAGCCATTCTAAAGTTATCTCTCAAACACTCATTTACTTATATTTAAATTTTTATCAACCCAATAATCATTTGGTTAAAATCTATAATAGATTGAACTATTGGAGTTTTAGATTAATTATTTGAAACATTCAACAAATAGTTAATAAACAACACGATAATTTTTTTATCACTAAAATATATTGTAAGAACCAATTATTCGATATAACTAATACAAGACATAATTAAGATTCTAAATAATTAAAATTTTATCCGTAAATGGTCATCTTATCTCTCTTGTCTTGTTTATCACTTACTATGATCCATTGTCATATGCCTATGTATTACTTAATATTTATGCATATTTTGACAATCTAAATCATCCACTAATTCAATTTATATTTCTAAATATAATTTTCACTCTTGTCAATGATGTACTAATAGTTGTCATGGATCTCTTTAGGTAGTGATTAGTCCCGACAAGACTCATAAGTATTATCTATGTCCAACTAAATCAATTTTATAAGGGAAGTAAAGGTCCTCCATTGTTTCATACCTACATTAACTCTTTATATGTTTTACCTTATGCCGCAAAATATTATTTTCATTAGTTATTATGATGTTTAACATTGACATGTTATATATTGGAAAAGTCTAGTTCGAAAAAAAATTTCCAAAAATATAACGTAAATCATTTTCAACAGTTAAAAGTATTATCACAAAAAATTGGTTTACCTCAAAAGTTTAAATATTTACTAAATTTTAATTACATATATCATTAGTTAATGAATCAAAACCTTAAAATGATATTTTTTTAGATTCTTAATAATTTTATATATTTTCTATATTACATTCATTAAAAAATTTATAAAAACTTTTTAAAAGCTTTTGTGTGCTTAAAAGGTTTGGTATTTTAATAATATCTCAACATCATTTTATTTTTCTAACTATGATCAAGTTAATTTTTCTTCTCGAATCACAAAGGAAGCTATATAATTACATATAATCATTAAAATTTTAATTTTTTTCTTTTCCAATTCTTTTACACTAATAAATATATTTTTACGATATTGCAATAATTGTTAAATTAGCGTTCTAGAAGTGATCTTACATGGAAAATTAGATAAATATTTAGAAACTTTTTTAATTTTTTTATCTTAGTGGTCTTTATAATTATAAATGTTTTAGTACAAACAAGTTGTTTTCGTGATTGTAATATTGGATAATGTATTGTTATAAATTTGCAAACAATCATTGAAATATTTGAAATATTTTGAATTAAAAATAAATTTATGTTCAATTATGTTTTAAAATATGTTTTAATGAACAAGAACTTTAGCAATGCAATATATTTTAATATTCTTGGTCCATTTTGTTATTCCTTTTCCAAATTGGATATTTGTTATTGCTGCACTTCTAAGATCAATTTTTTCAAGTAGCACACATTGTTTTTTTAGTCTAAATTTGTTGTAGGTTATATTTCGACATTTCTTAAGTTAATTTTTGCCAAATAAAAGCTTTTAATGACATAGTACCCAAACAAAGTTAAATATCTCAAAACAGAAATTATGTTTACATTTCTCTTTTACTCATCTCCTTTCATATTTTTTTTTATTTATGCTATACGTTTGTTATTTATAACTCTCACTTTGTTTGACATTTTTTATATGAAAGAACATAAAGTTTAAATATTAAAGTTTAAACATTTAAGCATAAAATGTTTTATAATTCATGAATAAGAAATAGAGATTATTGATCTTTTGAAATGTTCAAAATATATGTATAATATATCAAAAAAAAGTTGACATGACCTTCAAAACTAGTAAAAAATGAAAATATTAGAAAACGATATATAAAAAAATTAATAAAACAAAAATGAAGAAGTCAAATATTAGGAAATTGAGCAAAATATTGTTCCATTAAATTTTAAAAGATTGTTTATTTTATAAAATAATTCAGATAAAAAGATTTGATGAATAACAAGAAACTAACAAATATTATAAAATAAAATAAATGTATAAGTTATAAAAAGAAAAAAAAAGTTTATAGTTATAAGAAATATAGAATTATATAAAATTTTTAAAAATTTTGAATATTTTTATGCTATGTAAGCTAAGAATAGTTTATAATTAACATATATCAATACAAATAAATAATGAAAGGAACTTAGAGGAGCTTCAAATTATATACAAAGTTTGTTTACTATCTATGATAATGCTAACAAAAGGTCAATGTCAAATTTCTCACCACAAATAATCACTAAGTGTTATATTTCCAACTTATATAATACAAGGATATAGAACACTTCATAATAATCATTTTTCAAATCTTTTACTTGTTTTAGTAAGTTTTTTATTTTAAATAAATTAGTTATTACATTTAGTTCGTGGAAATCTTTTTATGCTTATTATGGCTAAAGTATTTCATAACTAGGTGAAAGCTTTTAACATATAGAAGTCCTATTATGGTTGAGAACATATCTATGTTTTAAATTTTTAAAAAACTAATTTGATAAAAAGAGTTCACATAGCCAGACTATAATCGATAATTCTTTAAAACATGTAAAAATTTTAAATTTGTAAATATTTTGATAATTTAACTTTATAATTTTCTTTCATAGTTTTTACTTTGCTTTACATTTATAACACAAATTTTTTTATTTATTTATATTTTAATGTTACAAATTATTTTTCATTATATAATTGTTTTTGTTAATTTATTCGTTAATAATAATAAGACAAGAAAAGACACTAATGATTTAAAAGAACAAAGCTCTAGAAGACATACAAACCACGAAAGATATGATGATCTTTCGAATAAATGTAAGATATCTATAAGAGAAATCATAATAGTAAAAGAAGAAATGAACCTTCTGTTAAGTTACACAAAATAATGACTTAGATATATCTAGTGAGGTGGAAAGACCTAAGAGATATTGAGATTAGAGTATATCCCAAACGTGAAAATATATGTCCCAACTTTTGTTGATAATTATGAACCTCAGGATTGCATTGATTAAAAAAATAGTATGGATGACTATTTTGACCAGCACCAAATGAGTGATCAAAAAAGGCAAATTTATTAAGACTACACTCTGTGTATTATCTATAGGTTCCTCTGAAACTTAGAGAAACAATATACTAATAATCATAAAGAGTTATCCTAAATTTGGAGAAATCTTACGATTAAGTTGTACAATAGAATTATTATAATTACTTATAATATAATAATATAAGATAAATACTAAAAATTGTCTCAACGTCGTGGATTCATTGGAGTGTACATTTATAAGTTCGAGAATTATGAACTTAAATGAGATATAAATGAAGCTAAGTATTTATTTCTTTTACATATTACAATATGTTTATAAAAATATATATATTCAAAGTTTAACTTGAGAAATGTTAGAACCTTAGAGAAATCTTTTCGTATTGCTGAAAATATTAAAAAATGGAAAATTTCTTTTTTAAGACAAATGATGATCCAATTCCTATAAAGCTCGGCATCATCATTTCTAAACCCACTCATATTCGCACATCGTCTACCCCACCACTATAGTTTTTAAACTTTTCAAACATATATTACCATCCACTTCTCCATAAACCTACTTTAACCCAAACCATGTAATTTGGAATCACCTATTTTAAGTGTCATAAAAAGGGACATGTAGGTATAAACTACCCAAATAGATTCATGACTATGAACCTAGAAGGTGTTAAGAATATAAACTATTAGAACAAGAAAAAAATATAATGTTTGATGAGAAAGCTAAGTAAAAATTAAAAAAACATGAAAAATTTCATAGTTAGACTCACCCTTACAAATGCACAATCCCAAGAATACTCATAGCTCACCAACATCTTTAACACCAAGAAAAATTAATAACAAATTTTTTGGATGATCATAGATAATGTTAGTTTCAACAATGAACTATCACCTATAGCTATTAAATAATAAAGAGCTTCTTTATTGTAAAATTCCAACCCATACTCTATGTCATGGATAGATAAAATCTTTCTTCTATTGAGCCACAATGTTATGTATTGTTGAAATTGGCTAAGTTTAGCGATGAGGTTTTATATGATGTTGCACTTATGCAAGTACGTAATCTTATCCTTAGAAGATAATCGCTTTTTGATGTGAATGTGACTTTGAAGGGAAAGACAAATAGGTGTTGTTTTATTTATGAAGAAAAGACCACCACATTACATGATGCTCCACCTAATGAGAGACCTCAATTAGCCTATAAAATTTATAGAAAATTCTAAGCCCACAAATAAAGGAAAGGGAAAGAAAATAAATTTAAGCTTCAATACACTATCTTAGGTTAAGAAGACTTGATCAAGGAGTCTTAATTTGTTTTCTTATAATTGAGTTAGCCACTACCTTACCATGCCTAGCATTTATTGTATAGGCTCATGATAATAAGATATATCTTTTATTGATTTTATTCCTCTATCAGTGGACTTTCAAATTTCTATCTCTATTAAAATGTCTTTATTACCTACAACAACATCTAAAAAAATAATTTAAGTAACAAAAGATAGAAGAAACTAACACTTGCTCATAGAAAAGTTTGAGAATTTTATAAAAGAGATTGTTCTAATTACAAGTATTTCAGAATAGTTTCTTCTCGTAGCATATAAGAAATTACAAGTTCATGAAACTAGAGATTTTAAGAATATTCAAAATCATGGAACTAATATACATGTGTTTGATTCACTAGAAGAGTGAGATTAAGGCAACCTTTAACATTAAGGATTTAGCCTCTTATAAGGTACTATATATAATACGTAGTGTCTCATTTGAGCTTAATTCTCCTATGTTGAGTGAATTTATTCTTTAATTACATTAACATTGAGAGCAAGGACAATGTGAAAAATTTTTAGATAATGAGATAATTTCATGGAAGATTGTAAACATAAAAATATTTTAGTTTGTTGGAAGGCAAACATCTAATCAACAACTCCTGGCATACTTATAATGACTTACAACATATTACCTCACAAATATTAGAATACTTACTATGCCCATCACGTCGATCGATGTCATCGAGCTAAACTCTCACCCACTTGTGGAGGATGACATAGAAGCATCTAGAATTAGGTCACAAACACACCTTACTTGGCATCACACAAGTTTCATAAGTCAATTGGTGCAAAATTTGGCTGAAAATTGCTTAAAAAAACTTAAAATTGAATTTTTTTTATTGATTTCATGACATACCATCATTCATCCCATTTGTCACCATCATCAACACTATCTACAACCATTGTGGTTGCTAAAGCTGACTTGTGTAGCCACATGACCCCAATTGACTTGAGAACAATCTTTGAGCCATGTTAGACATGTGTTGACAAATTACCAAGGACGTTCTACATGACCAGCAACAACCAAGTAGTCCCACCAACCCGTTATATTTTGCATGACCTGTGCTTACATGAAAATAAGACCGATAGCTCTGTCATGCCTTTCGCTCCTCATTGTGCCTCAAACTATTTCATCACTTGTCATTAGTGCCACTCCAAAATACACAACTAGTTTTGAAACTAATTAATTCAATTATTTTTAACTTTTTTATTATATTAATTTTAAAAAAAAACATTATTGATGAACATTTAAGATCTTTATAAATACATATGTTCAGGAGGCTGTAAGGAATGAAAATTATGAAATAGATTTATTTTGTTTGTGTGCTTTCGCTTTACTGAACAAAGTGTTTGTCTTAAACTCAGTTTGAGAGATTCTAACATCACTTGTGAGAGAGAATGATAGAAGGTGAGAGATGTTCCACATAGAGAGTCGATAACCAAAACACTTTTGAGAGACATGGATCGAAAGTGGTAGACCTTCCACGAAAAGACTCGATAACAAATTCTTACCTCCATCAATACCTTAAGGTTATCTATTAACCCAAATCACCACTACATCACTCTTTTACAACTTTGGTGCTTCAAATGTTCATGCCTACATAACTGCATCAAATCATAAGTAAAAAGATATCCCCTTTTAATTATTTTTTATTTTTTAGATAGTAATCTATAGTTAAGAACATGTTTTCTATTAAAGTACTTCACAAAGAGTTTACTTTAAATTTCTATTTTATATGTACAAATTTAAATATGGTGAAAATTATTTTGCCAGATTTTATGCTAAATACCTAAGGTTTTATCACTTACTTATATTGATAATCCACACAACAACTTTGGAATGCCAATCTTTGAATAGTTCTTAAATAATACGCATTCTACTTAACAAAATTTAGTGCATAACATCTTTTTCGATATTTCTTAATAATAAATTGGACATCTTTATTATTATAGGCTCTAATTTTATAACCTAGTAGTCTAAATCTATCAAGCATCAATAACATACGATACTTATAATAACTCTATCCCTTAATTACAAGTATTATTTTTCTTTTTGGATCATTATGCTAATTAATTTATGTATAAAAATATCTTGTGATTTTTTATTAAAAAAAGCAAAATAGTTTTTTTATTAGTTCTCATTTAACCTTCCAACAAAGATAAGAGTTGTCACAAAAGTGTGCAAGTCTATTGGGAGATGGACTTTTACACAGACTTGTTAAAACATTAATTCGAGCTATGGATCTTGTAGACAATATTTTCTTACTAGAAAGTGATTTTTCTCTTATACCAATCGAAGAGTGGTTCACAAGAGTTCACAAGAAGTTGGCAAATTATTAAGAATAAAATTTTGGATCCTTATACAATATTTAAAGAAAATGCTTTGAAGTAATGTCATTAATAAACTTAAGCACATTTTTGAAAGTGATTTTGAGAAAAGGTTAATTTTATTTGGAACACATTATCTTTCTTTTAATGACAAAGTTTTATGAAAATTGATAAAATAATAAAAATATATAAAATGCATGCAAACAAGTTTTGGGTATCCTAACATAAATTAAGCCTGTCTTCCCTTGACAAAAACCAATAAAAATCAAAACTAATATAAATCATTTTCCCAAAAAATGAAAAGTTAAACCTTTATAACTAAATAATAAAAACATGTCACTATGATATTTCTACAAAAAAAATTAGCAATATTATAAAATAATTTAGTGACACAAAAAATGAAGTTAATACAAATAAAACTCTTATGCTTGATGTGGAGCTAACTAGGCACAATTGTTTTTTTTAAATCAATTTGATATAAAGAAATTAAAATCTTAACTTATTTGAGAAGAAAATAAAGATTATTAGTTTGGCGAGTAAAGGACGTAGCATAAGGAAGCAATGATGAACATCGAGGGCACATAGTATGAATATCACGACTTTGAAATTTATTTTTTCCAGATTTTGAAAACCTTTTATTTGACAATTTTGTTCAAGAATTCAGATATCTATAGTAATTTTCTAACGACTAAAAACACTTGCTAAACCAACCAATTCATCGTTACTAGTTTAATTAAGAAGCCCATCACACAATTTTAATTACTAAATTATAAAAATCCCAATGGCTCGAAACAATGGATAAAAATGTAGTTGCTTTGGAGTAGTCGATCGAAAGGCTCCTAGACAATTGGATCTTGAAAACATCTCGATTTGTTGGATAACATTAAATCAGCATTATTGAGAAATTAGGATTTGATTTGGATGATTTTATTTGGGAGTCATTTACTTGACAAGATAAGTGCAGCTAAATAAACTCTTGCACTGTGCCCTTAGCAAAAACTTTTGGTTCTTATTATTTCACAAATTAATTATTATAATATAATACACTTTATGTTATAAGTTTTTGAAAGAAGATTGCAAAATATATGATAAAGAATAAAATAATTACTTGGACAATCAATCTAAGATCAAGATTTTAGAATCCTAAAATTTTTTTAAAATAATTAATTTAAATAAAATTTTAATTTTTATACCTTGCGTTAATCTTTTTGCAAAAAATAATATTTTAATAAAATAATAATATATCTAAAATTAAATTCAAAATATATTTATTAACTATTTACAACTTTGATAGAGATGATCTTCATGAGATTTATCTTAGATTTTATTTCCTTTTACATTCTTCTAAAACATGACATTAGTTATATAAATTTTAAAAATTTACTCAAACAAATTTAATAGTAATTCTTAGAATTTGGTATCATAAAAAAAAGTACATTGATTAAGTGACAATAACATAATAAATCATCCAATACTCCATGAAATAATCATCAAACTAATGACTATCATTTGATAATGAGATTTCTCCATTCTACAACATTTTTAGGCCATTACTATAATTTATGGGATCATTTCTTATTCACTTTTGATAAAAAGTCTATCTATCTCATGAATTTATTATTCCAAAACTCCCTTAAAAAGTACTTCATTAGTAAATGTATAATAAACTATATTAAATTTCATACATGGCATTCATATCAACTTTGATTATTATTAAATTATTTTTAATATTAAATTTATTATTATGACACTAACCTTTTTCAATAAAAACCTTTTATCATAAAATAGGAAAACACATTAAACAATTAAGTACTTTATGAAGGTATCATAATATTGTTGGCTATAATTTGATAATGATGTTGTCTTTGCTTCTATAAATTTTTTGGACCATTTTGTCCATTTATGGTATCATTTCATACCCACTCGGAATAATACGTCTCATCTACAGAGTTTTACCATCCTAAAACTTCCCTTAGAATGTAATTTCTAGTGAAAGTATAATTAAAAATACTAAATTCTTATGTGACATACATATCAACTCCAACCATTATTAAATTTTTTTGAAAATTAAATCTATCGTTCAGAGTCGCTTCTCTTCCTTTAAAAAACCTACAATAATCACTTCATGAAGTTTGTTCTTTCATCTTCCTTAAATGCACTTCTATAATTATCTTATTTGTCTCCCTTTTCTTGTGCTTTACAATAGTTTTATGTTTCTTGTCCAACTAAAATATCTTTTTTTAGTTGCATTCCTCTTACAATTGTCCTCATCATGTACATATATTTTTTTAGATAGAAATCCCTATAGATAAAACATTCTAAAGATTTTTATTTCTTGCACATTACATTGCAAATTACTTCCTAAAACTTTTTGACCAAATTCATAAAAAACTACTCCAAGTGTAATTTAGTTAAGTAAATAATAAATATGCTTCTAACATCATTTTGTGCTTTTATTATTTTTCCATAACAATGTCATCATAATTAAGTTGATATTATTTTAATAAGTTATTGTATTTCCTTTTATTAAATATACTTTCAATTAAAGTAGAATTGTTATTTTGGGTTTATTTTTAATTTTTTCTACCATATTGGACTTGTCATCCACATTATTTGTTCTTTCAAATAATCATCTTTGTGATCTTATTAAAAAATATTCATATGGAAATCCCATTTCATGACATCCAAAATAAATTTTGAAATGCATTACATTTGTTCATTAAATATTAAATAAATCATAATGTCCTTTGGATATTTTGTAAATTTCCATACATATATGAATTTAAACATTCAAATCCAAAAAATTTTGGGATGCCTTTGATGCATCTCTTCCTCTATTCCCTAAGTAGCTACTAGTTAGTATATCTTGTCCATTATACATTAAAGATGAGATGCTATTCTTTTTTAGTTTCTTGATTTCCCATATTAAGAAGACCATTGACATTTCATCATGAAAAAATTTAAGATGCAACACCATGTTGGTTTCAACCAATTTACATACATAAGTAGTTTTATAAAAACTGTTATTATGATTGAAAAAAAAATATTTGATGTGCTATTGCCAATAATAGTGACAAAACTATCTTGTAAATAATGTAATAATTAATTTCAATAATTTATGGTGGTATGTAATACCCTATCCACACTAATCCTTATTTGCCAAACATTATAATGCATTTCATATGGTTTACCTTTAAGAATACTTGATCCTCTTCCCAAAAATTTACCTTTTTATTTTTTTTATTAAAACATTGTTGGAGTGAACCTATTCCTCTTGAATTCCTGTTTTGAATATGTGGATCTTAATAATGGTTTCTAAAATCTCATTTATGTTAGGAAGACTATTATTAGTTTGTTCATACAAGTATAACGATCAAGAACACATCTTGTTATATAATACAATGTAAGGTGTCACCTCTATGATAGACACAAAATTTTTATTCTAAGAACATTAACTAAAAGTTTAATACTTATTGTAGTTACCTAAAAAATGCAATTTTCATTGCCTTAAAATATTCTTAATTTTTTCAAATATTTTCTTTCTTGAGTTTTTATTTTTAGACTAGAATGAGGTGTTAGACATTTGTGTTATATCAAATGCCTAATTCATTTTTTATTTTAAATATAATAAATATGATAAGTAACTAAAAATATAACTTAAATATAATTAGTAGAATATCATTGAAAACATAAAATGATTGTAGGATTTGATCTATTTAAATATTCTTTTACAGTTTTTTTCTATAGGATAGGTAAGACTATGATGGTGCTGATATGAAGGGATTTGTTTTGTAAAAAAATAAAAATTTTCGTTTTACATAAACATCTAAACTAATGAAAATCGTAAAGGATATGACAAAAATTTTCTTTTTACACAAAACTAAGAAATAGAACTTTCTTGTCAAAATTATCAAAATATAAAACACTAATTATTATGGAATTCAAATTATGTGACATATAGAAAGAAAAGTGGCATATTATTACAAACATATGAAATAAGCAAAATTCAAATTGAAAAAAATTAAAATTATTAAGAACTGAACATATAATATTACAAACATATTCTTAATACAATAACAATAAAATGTGAAAACAAATCATATTTTACAAAAAAACAAGTGAATGTAAACTTTCTTAAGAGTAAAAATTTTAAAATAGTAGATATTAAAAAGTATCCAAAAACCATCAAAATTGCATGTACAATTTGCAATAAAACATAGCACATATGTTGAGAAAAGTAATAGAATTAAAAATAGAAACAAAAATACCTAAATGAATAAAAATATAGGTTATTAAAATAAATTTAAATTGTATTGATATTAAAATATACTATAAATAAAAGTATTACAAAAATGTTAATGCAAAAAAAAAGAACAAAAAACATAGAAGAATAAGGTTAGATGGAAATGCCACTATATTTAAATGTTGCTCATATGTTACAATAATAAAAGTGGACAAAAAATAAACGAAATGGAAGCAAGGAAATTCTATGCCTCTTCTAAAAGTGCATGCTTATGCCAAAAACCACAATGATGGAGAAATAAAATATTATAATACCAATTTCATAATTTTATTTATGAAACTTTTTAAATTATTTATAGCAGGATTTCATGTATCAAAAATTTTCTTTGTAATTAAGACATTGCAAAATAAAATAGTGCAAATGCAAATGTTTAACCAAAATTTATATTATTATTATTAAGCCTCATAATATAATTTTTGTTATATTAGTTAAGGAAAATAAGAGATTCCATAGTCTATTGTGCTCTTTAGTTTATCTCATTGAGTTCCATATTAATTTTAAATATATATTAATTAATTTATCAAAATAAATTCATTTATACAGGTAAATAGACTTTTATGCTTGGTGTTATATTTAAAATTAGGGACATAGAAATTTTTAGATGTAACACATATTCAACTTACTTTTCTTTCGATATCCAACTTAGATTAAGATTAAGAGAGAAAAACTTAAGTGGATATTTTTAAAATAGATACTACTTAGAAACTTTGTTATTATAGTAAGGATTAGAATTAGGAGAGTATTATGATGGTGTTGATCAGCTTCATTTAGAGTTGACTTAGATGGATAAATTTCGAAATATTTTTTAGATTTCTATTTATATTAAAAAAATTCAAAATATCATCTTATTTTACAATTGATGAAATGTCAGCATGAAATATTGAATAATAAGATGGATATTTTAAGTGATAGAAATAACTTAATCAAAATTCCAAGAACCCTTTTTACCCAACTAACATCTTTTATGGATAATAAATGTGACTATAAATCCCTCAAAGCAAACATTAAGTAAGAAATTTTAATAGTTGTTAACAATTTAGATGGTTTTATTGTCTTTCTCTTGAATGTATTCATTATAGTTTATTGAAATGTTACAAAGTAGTGCAATATGATTAATATTTGTAGATTTAACAAAATGAGATAATTCTAAATAAATAATAAAGTTCTCATTATGGAAAATTATAGCTTCTAGAAATACTTTTAATGTAGATAGATTACACGTAATATTAAAATGGATTCGGATAGTGAAGAAAATTATATAACATAATAAATTTCTGGCGTGAACCATTTTATGTTTAAAGTTTATTAAAAACTTTTGTAACTAAGTCATATTAGCTATACTCAAAGTTTAATATATTGAATGTAAGGATTCACATTTTCAAGAGTAATAATGTTTTGAGTGATAATGCTAAAATAGACAAGAATTTTAAAATCTATTTTGACAAACATATCTATATAAATCTAGTTTTCCATAAATACACCTAATATAAAAAGGTGGACCACTGGTGGCATAACTACATCAAAATATGGTAAATTTTAATGGAAAATTATTCAAAAACGTTCTTTCAAACTATATTAGGTATAATATAAAAAATTGATTTGGGCTTTGTAATATGTCTGGCTCCAAACTTCAGAAAAAACAAAAAATACAGCAAGATAGAAGAGTTGCGATAAATTTGTACAGCTTATCATTGTTGATTAATGAAACAAGACAAAATAAACTTAAATTTATAAAGAGAAATGAAAATTTGAAAAATTAGATGTGTAAGGCTTAGATGAAAAATTTTAACAATTTTAGATGGAGAAGTCGTAGTTGGTGCGAGTAAAATTTATGCCAATAGAAAATGGAGCTATTATATGGAGACCTCAATAATTGATTCATTAGTTATTCCATTTACAATGGTTAAGTATTATAGAAAAAATTTTGATTATAACTGTTATAAAGGATAGAAAGCTATTTCAAAAGTTGTACCCAAATAGCTTCAAAAATATGTTAAAATAATTTTTTGAAAGGGCTAATACAACAACTTAGTAATTAGCTATTAGGAAGGATGATCTAGAGCCATTAGATCCAATCGATGGTGATACAGGCCTACAAATTTGGATAATAAGTGGATGAATTATGCGTGGTCTGATCAAGATGGATTTCATCTTTGTCATCTCACCATGTCATATGTGATCTAGATCGTTTCATTTAACAATGGTATAATTGAAGTTGATTTTAGTCATAGGATTCAAACTGGATAATTAGGAGCTATGTGAACTAAGAAAAAGATGAAAGGAAAGATAGTCATTTGATGAAGTCGGGCAAGATCATAATCATCTAATGAATCAATTGTTTATAATAGATTAAGAAGTATCATTTGATCAGCTCATCAAATGGACTATTGGAACTATTAAGATAATAGTTTAAAGGTGAAAATGATATCTATCACGTGATCGTGAAAATGCGTGATCGGATGTTGAGTGTTGTGAGTTTTTGATGCAGATAGGCACAAGGCTTTGGTCTCACATTTGCATGAAAGGAGGGGTACATAGAATTCATAAGCATTTTTGCAGAGGTGTTATGCAAAGCCAAAATGGGGCTAGCTCCCTTTTGTGTGCTCGAGAATTCATCCTCTAAGAATATTCATAACAAGCAATTTTATAATCAAGGTTGACCCAGATATATAAGTTCAAGTGCTGTCCAATTCAATCCAATGCCTTACCCCATTCGATTCTAGATTCGCTATCACGCTGAATGGGCTAAACTTCATTTTCCTAACCCGAGGCTTGAGAGTTCTTACCCAGTTGGGCTTGCTTTGCTCAATGGCTTTGTACATAGGCTCAAGTTGCGATGTGAAGGAATGGTTCTAATTTCAATCATTAAAATTTAAACAAAACTGATTTTTTTAATTTAAACAAGGTTTGGCAAACAAAATAATATGAAAATTTACATTGATAAAACCTAATCAAGAAAAAAATTGTGGATTCAAAAAATGACATTTACTAATCAAGAGGAAGATTAAATATGAATAAACATTGAAAGAAAATGAAAGTCACTATAAAATCAATATGTTAATATTCTAAAAAACTCAAAGCTTAGAATGCATAACTACAATCATTTGAACTTCCTGAACACTCCAAAGTGCTTTTAAGACCACTAATTCACCATCATTTAAGGTGCATGTCTTGTTTAATAGAGCATATGCCTTATTCATAATAAACAATCCTATTAGAATAGCACACTAAAAATTTAAGGCTTGACACACCAAACATAAAAGTCAAACTAATATATAAGAATGGAATCTTATAGCTAGAATTAAATTTACTCTAATTCCATAAACATGAAGGAAGGAAGAAAATGGTAAGAGGAAGGAAGTTTAGCTTATGCCCTTTGCTATTTGAGTCTACTTATAAACTAGGCCTTCATAATAATGACAACAAATGTTAAAACACAAATTTAATAGTTTAATTTCATAATAACATTTTTTAGTTAACAATATCAATCCATTAAACAAACAAACAAACTTATCAATTTAACTTACTCACATTAATAAAAACGAAGCTTTGTGGTTATATACATACTTTCCACATATTGTTACACCATCCCACCAAAAACTAAAGTGATATTTCATGGAGAAAAGGAAAACCTAGCCAACAAAGTTAAAAGGCATCTTCCATATCAACCATGGGCCTTACTCAGCATGATTTTTCGTGCAGACCAATAATACATAACACTATTTATTTACTTTTTATGGACTTACTTTCAAATATTCTAAATGTTTAAATACATTCACAATTATCTTTTTATGTTAAAAATTAGTCCTCATTTCAAGGAAACCCATTTTCTTTGTTTAAATTACATTTTTTTATATTTTCTGATGACTTTTAGAGTTCAAAAATTATTTCTTAGAATTCTAAAATATGTTCCATAGTATTCTAAAAATATCCTTTCATATCCTAGGCTAATGATTTATCATTGTAGCCTTAAAATCTTTATAAATAGTGATGCTACTAATATTTTAAGTAATATAATTTGAGTAAAATAACAAAATAATTCCTTTAAGCTAGTTTAATAGAAGCATGTTGTGTATATTCAAATAATGGTGTGATTCTAGAGGTAACCAAGGAAGAAGAGTTAAAAGCTCAAAAAAGAGAGATGCTAACATATTATCCAATATTTACAAGAGCATCAAATAACAAAGAGAGCTCTTAATCACTTACTTTCAACATTTGGGAAATTAGTCACCTCATCCAAATTTTGAGTTTGTCATAATGAACGTGTGATTTTCTTATTTAGCATTAAAAAACACCACTTGTTCACCTTGAAACGTCACCAATAACCTGAGCATTCTTGATGCTAGTTATTAAAATCACTTTTTCGTTATGTTAAAATTCCTAATGCAATTGGTCAATGTCTGTCATAAGCTTCTAAGAAAGAATTTACTTGTATATCGATAGTAAGATTTTCTATTATAAACCTATTGCATGTTTGGGTAAGCTATTATATTGATATATTGCATGAATCTAAGAACTCTTCAATTATCGATGACCAAAAAATTTATTTTAATATATCATCCTATATTAACTTGGTATCAAAGAACGACTTGTTATAAGAACTTTGCATAATTTTTAATTTATCATTAAACCAAGATCTTTTAATTATATGAATTAGTTTTTAATATATAGAAATTATTTAAAACTATATCAAAAAGTATTATAAAATATATAGGAAAAAATCTTATTTTTAAATCTAATGCTACAATATTTTTTTATTTATATGTTCTTCTACTATTAAATTTCATGATTTGTTTGTTCCTCTTCACTTTTATCATCCCAAACTACAAACTTTTTTTCATTCCTAATTATTTATGACTACTAGTCTATAAAATAATATAAAATGTTTGATTCTTGACCACTACAATAATCTATGCATGTAATAACATAATATGTAATTATAGAACTAATTCATTCAATGCAAGAACTAAGAGCAACCTTAGTAACATCCATAGATTGATTGGAACAATGTAATAAAAATAGATGTGGTGAAAGCCATAGATTAAGTCAATCTACGACAAGTGACTCTGAGGTGGAGAAAATGTCTTCTAAAAATTAACATAACCAAATCGAATATCAACCTAGGTGGCAAGCTACCCCACACCCCCATGATAGTAGACATCATAGCAATAATGATCACTAGGCTAACATGGTTTTAATAAGAGTTACAACATTTGATAATAGTTTAGACTTTAAAGTATATCAAATTTAGGAAATGAGAATAGTGCATTTTTTTCAATGTTATGATCTTAATAGGCATCATAAGTACTAATTTTACAAAAACTTAGGCTCCTATCACATGCCAGATTATTTGTTTGCTTAATAAAAAGCTAATTTTTTATGAGAAGAGAGCAATACCCCAATCATGAGAAGAGCTCTAAGTCTGTTTACAAGATAAATATGTACTTCTTATTTTGGTCATCTTTTCAATAAATGGTGATGTTTATCCGAAGATTCAAAGACTTCTAGCAAATACATTACAAAATTTGAGGATTGTTTGCTCTGATGTGGTTCTTATTTTGATTTAGGCTTAGAAGGACTATTCAATTGATTTATACTTGAGAAATATTATTAGTTTAGAAAAGGACTATAAAGTAGCCTACGACTTTGAATATAAACTAACTGTAAAAGTTGGATTCCTTTGACCACTTCTCACCCAAAAATGCATACCACTACTTTCACTAATTGTATTACTTATACCTTGAAAACAAACTATGTCCCATCACCAATACTAGTAGCTCTTTAAATCAAAGCCTTGGATAAACCATCTACAACTTATAGAGTACAATGTTATCATTATCACAGGAAAGGGCATGTCATAAACTACTACCTTAAAAGAGACTTACACATAAATATGATAGAAGAAAAGAAAAAAAGTAATAAACTTAAGAAAGAGGGGGTTATATAGCCAGATGAGGATGTTGAAGTACAATTACAAGCACTAGATTAAAAATTTTATTATATTGTACCACCATAACTATTATGAGATACATTTTGATTATATTAGGAATAACTATAGATTGGTAATGAGTTGAAATATTTTGCACCTTTGTTAGAGTTAAATATCGATGTAGTAAGATTATTGTAGATAGCAATAGTTGTGTCAATATCATATTAGAGAATGCTGGCAAAAAGATAGTTTTAACATTCCAGACAATCTCCATAGATTCATAATATCTTTGATCGACAAAATATCTATTGTCATAAACACAAAGGTGTTGAATTTATTTACTAAATTAATGATTAGATCTATTGGCTCATGTAAAACATTACTAGATAAGTAAAAGAGCTCATCAAAAGAGATTTATTAAGTAAAGTATCATAACCTGTGCTGTACCCAATTTGTTTGCAACTAAAAATGATGAAACATAGTGCATGTGCATAAATAGTCATGTTATTAACAAAATATGATTAAGTATAAGTTCTCAATTCTTATGCAAGACGATTTGTGAGTTCAAATAATTGGAGGCACCATATTTTCTAAAATAAATATTGAAAGTAGATAATATTTGGTTAGAATCTACGTAGCGATGAATGTAAGACTACCATTAAAATAAGAGATGGATTATATGAATGATTATGATGCCATTAACATTGTTGAATGCACCAATTACCTCTTTAAGACTTATGACTTATGTTTGTGTCTTTATCTAGGTGGTGCGGACACCAGTTACGTTCGAGACTTTCGACGCGCCCAATCCCGTCAGGCACGATATAGCTCGAGGGATTTATTTTTGTGCAGGGTCAATTTGGAGCTCGAAAATAAAATCTATGCTCAAAAATGGACTTTTAAAACATCAAAATGCTCACCGGCGACTCAGGTCCCACAGCCCCGCCGAACGCCGTCTGTCCGCCGCCGTCCGCCGCCCAACAGCCGCTCCGCAGGCGCGCGCGCGCGCTCAGCCAGGACCGCGGCGCGCCCCCACGCGCGGGTACCGGCCCATCGGCGCGACGGCCCCTACGGGCCGCCAGCAACCCGTCCGCCTCCGATCGGGTCACCGCGGTCGGTATCGGGTCCGCCCGTCCCGATTATGCTTTCGGGTCACCCGCCCACCCTCGCGGGTCGGCGCGACCCGAACTCCGCCGCACCCGCCCACGCCACGCCGAAAGCGCTGACAACAGTGCCCCTCCCGCCCATACGCGCGGCGCCCATATGCGCGGCGCACATGCGACAGCTCAAACGCCCCATTGCAAGTTCTAATTAAGTTTGGAAGCAGCTTATTTTAAGGCTTTTATGTATTTTTGTACCCTTAGGCTCCCTATAAAAGGGAAGGCCTACCCTTATGTTTTAGAGGACGCTTAGTGAATGAGAATTTGTGTTTTCTTGCATCTTGTTGAGAGCTCAAGTGTGAGTGCATCAAGAACTTCGACGTGCTGATTCGTCGAGGCTCCGATACTGGAAGGAGGGGTGTGAGGCCCAAGCGGTGAGACGCCGTGCCAGTCCATCAACCATTCTGAAGCAATTTCTTCGCGCATCACCCACGAAACGCAAGTCAACTTCCGTACTAACGGTACGCTCGGAAACTTCCCGCCACTTCCCTTGACGTGTTTCCTTCGCGGATTTTGGATTTCCTCGCTGTTCACTTTCCTACTATCTGATTTTCTTCGTTGCATCTGGTTCACTCTTTTCGCGTACAACTTACTTCGTTATCCTCGAAACTAGTGTTGATTAGTTCGATCATCCGACTCTTAATTCTGTGTTGAGCGATCTTTCAAAATTTTATTTTTCGAGATCCGTATTATTAACCCATCCCGAGTACCCCGTGTCTGCGCCGTCGAGAGGTAGCGGGCCTAGCATACGGAGCAACCTCTGTGTTGCCCACGGTCCCCTCTTGGCTAGGATCGCCTTGGACGGGTGTCTCAAGCGTGTTACCTTTTTCGAAATTTCACGTAACTTCCCACAAGTTTTCTTTATTTACCTAAAAGTTTGCAGGTTAATCGCTTGTATTGCTCAATAAACAAAAGCTTAAATCCGTCCGGCATCACTAGGTCAATTTGTTGTTATCTATTTTGACTATATATTGTTTTATAGCCATAGCATGTTTGAATTGCTAGGACATCTTAACAAGTATGCACTATATTACATGAACAACATTTATTTTCTATCCATTAGAAGTGTTAATATTTATACAAAGAATGTCATTCAATGGTTTTATGATTCCAAAAGAATGATTAATTACTAATCCTGAAAAGATAATATCCATTTTTGAATGGCCAGCTCGAAGTAATGTACATCAAGTTCATAGTTTTTGTAGCCATCCCACTTTTTATCCCTTGTCCATTCAAGCACTTTAACATGATATTAGCCTCAATTCTTGATTATATTACAAAGGTTTAGTTTAACTTATGAAAAGTGATAGAAGTAACCGTACTAAACGAAAAGAAACCATGACTCAAACACCAGTCCTTAGAGTACTAGACTTTTCAACCTCCCTTGAAGTCACTTATGCTTGAGGACTAAGCATTGGTAGAGTTTAATCACTAAACCCTTCACTAAGATTTTATTATATCACTTGGTAATTTTAAATCTTCTACATATCACAGTGGAACTCTAATTCTACATGTGACATTTGTAATTCTTGATTTGATTATAACATATTATTTTAATCTATGTTATTTAAGCCTTATTATATATTTGTTTACTATTTAAATTTTAATTTATTATTTTTTATGATTATTTTTTTAGTAATTCATTGTAAATTTAAACAAAGTATTATTGAAGCAAACCTAACAACGTTGAGCTCATATTGACTGGCTCAATATAATTAAAACTTTCTTTTAATATTTTTAATTTTTTATTTTTTTTAAGTTTCAATAGATTTTATGAGGCATTTCCCTTCATACCATACTTTACAAAGGAGGATGCTATACTCGATATCCATAGAATGCTATAATCAACATTCTTGTATAATTTATTTTGTTACGTAAATGTTTTCTTTTTGATTTTGTTTTATAATAATGTAACTATAATTCTCACCACTTATGATGTTTACATAACTTTTATTTGGACCTACCATAAATTTAAAATATTAAAGTTTAATATAAATTTACTTAATATTAAAACAATAATTAGTTATTCTTTTTGTTTAAGTATTTTTGCAGTTTCTAGTAATTTCAAACTTGGTTTGATTGAGATGAAACAAACACTGTCGGAATTATCTCAACGAGTTCTATCAATTTGAACATTTATTTTTATATTTAAAAATATTTTAATTCGTATTAGTTTACTGTACTTTTTGAGACATTTTTATTTGTACCTAGTTTGATGATCAAGGATAATCCACTAAATATTTTTAATACGTTGGGATTTTACTTTATTATGAAATTTATCGCATTTCTTTGGATGTTTCACAATAAATTTCTCTTGTTATAATTTAATTTAAAATATTCTGTTATTTAAACATCAATTTGCCTTGAATTATGTTATATTACAATACTTTAATTTAGTTTTTATAATTCATTATTTTTATATTTGATGATAATTTGTTATTATTTATATTGATTTTTTTCAATAATTAAGCATAATTGAAAAGCTGTCTAGTAGTGACAAAATAAAAGTTAGTGGACTCACCTCAATGAGGTCCATTAATCTATATTTTTGTTTAAATATTTTAAAATATTTTATGTTTAATAGCTTTGATAGGCTTAACGAGACATTTTGATTCCTACTTATTTTTATAATAAAGAATGCTACATTTAATCTTCTTAGCACCTCGGAATGAAATTTCACATCAAATGTGTATAATTTCTTAATATTTTTTTATTTAGTTTTATTTTTATCAAACTTCAATTATCCACTCGCATGGCCTTAAAATTTGTTAGATTTGGTTAAACAATATTGCTTCAATTTATCTCATTTTAGATTTAATATATTTTCAATTTATACAAAAATAATAATTTAAAATTATTGATTCTTATTTTTTGAAGAATTCATAGTAACTCGAAACGTGGTTAGATGAACATAAAATAAAGTTATTGGACTCATTTTGATCAGTTATATCTATTTAAATATGCTTATATATATATATATATATATATATATATATATATATATATATATATATATATATATATATATATATATATATATATATGTTAAATATTTTATTTTAATTTTTTGGATGCACGTTAAATGATATTTTGATTCACAACTAATTTGATGATTAAGAATGTTACATCAGATCTCAATTTTTCAATTATTACTTTCTTTTCTAATTTATATTTTTTCTTCAAATCTTTCCCTTTTATGTGGATATATTAAAAAGGAACTCAAGTTCACATCTTGTGTCAGCTTTTATGCTGCTTTGATTTTGTGATATTAAATTAGTTTAATTTTTTTATTTTAAGTTTTGATACAAATTTATTTAATATTAACATTGTACTTTATTTCTATCTCAGCTTATTTACTTTAACAATTCACAGTTATTTCAAACAAGGTTTGATAAAAATAATATAAACTTAATTATTGGCTTTTAAATTTTCAAATGTTTTATTTCCAAAACTTATGGGATGCATTATGGGGCATTTGAATTTATACCTAGTTTGATGATTGAGGATGTTGTAGTCAATCTCCTTAGTGTCCACAAATGAAACATTCTCCTATAATTTACATCATTTCTTCAGATTTGTTTTGCTTTAATATTCTTATATTGCCATGAAACACTAATTCTTTCATTGTGTTGCCTTAAAATGACTTCAATTTAGCTATAATTAACTACAATTTATCTTATTTCATATTTAATATGTATTTACGTAATATTCAAATAATAATATTTTATTATTTAAGACTATTTGCTTAGTAATTCGTAGCAGTTCAGATAATATTCTTATTAGTAGAAATCTAGCATTATTGGGGTAACTTGGATGTACTCAATCTAATTAAATAGTTTTTATATTTCCATATATTTTATTTTTTATTGTTGAAATATTTTAAGAGACATTTCTTTTCAAACATAACTTGAAAAATGTAAATCTTACACAAAAGAGACATCTTTTTATTTCATTTGGTCGTATTACTTGCCTTTAGTTTACCATATTTTATCCTTATTATAAGTTTACCTAATATGAAAATAACTTAATTTTTGGTTTGATGGAGTTGAAACAAGTGTTGCTTTACAATTATAAATGTGCTTTATCTAATTGAATATTTAGTTTTATTATTTTAAATATTTTATTTTATATTTTTATGGAATGACGTTTAAGACATTTCGTTTTTGATCAAGCCTCACCATCTTAATCTTCTTTGTAGTGAAACTTTTTGGTATAATTTAAATTTTCAATTTTTTTTAAGTATGTAACCTTAAATCATCTCTCATGTGCCCTTTACCTTATTTTCATTTAGTTGCAAGAATTTTTTTATTTTTCTCATTTCAATTTTAATATATTCTTTCCTAATATTAAATTATGATTTATTCATTTTTATTCTTCTTTATTTTAATAATTTTGCATAATTCCGAAGGGGTCTAATCAAGACGAAATAAAGGTTATTGGATTATTCTTGATAATGTCTATTGAATTAAATATTTTTTCTTTTCTATAAATATTTTACTTTTTATGGTAGTGTAATTTAAGATTGAGCTCTGAAGAATCAAGGAAAGAAACTTTCTCTTATAATTTATCTCAATTCTATTAATTTGTACTTTTATTTTATCTTATTATTATGTAACTCTTAATCTCTTCTTTTGTGACCTTCAAATCTCTTTTATTTGGTTTTTTCAAACAAACACAATTTGTCTTAGTTTTGTTTTAATATATGTTTACTTAATGTCAAGATATTAATTTATTATTGTAATTTTCAATAATTCTGAATGAGGCATGATCAACATTAAACAAATGATGTTAGTATCATTTCAATAACCTCTATATAATTAAATATTCATATATAAATATATATATATATAGAAAATATTTTTGTTTCAATTGTTTTGATACTCTTTACAAGATATCTTCATTTACAAATGTCTTCAAAATCATGTATGTTTCACTTGATCCTCTTAGTATCTTGTGATGCAATTTTCTTATACAATATAATTAATTTCTTAAAATGTTTTATATTTATTTTGTTATATCACAATGTAACTCTAATTTCTCTCTTGTGTGATCTTACATTGCATTCATTATGTTATATTATATTTTTTAGTTTATCTTTTTAAAACTTTAACATATATTTCCATAATATCAAAATAATCAATTAATTTTTTAATTCAAATTTAATTGTGGACTTATTAGAAATTTCAATATGGTTTGATTGAGACAAAATGAATGTCATTGAGCTCTATCCAAGTATGTGTTTAATTTTATTTTTTTAAAGTACTTTTTTTTGAAAATGTTTGCACTTTTTATGAGGCATATATTTTTGTACATCATTTCGTAATCAATGATGTTGTATTTGATCTCAATTTACGATATTTATATTTCTTTTAGTTTTTTATAATATTACTTCAATTTATTTAATTCCAAAAATAATGTATATATAGCTACTTAATATCAAGATAATTTTTTTATTATTTATGCTAATTCAATTTGTTATTTAGCAATAATTACAAACGTATTCTAGGCAAGAGTAAAGAAATGTGATTGGGCTCATCTCGATGAGCCTTACGTAACTGAATATGCATTTTTTAAATTTTTAAATAATATATTTTCCATTATTTTTGTGTGTTTACGAGACATTTCAAATAGTACTTGATTTCATGATCAAGGATTTTACACTTGATCTCTTTGGTACCTTGCAATGTATCTTTATCATATAATTTATCTAATTTTGTCAAACTTTTCAAATTTTTTAGCTTTATATTTTTTTGTAATTCTAAAGCTCCATTTATGTTACCCTTATGACGTTTTGATTTGGATAAATTATTTTACTTCAATTTATAACTTTTTAACTTTAACATATATTCACTTAGTAAAAAAATAACAACAAAACTTTTGTTATGCTTACTTAATTTTTTAATTCATAGTAATTCTGATCAAGGTCCAATAGCAGCTAAATTGACAATGTTAGAGTCATCTCAATGATAACTATCCAATTATGTGCCATTCCTTATATTTTTTAAGTACTATATTTTATAGGTTTTTGGTATGCTTTTGAGTCAATTTTATTGATACATAATGTGATCAATGTGGTTGTTTTTCTCATTCTCCTTAGTGCCCCACTATAAAAATTTCACATAAAATTTATCTCATTTTTTCAAATATTATATATTGATTTTGTTTTTATATTATGAAACATTAAATCTCCTTTCATAAAACTTTTACATCACCTTTATTTTATTATTTTAAAATACTACAATTTATCTCATTTTAGTTTATATATATATTATCTTTATATTTCATTAATAATTTTAAAAAATTTATTCTTATTTACTTTAATAATTTTTAGTATTCCAAATGGGGTCCATCGCACACAAAAAAATGTTGGCCTTCTCTTGATGAGTTCAAATTTATTAAATATTTTTTTTGTTTTCTTAAATATTTTGTTTTGTAGCTTTTTTGTGTGCTTTAGAAAACATTTTGATTTGTGCCATGTCTGATGATTTAGGATAGTACACCTGATCTTTTTACTATCTTGGAATGTAGGTTTCTCTTACATAATATTTTATTGTTTCAATATTTTTTCTTTGATTTGGTTACTTTACTCTATAAGTCCAAATCTCCTCTTGTGTAACCTTCTAAAGCTTTGATTTTGTTATATTACAAAGAAAAAATTTACTTTATTTTAACTTTAATATGCACTTATTTTGTGTCACAATAATATATATTTGTTATTTATTCTTATCAAATTTTGTAAAACATAATAATTCTTTGGGTTACTACTAGGAAGCTTTATGCAATTAGATATTCAATTTTATATTTTTTTAAGTCTTTAGTTTTTTGTTTTTTAGCATGCTTTACAAATTTCTATTCATAACTAATCTGATGATCAAAGATGTTACACACAATTTCTATAATGCCTTGGAATGCAGTTTTCTTATAAATTTATTCGAATTTTTGAATTATTTTTTATTTATTTAGTGGTGTGACTATGTAACAAAAAATCCCCTCAAATGTGTTACCTTTTAAATGCCTTAATTTTGTTATATTATATTACCTCAATTTATCTTACATCATCTTAAAAATATATTTTTTAATTTTAAAATAGTATTTTATTATTATACGTGCTAAGTTGTCTTGGTAACTACTACTTATTCCAACTACATTCATTACAATTGAATTAAATGTTGATGCACTTTTCTAGATGACCTATGTCTATCTAATGTTTTATTTCTTTATTTTTGTGTGTTACATTTTTTGATGTTTTGGCATGCATTATAAGGTATTTTAGATTTGTACTTCTTTTAATGTTGGAGGATATTACCATTAATCTTCTTTGTATCTTTGATTGATACTTTCTTATAGCTTTTACTTCATTTTCTTAAATATTTCTCTTTGGTTTTATTATATTACTATAAAACTCTAGTTAACCTCCATTGTAGTTATTGCATTGCTTTGATTGTGTTAAATTTTTATACATTAATTTATCTTTTTTGATCATTAATATATATCTATTTAATGTAAAAATAATAATTTGTAATTATTTATTTTTGCTTACTTCTTAAACTTCACAATATTTCCAAACTAGGTTTCATGTAGACAAAAATAATATTGTTGAACTTGTCTCGAAATGCACTATCAAATTAAAAATTTACTTTTATTTTTTCAAACATGTTTACTTTTGTTTTGTTATGCTTTAATTGATATTTTCATTTGTTTCAAATTTTTTAGTGCAAGATTTTACACTTAATCTTCTAGGTTGTTTAGAATAGAACTTTCCCACACCATATCATATTTTTAAAAAAATTATTTTCTTTAATTTGGTTATACTACATTATATATCATTGATTTGGTTACATTTCTTGGCCAAATCTAGTTCTTGTAAAATTTAGTATTTATTTTCTTAGCATTAAGAAATTTTTTTTATTACTACTTATGTTTATTTAGATTGGTGACTTCCAATAATTTCGAACAAGACCTGATTATAGTGAAACAAACATTGTCATAATCAACCTAAATAGCTCTAGTGAATTTTATATTCATTTTATATTGTTAAATAATTTAGTTTTGAGGCTTTTGGCATGATTTATGAGACGTATTGATTCGTTCATAATCTAATTGTTAAGAATATTATGCTCAATCTTCTTTGCATCTATAATAACAACTTTCTAAAACTATTTATCTTAATTTGAAACATTTTCCAATTTTATTTTATTATATCAATACGTATCTCTAAATTTCTTCTTTTGTGAGCCTTAGACTACTTTGGTTTTTTTGTATTGCATAATTTTAACTTATGAAAAAGAAAAAGAATTGAACTAAAGAGATAACTTGTATGTGGGAAGTTTGGATACTAAGCATATAAAGTTAAACAAATTAAGTATAAATTGAAATGTCTCATAGGGTATGTGAAGGCCCTTGAAACGAAAATATTAAAAAATTTGGAAATAAATATTTACTTAGGTAGGGCCCATCAAGATTAGTCCAATGACACATATATAGTATTAATGAACCCTTTATTTTACTTACTACAAATTACAAAAAAAATATGTACTATTAAATTATTCTTTCTATGATAATTAACATATACTAATGCTCAATAAAATAGATTGAAGAAATATATTACAACAAAATAATGGCAATGCAACCATCACATTAAAGGAGATTTAGAGATGCCTAATAATTTTACTAAATAAAAACTACAAAATCAAGAAATTATGTTAAGTTCATTTTCAATATACTAAGTATTTTAATGTAACATTCTCTATAATAAAAGGAGCAATGAATAGAAATGATTTAAATGCATGGAACACGTCAAGATAAGTTGAATAATATTTTTTTCGTCACAATAAGACCTCATTTGGAATTACTAGTAATTACACAGAAAACTTAGCATAAATAAAAAAACTTATTATTTGAAATACTTTGTAAATATATGTTAAAGCCAAAAAGAGATATATCACGTTAAAATATATCCAAGTCAATGAGATGTAAACGACACATAAGAGAAGATTTGGAGTTACATAAAAATATAAGAAAATTAGAAACAAAATTTTATAAAATGATGTAAATTGTATAGTGAAGTTGCATTACATGATAGTCATGTGATATGATGTAACATCCTTGATTATCAAATCATGTATGAATTAAATATTTTTAGTAATGCCTATAGTCTAAAAAAGTAAAAAAAAATGGAAGATTAGAAATACATTTCTAGTTTAATAATGCCCATCAAGGTAGGTCGAATGATATTTTTTCCCTCTTAATCAGACGTCATTAGGAGCAAATTTAACCTTCAAAACTAAATAAATGTAAAAGATAAACTTTTTTTAACATTTAGAAAATATATACTAATAGCAAAATAAGATAAATAAAAAAAGTGTAACATAAAAAAAGTCAAGTGAACTAAAGGTCATACGAATAGAGAGTTATACTTTGATAGTGCTATAACAATATCAAAATAAATAATTTGCACAAATGAGAAATTATATAAGGGTGTTGTATTCCAACATACTAAAAAGATTGATTGCAACATTCTTGATTACCAAATCAGATACAAATTAAAATAATCAAATAAAACATGCCAATCTAATGGGAAATAAATATTTAAAATAAATAAACCATTATTTAAATAAATAAAAAAAAGTAGGATGAGTTTATTGACATTTACTTCATCTTAATGAGACATTGTTTGGAATTTTTATTAATTTCTAAAGTAAATGAATATAAATAATAAAAAATTTTAATTTTAATTTTACATAAATATATATCAAAGATAAAAAAAATAATATGAAGCATTTCATTATGGCAAAATTATGGCGATGTAAAAGTAAAATGAGTAAAAACTTTTGAGTTAAATAGAAATTTAGGAAAATCTAAGCAAAAAATATTAAGAAAGAACATACATTATGTAGGAAATGTTCTATCTAAGACACTAACAATATGAAGTATAATATCCTTAATTATCGCATTAGGCATGAACTATAACGCCCCTTTAAGCAAACCAATACTATAGAAAATAAAATTTTCTAAATATTAAAATAAATATTTAACTTGATAGATCTCATTGAGATGCATGCATCGAATAAGCAATTGCTTCATCTTTGTCATGCCTTATTAGGTGTCACAAAAAATTATCATAATAAATAAGCACATATAATAAAAAAATTATTATTATAGTTATATATATATATTAAAACTAAAATGAGATAATTTAAAGAAATATATAACTAAATTAAAGAAAAGTAAATACAGAATAAAAGTAAAGTTAGACTATTGTAAATTTATAATGAAATAAAAATGAAAAGTTCTAACAAATTTGATTAATTACATAGAAAAATCACATTCTAATATACTAAGGAAAATCAACCTTGATCAAAATTCTTAAAAAAATTAAATTTCTAAAAATGTAAAATAGAATATTTAAGAGGATAGAGCTGATCGAGATGTGTCTAACAACCAATATTTAATCTCGATAGGACATCATTAGAATTAATGAAAAACTTTAAATTAAATAAATAAAAATAAATACAAATTATTTTTTAAATAAATATATATTAAATTTAATTGGGATGAATTGAAGTAGTGTAGTATAACAAAATAAAAAATGTTAAAACTATTAAACAAGAGAAGATTTCGAAATCCATAACTAAATCAAGAAAAGAAATTGAAGAAATAAGATAAAGTATGTATTAAAGTTGCATTACAAGATACAAAGGTGGTGGAACATCTTCATTCTTTAAATTAAGAACTTATTAAAATTTCTCAAAAGAAACCTTAGAATTTAAAATATTTAAATTTATAAAAATGAATATTTAATTAAATGCTCATCGAGACAAGTCAAATGATGTATGTTCCATCTTTATTAGCCTCATGAATCTCTATGATTTATTAAAATTGAAATGCATAAATAATAAATAAGCACTAGTTTAATATTTTATAAAATATATTAAAGCTAAAGCAAGATTAATTAAAGCAATGCCATATAAGCAAATGGAAGTATTGCAAATATAACATGAATGGAGAATTCGAGTATAATAATAACATAAAAAATAAAAGCTAAAAAGTGGAAGAAATGAGATAAATTGTCCTTGAATTATAATTCCAAAATACTAAGGGGATTGATTGTGTCATCTTCCATCATTGAAGCTAGTACAAACAAAAAGCTCGAGTAAAATGTCCCAAAACCATAGAAATTATAATATTTAAAAATGTTAAAATGATTATTTAAATTGATGGAGCTCACCCAAATGAGACAAACAAAGTTTACATCATCTCGATTAGATCTGATCTACAATTACTAAAAAAATATCCAAGTTTACAAGAACAAATGATAATTAATTATTATTTTTATATTAAATAACTTTTTAATGTAGAATGTAGCAAATTGAAAGTAATGTAATATAAAGAAATCACAATAAAAAATTTGATGAAATAAAAAATCAATGATCTTCAAATGAGGTCCAAATGAAAATATATCATAAAATAGAAAAAATCTAAAACAAAATAAAATATTCAATTAACTAATATTTAATGTGAATAGAGTTCATCAAGGCAGGTCTAGAGATATTTTCTTTATCTAGATTGGACCATGTTTGGAGTTTCAATGAATGAAAAAACAAATAATCATAAATAATAATAAATTATTTTTCAATATAATGGAAAAGTTTATTAAAATTAAAAGGTTATAAATCTAAATAATGTTATATAACAAATTCCAGATGTATGGTTCACTCAAGAAGCAATTTAGGGAAATGTTATAACACAATGAAATCAAATCCAATTAATTTGTAGACAAGTAAAATATAAGAGAAAATTTTGTTCCAATTTTCAAAAGAGTTCAAGTGTAACATCATCATTCATCAAATTAATTATAAATAAAATTGTATGATATAACATGTGAGAACTTTAGAAAATATAATATTTAAAAATATAAAAACCTATAATTGTTTCATTTAAGTAGATGAGTTAAGTCTAATGATCCATTATCTTGATAAGATAAATTTAGTCAATATAATATAACAAGATCAAGGCAACAAAAATGCAACATAAAAAGTTATTTGGACATAAACAGAAATAAAACTAAATCAAAGAAAACATTTGAAGAGATAAGAAAAATTATAAAGGAAATTTACATTCCAAGATTTTAAGATATTCTATAATAATATCATCACTAATGAAATGAAATAAAAATCAAAAAGTCCTACCAAGACCATCAAACTAAAAAAAAGAAAAGATTTAAAAACCAACAAATAAATATTTAACTAGATAGTGCTTGTCTATATCAGTCCAACAAACTTTTATTTTTTCATAATAAGATTTTGTTTACATTTCTGACAATCAGCAAAGCAAAATAAGTAAAAAATCATAAAAATTTATCATTTGATATTAAGTATATTCATAGTAAAGCAAAAGTAAGATAAATTGATACAATGTAATAAAATAAACTAAAGTTGATCTAAAGTTTGCACAAGAAGAGATATATATTTTCAAAGAAAGATAGCCATATCAAAGAAAATTTTTTTGAGTAAATAAGATTATTTATTAGGAAAGTTGTAATCCAAGATATAGAGGAGATGAAGCGTAACAACCTTGATTGTTACATCTGCTAAGAAAGAAATCGTCTCATAAATAGTGTCAAAAAATTAGGAAATAAAATATTTAGAAAACATAAATAAATCAATATTTAATTAGATAGTGCCCATTGAGACTGGCCCAATTACATCTATTTTGGCTAAACCACACCTCATTTCAATTCACTATGCATTGCAAAACTAAGAAAGTATAAATAATAATAAATTATTAATTTTATATTAAGTAAATGTATATTTAAGTTGAAACAACATAAATTGAATTGATGTATGCAAATAAATCAAAGCAATAAAGTTTATAATAGGAATATATCCAAAACAAAGAAAAATAATTGGAAATAAAATAAATTGTATTGTAAAGTTACATTCCAAGATATTTGAGAGATGAAGTCTAATATCTTTGATCAATAGTTTAGGTATGAATCAAAATGACTCTTAAGATCTACAAAAGTAGTTCATAATAAAATATTTAAAATGTAGAAGGAACATTTAATTTGATAGAGCTTGTCTAGATTTGTACATTAAAGATTGTTTCGTCATGATTTGACCTCACTTGAATTACTATGAATTACTAAATTAAGTCAACTTTCACAATAATAAATTATTTTATAATATTATTTAAATTTTTATTAATGTTTTAATGAGATAAATTAATGAAATTCAATATATCCAAATCAAGTCGATGTAACGGCCACATCTGAGGAGAAGTAGTGTTACTCAATAAAATAGCGAATTGAAAGTAATGACTTTGATGAATTAAGATAATTTACATGAGAAAGTTGTATAACATTATTCCAAAGAGACCAAGCATAACATCCATGATCATTAAATCAAGTATAATTAAGGTAGTCTAATAAAATATATGAAAAATATAGAAAAAAAATATTTTAAAAAATGAATATTTAAATAAATAGAACTGATAGAGAGAAGTCTAATAACAATTATTTTTATTTGGTTAAACCTTGTTTGGCATTTTTATGAATTGAAAAAATAAATATACTTAAGTAAAAAAAACAAATTTTTTAAATATTAAAAAAATGCATGTTAATGTAGAAAGAAGAAAAATTGAAGCAACAGGCTATAATTGAATAAAAGTAGAAGGTTTTACCAAACTAGACCAATTATATCATAAGATGCATTCCAACAAAGTGATGAGATCTAGAGTATTATACACAATCATGAAATTAATTATAAATACAAATATCTTACAAAGTATGACAATATCCTTGAACAAAGAATACAAAATTTAATAATTAATAATTTTTTTTGATAGAGCACTTTGAGAAAAGTCAAAGGAAGTTAGTTTCATCAAAATCTATTGTGATTTGGAATTATTAAAAATTACTAAAAAAATAAATATAAAAAATTTTAAATCACTACTGTAATAATAATAAAATATTTATATTGTTGAAATGGAACAACTGAATTAATGTAATCCAACAAAAATTAAAGATAATTGTAATAAGAATATGGAATTGGAGTTATATCATGGTAAAATAAAATCAAAGAAAAAAATTTGATGAATGAGAAAATTATACAAGAAAAATGCAGTTTAAAATACTGAGAGCAAGTGTTACATCTCGTCCATCAAATCAGTACAAATAGAAATATCTATTAAAACCTTTAAAAATATGATGAAAAATAATAAAAGTATAGATTTTAATATTTAATCAGATAGAGCTCATTGGGATAAGTTGAATGATGTTTATTTTATCTCAATCAAAATTTTTTTGGCATTACTATAAATTATTAAAATAAATTACCATAATAAACAAAAAATTATCGTACTGATATTAACAAAATATATATACAAAATTAAAGCAAAATGACATAGCTTTAGTCTACGTAATTTAAACAAAAAAAGTGTTGTATAAGTTACATAGGATGAGAATTTGAGTCACATAGTAATAAAACCTGATAAGTGAGAAAAATTTGATAAAATAAGAAAAATTGTTAGGGAAAGTTACGTTCAATGATGCAAAAGAGATCGAGTGCAACATTATCATTTGCCACATTGATTACCAATGGAAAGGTTTTGTAAAGCATGCAAAGTCCCTAGTAAGTAAAATATTAAGAAATATTTCATTGGATTGAGATGGATGAGACAACTTCAGTAGCATTTGGTTTATCATAATCTCATCTCATTTATAATTATTATCAATTACTAATACAAAAAAGAATTAATAATAATACATTATTATTTTAATATATTTGAAACTTTAAATGAGAGAAATTAAAATAACATATTATAACCAAAAAAAACAAAAACATAAAAGAAATTAAATATTTATATGTGGAAGTTGCTTTATGAGATACAGAAGGCATTAAGTGTAATATCCTTGACCATTAAATATTATATGTATTGAAACATATAATGATAACAAAATTACAAAAATTTTTTAAAATAAAAAATTAATATTTAACTGTAGGAGTTCATATGGATAAGTCAAATAAAATTTATTCCATCACAATCAAACCTCATTTGCTATTACTATATATAATTAGAGGAAATTAGCTCATATAGAAATAAATTATTCTTTTAATATTAAGAAAACGTATATTAAAGTTTAAAAAGTGAAATTAAAATAGTGTATATAACCATATCAAAGTAATATAATGGTAACAAGAGAGGAGAATAAGAGTTTCATCTTAATATAACAATTCAATGTAAAACATTTGAACAAGGTAATGTATAGGAAATTTACTTTCCAAGGTACTAAGGAGATTGAGTATAATATCTTCATTATCAAATTAAGTAAGAATAAAAAAATTGCATAAAATAGCTTGAAGTCATAAGAAAAAAAAATTTAAAAATATAAAAAATATTTAAATTGACATAACTTGATGAGAAGAGTCTAAGAATATCTCTTTTATCTTAATTTGATATCATTTAGAATCATAGTGAAGCACAAATGTAAATAACAAATAATAATAATAAATTAATAAGTAATTATTAAGGAAATATATATATTAAAGCTCAAATGAGATGGATTAATGTAATATAATATTATCAACTAAATGTGATATAAATGTCACCAAACAAGATATTTGGAGTCATATAGTAATATAACTAAATTAAAGCAAAACATTTTAGGAGCTGAATTAAATTCTATGAAAAGAAGTGTATGAAGATACTAAGATGTTCAAGATTAGCATTTTGATTGTAAAATTAGGTAAAATAACAATTTTTGTTAAGCAATTAAAATCTTTGAAAATAAAGTATTATAAAATATATAAAATTATATTTAATATGGTAGAGCTATTATAGAGACTTCCAATGGCATTTATTTCATTTGAACTATATTCTACTTGGAATTATCACAAATTATTAAAGAAAATAAATATAAATAACATTAGACTATCATTTTAGTACTAAGTAAATTTATGTTAAACATTAAATAAAATCTATTAAAAATTATAATATAAGTAAATTGTTATGATGTAAGGGTCATAAGAGTGCAGAATTTGAATTTCACAGTAATATAACTAAATCAAAGTAAAAATATTAATGAAATGAAGTAATTATGTGCAAGAGTTGTATTCCTAAGATATCAAGTTGATTGAGTATGACATTCTTGATCATCAAATCATGTATAAATTATTTAATAGATAAGAACTAAGGGGAATGTGTCTAATGGTGTTTGTTGTCTTAATTGAACTTATTTTTAATTACAATGAAATAATAAAGTATAAGTATAAATAATAAAACAATATTATTTTAGCCTTAAAAAATAACGTATTAAAGTTTAAATGCAATAAATTATAGTAATTTATCATAAGCATGTCCAAGAGATATCAATGCCACTTGAGAAAACAGTTAAGGTTGTAACTTAAGAAAATAAAGGAAAATTTATGAAAATGAGATAATTGTTAGGTGAAAGATGTGCTCCAAAACACTAAGGATGTCAATTATAAAATTCTTTATCAAAAATTAAGGTAGGAATCGTAAGCTCATAAATTAAGAAAAAATCTTGACAAATAAAATAAAATATCTTACAATGAATATTTAATTAGATAGGGTTCATTTTGATGAGTCCAACATCATTTATTTCATCGTGATTAGGTATAGTTTAGAATTTCTACAAATTAAAAAATTAAATAAATCTAAATAACAGTAAATTTTTGACTTTGTATTAAGGAAATGTCTGAAATCAAACATATGTAATGGTCACAATATAAATTAATTCAAGTTTCATAAAAGTTAGGAAAAATCAAAGCAAAAAAGTTGAAAAAATGAGATAAATTGTAGAAAAGACATGCATTCAAGATACTATGGTTATTGAGTAAAATATTCTCAATAATAATATTAGGCATCTTAGAGTGCAAGTTTCTCATACAATTTATCTCATTTCTTAAATTGTTTTTCTTTTTTTAGCTATATAATAATAAAACTTTAACTTTGCTCTTAGGTTACCTTTACTTTGCATTAATTTGTTTGCATTACGATGATCCAGTTTATCTCACTTTAGTATTACGATATAATTACTTGATATTAAAATAAATAATTATTATTATTTATGCCTATTTTAACTTTTTAATTCTTAGTAATTCCAAATGTGATCTAAGCGAGACAAAACAAAAATTATTGGTTCCTTTCAAGAAGGTCTCACGAACAAAAATTTCATTTCTATGATTTTAAATATTTTATATTTTAAGGCTTTCATGCTTTACAAGTCACTGTAATTTTAATCATAGACGATATTACACTTGATCTTGTTACTAACTTCGAATGCTACTTTATCACATAATTTATCTCATTTTTATAAATTTTTTGTTTCTATTTGTTGATATTACTATGTCACTCTAAATGTCCCATAGTGTGACATTTACATTGCTTCAATTTTTTTATATTACAACTTTTAATGTTTCTTATTTTTAAGGTTATAATATTTTTAATTCAAATAATATATATATATTTTTAATTTTTATGATTATTTACTTTAAAAATTTATAATGTTGCTAAAAGATGTTCTATAAAGAAGAAACAAATATCGTTTGACTCTTCCAAATGAGTTTTATCTACATATATGCTCATATCTATATTTTTGGATACTTTATTTTGAAATGTTTTTGTATGTTTTCCGAGGCATTTCAAATTTTACCATATTTTTTGATCATGGATTGTACACTTGATCTCTAAAATATCTTTTAATGTGACTTTCTCACACATTTTAATACTTAATTCCTTAGAAATTTAAAATAATTCAAAATGTGGTAAGCTCAAAACTATACAAACGTTGTAGTCATTTTAATGTCTTTATGTAATTAAATATTTTTTAAACCAGTTAATTTTTTGTGGCTTTGATAGGTATTACGAGACATTTAGATTCATCCCTACCGTGAAAATTTTGCTTGTTGCACTATATCTCCTTGTAATTCCATAATGTAACTTTTTAGTACAATTTAACTTATTTTCTTAATTTTTTTCTTTGATCACACTAGGTTACTAGACAACAACAAATCTCTTATGGCATAAGCTACATGTCACTTTGATTTAGTTATTTTATAATTCTTTATTTAACATTGTTTTAGGTTTTATATATTCTTAGCTAATATTAAAAAACATTTATTATTTTTAATCTTTATTTAATATAAAAACTTGTAGTAATTCTAAACATGGTCTCATAAAGATGATATAAACATTATTATACTTCTGTTGACATATTATGCATAATTAAACATAAAAGTTTTATATTTAAATATTTTTTAAGGATTTTGGCACATGTTATAAAATATTTTGACTCTTATGTTATATGATAGATAAGGATATTATAGTTGATATCCTCAACATATTTGAATTAAAGTTTTTTAAATACTTTATTATTTCTTTAAATGTTTCTCTTTGATTTGGTTATATTTTTATGTAAGTCTAAATCCCCAATAGTTTGACCACAAATTACTTTTTTTCTTTTACGTAGCTTCAATTTATCTAACTTAAAATTTAATATATTTTTACTTAACTTTATAATAAAAATTTAATTGAATTTATTCTTATCAATTTCTTTAAAATGTATTAATTGTCATCAAAATCCAATCCATATGGATCAAACATTATTAGAGTAGTCTTAACAAGCTCTACCAAATAAAATGTTCTTGGTTATATTTTTCAATTTTTTCTAAAGTTTGGGCATTCTTTATTTGTCATTTCCTTTCCTATAAGATTTGATTATTGAGGAAGGCGAACTACATGCCTTTTATTTTTCTGTAATGCAACTTTCCCATACAATTTATCTAATTATTTTAAAATGTTTTACACTTTTAGGTTATATTACCGTGTAACTCTAATTCTCATCTTCTATCACCCTTATTAGCATTAGTTAGGTCTTATTACATTGCTTGAATTTATCACATTTAAAGTTTAAAGAAATTTACTTAATATTAAAATAATAAATTATTATTTTTTGGTTTATTTATTTATGTAATCCATAATAATCCTAATGAGGTTAGAAAAAGAATACACAAACATCTTTGGAGATATCTAAATGACATCTATCAAAATTAATATTTATTTTTTTATTTTAAGTTTTGTTAATTTTTTATGATTTTGGTACAATTAATAATCCATTTAGATATGTACTAGATTTGAATATATAGGTTATTATAATGTTTCTTATTTTGTATCTTGGAATGTAATTTTCCCTCATAATAATTTTTTAGAATGTTTTTGCTTTGTTGTTATTTTATTACTTTTTAACTCTAAATCTCCTCTCATATGACTTTTAACATGCTTTCATTTTGTTATATCGTAATTATTCTACATGTCTTAGTTTAGTTTCAAAATATTTTTAATAAATAGTAAAAACATAATTTATTATTGTTTCTACTTAAATACTTTTGTTATACAAAGTAATTCCAAAGAATGTCAAATAAGGACTCAAAAATTTGTTCAACTGCCTTGATGAGCTATTTGTAATTAAATATTTCTAATTATAAGGACATTTTATTCTTACCTATTCTAACAATCAATGATGTTATGCTTGACCTCTTTAATATCTAGAAATATAACTTTCTCGTATAATTTATCTCATTATTGGAAAATTTTTACATTTACTTGTTCACAATACTATGTTACTTATCCAATTTTCTTATCTTCGACACATGTTCATTAAATTTTAAAGTAATATTATTTTATTATTTATTCTTATTTACTTTTACGATTTATGATAATTGAAAATGAGTTTTCGTTAAAATGAAACAAATGTCATTGCATCTATTTTGATGAGTAATATTTAATTAAATTTTTAATTTTATATTTTTAATTATTTCTTTTATGTTTTGGGTTTCTTTACAAGGTATTTTGATATATACCTAATTTAACAAATGAGGATGTTTCATTTGATATCATTATTATCTTGGAATGAAAAGTTTTTGAACAATTTATCTAACTCCAAATTTTTTGCTTTGAATTGTTTGTATTTCTTTATAGCCCAATTTTTTTTCTCTCGAGTGAAAATTATATAGCTTTGATTTTGTAATCTTACATTACTTCTGTCTGTCTTATTTTAGCATTAATACATATTTAATTTGGTTTAAATTAATAAGTTATTATTATGTATGTTTTTCTTCTTTAGTAATTTGTAATACTTTTGAAAAATGTTGGACTCATCTCGACAAGATTTATCATATCAAATATTAATTTAATATTTTCTTAAATAATTTATTTTCTATTGAATTGGAATGTTTTACAAAACACTTCTTTTTGCACCTGATTTAATAATCAAAGATGTTACACATTGTCTCCTTAGTATCATGTAATGTAACTTTACATATAACTTATCTCATTTCTTCAAATAATTTACTTTGATTTGTTTATGTTCTTGCGCTTGTCTAACTCTCCCCTCACATGACCATCCTAAAGCTCTTATTCGGTTAAGTACAATTGCTATAATTTATCTCGTTTCAGCTTTAGTTTTTTTTCAGTTAATTTATAAATATAATTTATTACTATTTAAGCAAATTAGTTTGGTAATTCATAGTAATTCCAAATAAGGTCTTATGGAGATGAAGCAAACATCATTTTACTCATCTTGATAAGTCTAAAATCAATATTTTATATTGATATTTTACTTAATATTAAGTAATAATATATTGCTATTTTGACTATTTTTGTGGTAATTCATAGTAATTCCAAATTAGATCTATTAGAGATGAAACAAAGGTCATTGAACTAACCTGAACGAGTTTTATCAAATTTTGTTATCTTTTTTCGATTTTTAAATACTTTAATATCAAAGGTTTTTGAACTCTTTGCAAGTAATTCAAATTCATAACAAATTTAATTGTTAAGCATGTTATATGGAATCTCCTTAGCATGGTGGAATAAACCTTCTACATAAAAGTTTTCTTATTTCTTAAAAGTTTTTAGTATTAGTTGGTTAAATTATTATGCGACTATAAATCTACTCTTGCATGACGTTTAAATAGCTTTATGTTTGTCATGCTATCAGTTTTTAATTTATCTCCTTTGAATTTTAAAAGATATTTAGTTAATATTATAACGATATTTTGTTATTATTTAGGCATATTACATTTGATAATTTGTAATTATTATTAATAACGTGTGATTGGGATAAAACAAAACATTGTTGTAGTTGTCTTAATGAGCTCTATTCATTTGAAACTTTTTTTGTATTTTGAAATATTTTTTAATATCTTTAAAATTCTTTTTTATAAATTTTTATTCCTACCTCATTAAATAACCTTAAATGTTACACTTAATCACCTGGGGATGTTGGAATGAAAAGTTTTATTATAATTAACCTCATTTCATAAAATATTTTTTATTTGTATTACTTTGTTATTCTAAATCTTTGTTGGTGTCACCCTTACATTACTCTTATTGGGTTATATTCTACTTTTTCAACATATATTTACTTAATATTAAATTTGTAAATTGTTATTATTTATGGGAAACTATTTTTTATTTTGTAGTAATTTCCAGTGAGTCCCATTCAAGATTAAATAAACTTCATTGAATTAATCTTCATAAGCCCTATTAAATTAAATATTGTTTTTATTTTTTAAAATATTTTTTTAATTGTTTTGGTAAACTTTTTAATCGATAATGTTACTTCATCTCTTTACTGTTTAGGAATTGAATGTTTTGTGAAACTTATGTAATTTCTTTACTTTTTTTAATCTTATTGTGTTATATTAATATCTAACTCTAATTCTCCTCTTGTGTTACCTTTAACTATTTTTTATTTTCTTATATTACTTTGCTTTAACTTATCTAATTCCTTCTTTTATTAGATATTTACCTTAATATTAAAAACTTAATTTTTTATTAATTTAGTTTACTTTATTTTGATGGTAATCTTAATTGATGTCTCATTTAGACAAAAAAATGTCATTGCTCTTGTCTCTATGAGTTCCATCTAATTAAATACTTATCCTTATATTTTAAAAAGTTTATATTCTAGGGATTTGGATTATTTTGTGACATATCTAAAGTCATAGATTATTTAATGATCGTAGATGTCGCACTCCATCTCCCTAGTATGACGGAATGAAACTTTCCCGTATAACTTATCTCATTTATTCAAAACTTTTAGCTTGCTTTGATTATATGTTTGTGTTACCATAAAACTCCTCTCATTTGACCTTTAAATTGCTTTAATTTTGTCTCATTAAATTGCTATGATTTATCTCATTTTACCTCAAAAATATATTCACTATAATTCCAAAAATAGTTTGATGAAGATGAAAAACATTGCCTATGTCTTCTCAACATGGTCTATCAAATAACTTATTCTTTTATATATTTTAAAATTTTTTACTTTTCTGTGGCTTTTTTTGTTTACAAGGTATTTTGATCTATACCTAATTTAACATAAAGGTTGTTACACTACATCACCATAGTATCTTAGAATTAAACTTTTCTATACAATTTAATTCATTTTAATTTTTAGTCTCATTGGGTTATATCACTATGTAACACTAAATATTCTCTCATGTGCCCTTTACATCATTTGATTTAATTTTATAATTTGTAGTAATTCAAAATGAGGTCCAATCAAGATGGAAATAACATCATTTGACTCATCTCATTGTGCATTATACAATCAAATATTCATCATTACATTTCTTGAAAATATATATTCTATAAGGTTTCATATGCTTTACAAGTTTTTTGAATTGTATTTTATTTTGCCTTACAAATGTTACACTTCATCTCTCCATTATCAAGGAATGTAGTTATACCATATAATTTATATCATTTTTTCACAATTTTCTTTTAGATAATGATACATACTATCAAATTCTAATTTTTCTTTATTGCATGAGCCTGCATTGTTTTAGTTATATATTACATTAACATAAAAATTGACATTGGCCTCAACTCAATGAGTTGTTATGAATTGTATATTAATTTTTCCATTTTGATTATTTTTTATAATGCTTTGGCATGTTATATTAGGTGTTTTTCTTACACCTGATTTAACAAATGAGAGTGTGACAATCGATTCTCTAGTTTCTTGTAATGCAACTATCCGAAATAACTAATCTCATTTCATTTCTTAAAATTTTTTCCTTTGGTTCTTTTTTAATGTTATGTTATTGCTTATCTAACATATCTCTTATCTTGCATTGATTTGGTTCCATTATATTAGATTAATTTATCTCATTTCATATTTAATGTATATTTAATTAATAATTAAAAAATAATTTATTATTTTTAAAACTTATTTATTTTTGTAAGTACTCATTTTTATAATTTTTTGAATACTTTATTTTTAGGATTTTTGGAAGCTTTACGACAAGTTTTGATGAAAACATAATTTGCTGAATGAGGAAGTTACACTCAATCTTCTTTTCTTAATCAAATGAAACTTTTTTATATAATTTGTGTCATTTCTTTGAATATTTTGCTGTAATTTTGTTATATTGTTATGTAACTCTAATTATCCTTTAATGTGACCCTCACTTAACTTTGATTTAGTTTTATTTCATAGCTTGAAATTCTCTCATTTTTTTGTTTATTATTTTTTACATAATATTAAAATAATTTTTTTATTAGTCTTGATGTTTTTAATATTATTAATTCTTAGTAATTCTAAAAAATGTCTAATCAAGATGAAACTAAATTTTATTGAACTCACCATGACATTGTCTATTAACTAATTTTTTTATATTTTTGAGACTTTTTTTTCTATGATTTTGGAAGGTTTTACAAGATATTTACACTCCTACCAAGCTAATGATTAAGTATATTATGCTAATTCTCCTTAGAATTTTTAAATACAACTTTCTTGCATAATTTAGCTTATTCTTCAATTTGTTTGCTTTGATATGGTTGTCTTACTTGTAACTCTAAATCTTCTTCTATGTGATAACATGTCTAATTTATTTTCTTATGTTACAATTTTTCAATAGATCTTTTTTATCTTCAATAAATAATTATTTAATAGCAAATAATTATCTTGAATTATTTATGTTAATTTAATTTTATAATTTCTAATAATTTAAAATGATGTCAAATACAGATGAAATAAATATTGTGGGTCTCATCTCGATGAGCTATATGTAATTGAAATTTTTTTTAATGCTTGTAAATATTTTTAAATATTTTTGTAATTTGTTGTGGGAAATTTTAATGGTAGCTTAATGCTATGATCTACAATGTTGCACTTCGACTCCTAAATATTTTTGAAAAAAATTATTTTGCATAATTTATGTCATTTCTTCAAATTTTTTTTTCATTTTGTTCAATTAAACTGTAGCTTTCAATTTCTTTTCATTTGACCATTACACCGTTTTCTTTTGGATGTATTACATGGTTTCAACTTATCACGTTTCCTCTTTAACATATGTTTGCCTAATATTATGTTACCAATTTATTATTTTATATTATTATTTATTTTAATAATTCATATTAATTCTAAATGACTTCCATCAAAGACAACATAAACATCATTTGAATCCTTATGAAAAGCTTTATCCCATTAATTATTAATATTTTTGTTTTATAAAAAAACAATTTTTTTTATAATTTGACTTGCTTAATGATTGAGAATGTTAAACTCAATTTTATAGTGTGTTGGAATGCAACTTTCCCATACAATTATCTCATTTTTTTAATTGTTTTATATTTTTTTCATATGATGTAAATATACATTAAAATTGAAATAATATAGGTACAGAAGCTTAACATATCGAAATAAAAGTCTTATAATAGACAAATGCGGAGAGATTCACATTTTCTTTATAATATAATAAAATTCAAGCTAAATAATTTTAGAAAAAAAATAAATTTTGTGGAAAAATTATATTCCAAGATGCTAATGAGTTCAAAAGTGACATTCTTGATCCTCAAGCCATGGATTGAAATGTGTCAAAAAGAATGAGAAACTTTTATAAAATTTTTTAAAAATATAAAAAATGAATATTTGGTTGGGTAGAACATTTCAAGATGAGTCCACCAACATTTTCCCTTTCCTGTTTCAACCTCATCTAGAATTTTTGTTAGTAACCAACATAAACAATTAAATAAAAATAAATTAGTATTTTAAAATTATGTTAATGTATATTAAAGCTAAAGTGAGTTAAATTGATGTAATAGAATATAACCAAATGAAAGTAATATATAGTTCAAATGAGATGAAATTCATACTAACATATTACATTAGATAAATAAATATAAATTATTATTTTAAAATAAGTCAATATATGTTAAAGTAGAAATGAGATAAATTAATTCAATATAATATTACAAACTCAAAGACATGTAATGGTCACAAAATAGGTCATTTAGAGTAATAAGCTAAGATCACTAAATCAAAATAAAAAAATTCGAATAAATGAGATAATCAGTGGAAGAAAGCTACATTTCATGACATTAAGGAGATCAAACACAACATTCTTATTCGTCAAATTTGGCATCAACGAAAATATCCATTAAAAGGTTTCAAAACTACCGAAAATAAAATATTTATAGAAATAAAAATGAATATTTAATTAGAAGAAGCATGTAGAGAAGAGTGTGTTGATTTTTTTTATCTTGCACAAAGTTTGCTTAAATTTTTTATGAATTATCAATGTGAATAACAATAAATAACAACACATTATTTTTTCAATATAATATAAATACATATTACTAATGTAATAAGAAAATTTGAAGGAATGTATTACATTAAAATAAAATGAATGCAACAGTTACAAGAGAGGAGATTTAGAGTAACATAATAAGGTTGCATTTCTTGATATGAAAGAATAACATATAAGCTCATAAATCATTAAATTTGGTAAAAATCAAAATTCTTATAATGCATGTTAAAACCCTAAAAAATGGTGAAAAAAAATACTTAATTTGATAGACATTGTAAAGATGGGTCCAAGAATATGTTTTTTGTTATAGTCTAGCATTAATTCAAATTACTACAAACAAACAAATTAAATAAGCATATATTAGAATAAATTATTTTTTATTATAATGAAAAAATATATTAAAGTTGAAAATAAGATAAATTGAAGAAATATGATAAAACCATATCAAGTGACGTAATAGTCGTATAACATGCAAATTAGATTATTGTCAAAATATAAAAAAATCAATGCAAAGCATTTGAAGTAACAAAATAAATTGTGGGTAAGTTGTATTCCAACATCTTGAGAAGATGGAATGTACCACCATTGATCATCAAAATCTAATGTGAACTGAAATTTCAGGTTAGGAATGTAAGAAACAATAAAATAAGACATTTAAAAAAAATAAATAAATATTTAATTAGACAGAGCTCATGCAGGCAAACCTGATGATATTTGTTTCTTTCTTGATCAGATCTCATTGAAGATTCTGTAAGTCATGAAAGTAAAAAAGTAAAAGTAATAACAAAATATTATTTTTATATTGGGTAAATGTATAACATAACTCAAGAAATGATAACTTATAGAAATATAATTTATTGAAATCAAAAACATGTAAATGTCAAATTTGTTGAGGATGAGACCTAAATAGTAAAATATCTAAATCAAAGTGAAAAAATTCAAGAAATGAGATAAACTATTCCGGAAACCTACGTTCCAAAAAAACCAATGGGATCAACTGTAGCATCTATAAGAACCATTCAAGTGCTTGTCAAAATATTACACAAAGTGTTTTAATACCCTTCAAAACATTATTGAAAAAAATAAAATTGATTGCCTAAATAGAATGAGCTCCTTAAAATGAGTCTAATAACATCATTTTTTTCTTTAGTGGTCATTGTTTAGAATTACTATCAATTACCAAAGCCAATAAGTACAAATAATAACTAATTATTATTTTAAAAGTAAGAAAATAAATGGTAAAACTTAAATGAGATATATTGAAGCAACAAAATTATCTAATTCAATGCAATGCATAAGCCTCATAGGAAGAAATTTAGAGTTATACTATAATATAACAAAATTACAGAAAATTTTTTTTTGAAATTAGATAAAATTTATAGGAAAGTTGTTATCCATGACACTAAGGACATAAAGCCTAACATTCTCAATCGCAAAATCATTTACAAATTGAAATGATTTGAAAAATGTGCCAAAATATTACCAAAAAAATATTTAAAAATATAAATTAAATACTTTATTTGAATTATTTTAATGAGATGAGTCCAATGATATTTGTTTTATTCTGATTGGTCCTCATTCGAAACTTCTAAGAATATTTAATTAAATAAAAAAATAACGAATTATTATTTTAGTGTAATGAAAATAGATAATAAATCATAGACTTCATATGTTTAATGTTTGTAATATAACCAAATCAAAATGATGCAATTGCCACAAGAGAAGATTCAAACTTACATTATCTTATAACTTTATCAAAACAAACATTTCAAAGAAATGATAAATTATATAAGAATTTTGCATTCCACGATATTATGGAGATTTACATAACATTCTCAATTGTCAAATGGGGCACAAATCAATCATTTTTATAAACCAAACAAAATACTATGAAGTAAAATTTTTAGAAATTCAAAATCAATATTTAATTTGATAGAGTTCATTGAGACAAATCTATTGACATTTGTTTGGTCTTGATGTAACCTTTTTTCAATTAATATGAATTAGCAACAAAAATAAATGTAAAAAATAATTAATCATTATTTTAATAAAAAATAAACATATTGTAAAGTTGAAACAAGAAACTTGAAGCATTGTAATATACTCAAAACAAAGTAATATAAAAGTTACATAATAAGGGAATTAAAGTTTGAGAATTATATAGCCAAATCAAATCAAAAAATTATAAGAAATGAAGTTATTTATTTAGGAACATTGCATTTCAAGATATTAATGAGACCAAGTATGACATCCTCGATCATCTAATCTCGTGATAATCTTAATGTCTTATAAAAAGTGTCAAACAATAAAAAGAAATATTTAAAAGTAAAAAAAAATATTTAATTGTTTTGAGTAATTCTTAATTAGAAACACTTTTTTTCACTATAAAACCATATTTAAAGATACTATGAATAATAAACAAATAACCATAAATATCAAAAAACATATTATTTCAATATTTAGTAAATATATATAAAAGAAGAAATATGTTAAATCAAAGCAATCTATCACAACCATTTAGAAAAAAAATTGAAAGAAAGGAGTTCGATTTTTTTGAATCTACTTTTGATAATTTTATGAAGATTAGGCATAATATTGTTGATCATGAAATAAATTATGAATAAAAATAACTTGTAAAACATGGAAAAATCAAGGGAAATGAAATATTTAAAAGTTTTAAATTAAATATTTAATTAGATAAGACTGGTTAAGATGTGTCAAATGATATTTCACTTGCCTAAATAAGACCTTATTTTCAAATACTCAAAATTACTAAATTAAATAAGCATAAATGATAATAGATCATTATTTCTATTATTACTATAATTTTAAAAAATAAATAGTAAAGATGAAAGGAGATAAAATGAAGCTATTTAATATAAATAAATTTAAAAAAGTAAATATCAAATAAGAGGATATTTAGAATTACATTGTAAAATAAGCAAATTGAAACAAAACATTTGAAGAAATGAGTTAAATTATGTAGAAAGTTTAATTCCATGATCTCTAAGTTATTGAGCATAATATTCCTGATTGCAGATTAAATATGAGCTGAAATTCCTTATAAATGATGTTAAATTTTTTAAAAAAAAAATTTAAAAATCCATAAATAAATATTTATAGAGCTCGTCAAGATTAGCTCAATGATCTTTGCTTCATATGAATATGACATTGTTTGTAGTCACCGTGAATTAAAAAATTATATTTATAAATAATAATAATTTTTAATTTTAATGTTAATATATAGTAATGACAAAATTAAGTAAATTGAAGTAATGTAATATAACAAAGCAAAGGGACGTAAAGGTAAGACGAGAGAGGAATTAAAGTTTCATTTTCACATATCCAAAGCAAAGCAAATGATTTGAATAAATGAGATAACTTGAAAGGGAAAGTTGCATTGTAGGGTACTAATGAGATTGAGTGTGATCCCACTATCTTTAAATTTGATGGTAAACAAATATCTAGTAATGCATGACAAAATCATAGAAAAATTTGTTAAAAATAAAAAATATACAATTAATTAATTAGAGATTTTGGAGACGAGTCCAAAAAAGTTTGTTTCATCTTAATTGAAAATCATTTAGAATTTTTATAAATTACAAAAATAAATAAGCATAAATAATAAAAAATATTTATTTAATATTAATTAAATTACTTGAAAGTTCAAATTTTTCAGGTTCAAATAATGCATTATGATAATATCAAAGCGAAATAATATAAAATAATTAGAAACTTTGTCTAAGAAGGTTGTACTACAAGAAGCTAAAGCGATTGAGGGTAGCACCCTCAAACATTAAATTATATAAAAAACAAATTACATTATAAAAGATATTAAAACCCTTGAAACTATATTATTTAGAAGTATAAAATGGAATATTTTACTAGATAGAGGTTGGGTAGAGTGCAATGAAGTTTTTGTATTTCAATCAAACCTTATTTGGAATTACTTAAAAACTAAAAAAGTAAATAAGTGTAAGTGAAAAGAAAATATTTTTAATATTAAGTGAGAAAATATTACTGTGAAAATGAGATATATAAAGGTAATGTAATAAAAAAATCAAAAATATTCACTGGTTACTTGGGAAGGCAAATAAAATGAAATTATAATAGAATAAATTTAAAGTGAAACATTTCAAGAAATTATATAAATTAGATGAGGATGTTGCATTCAATAATATTAGTGAGGTTGAGCATAACATTCTCAATTACCAAATCTAGTACAAATAAATATGTCTAGTAAAGCAAATAGAAATCCTATAAAGAAAACTGTTCTTAAAAAAATAAAATTAACTATCAAATTTCTTAAGGTCAATTCATTGATGTCTAACAATATTTCTTATACCTTAAACAAATCTCATTTTGAATTAACTATCAATTACTACAAGAAATTGGAATAATTAACCATATGTTATTGCTTTAATATTATGTAATCTATAGTAAAAACATTTTGTAAATTAAATAGATTTATTGTAACAAAAATGAGACGTGAAGGTCACATGAGGGAAAAATTAATGTTTTGTGGTAATATAACAAAATTAAAGAAAAAATTATTATTTAAAGTGTGAATGTGATACTAAGGAGATTGAATGTGATAGCAACATTTGTCAAATCTATTACCAATCATAACATTTCATAAAGTATGCCAAAGCAATAGAACCAATAATTAAAAAAATGAATGTTTAATTTATTAGAGCTTATCAAGAGAAGTGTAACCACATTTGTCTCAACAAGATTATTTGTCATTTTGAATTATAATTAATTAAAAAAGAAAATAAGCATAATGAAAAAATATATTATTTAATAAACAATGCGAAAATATAATAAAGATCAAACAAGCAAAAGTGATGAAAATATAATTAAACTAAAAAATTGAAAGAAAACAAGATAAATTATGTAGGAATGTTGCATCTATAATGCTAAAAAGATTAAGTGTAATTTCCTTGATAAGTAAATCTAAAAAAATTGAAATATCTTAAGAAGCATTCAAAAACAGAAAAAATTTAAATGTTGAAAATGATAAGATTGTATATTTAATTAAAAAGAGTTTGTCGAGATGAGTCCAATGTCCTTTTTTCATTGTGATCGTACCATATTTGAAATTGTTACGAATTAATAAAATAAATAAGCATAAATGGTAATAAATTATTATTCTAATTATTAATGTAATATTTAATAACATAATTTTAACAAAAATTGAAGGCATTATCATAAAAATAAGGACATGTGAAAGTAATGTTAAAAAGATTTTAAAATTACATCATAATATAACTTAGTGAAAGCAAAAACTTTAGAGAAATGAGATAATCTATACTGAGAAGTTTTTTTTCAAGACACTAACGAGTTTAAGATCCTACATTTTTCTCATAAACCTTTGTCAAAACTCAAAGAAAAGAAAATATTTAACACATAATATGTATTTTATGAGATAGACATCATTGAGAAGTGTGTAACAACATTTGTATAATTTTAATTGAACCTCGTCTAGAAGTACTAAGACTTAAAAAAACAAATAAGAATTTTGTCATGCTAAAGAGACTAAGTGTAACTTTCTCATGCTTCAAGTGAGAAACAAATTGAAATGTGTCATAAAGCATGCAAAAATCATAAGAAAAAAATATTTATGAATATAAAAATAAATATTTAATTAATTTGATCTTGTTGAGACTAGTTCAATATTATTTGCTTCATTGGGATAAGTCTTTTCTTTCAATTAATGTGAATTACAATAGAGAATAAGCATAAATAATAATAAAATATTATTTGAATGTTATGTAAATAGTAATGATGAAATTAGAAAGGATGGAATAATGTAATGTAAGAAAAAGAAAATAAAGAAAATATCAAATGAGAGGAGAATTCAAATTTTATAATAATGTAAAAATACAATGTGAAAAATTTAAAAGAATGAGTTAAATTATTCTAAGAAGTTCCATTCTAACAAACTCACTTGATTAAGCTTGCCATCTCGATGATCGACTTAGTTGTCAATCTTTACCTCTCGTAAAGCATATCAAAACCATTGCAAAAAAAATTAAATTTTTTAAAAATTAATATTTCATTTTTAAGAACATGTCGAGATAATCCAACAACAATTGTTTAACCTTGAATGATCCACATCTTCAATTAACATGAATTTCAAAATGAAATTAGAATAAAAATTATAATTATTTCAAGATTAAGTTAAAAAATATTATACTTAAATTGATAATAATTTAAACAATGTAATATATTTAAATCAAAGTAATATAAAAGTTGCATATAGAAAAGTTTAGACTTTCATTATCTATTATACCACATCAATGAAAAAAAATTAATAAATAAGATAAATTATAAAGTTCTATTTTAAGATACTAATAAGATCTAGTGTAACTACATACACCATAAAACAAACCAAAATTGAAATATCATATAAAGCATGTCAAAGACAATAAAAATATCTTTATAAATATTAAAAAAAAAATTTAATTAGAAAGGGCTCCTCTAGATTAGTCCAATAATGTCTTTTTTGTCTCAATTTAATCTCATATAGAGATATTATCAATAATAAAATTAAGTATAAATAATAAGAAAATTTTTTATTTTTTCTATAATATTTATTATAAAAAAAAGTAGATAAGTGGAATTAATGTAATATAATTAGATTAAGGGATTCTAAAGGTGGCATGAGAGAACTTTTAGAGATACCTAAGAAAGTTCAAATAAGACAAATTGAAGCAATGTAATATAACCAAATCCTTGTGATGAAAGGTTTCCTGAGACGAGAAAGTTTCATGGTAATATTACTAAATCAAAGAAAAAATTGAAGAAATTAGGTAAATGTTTTGGGAAAGTCACTTTCTTTTAAATTAACAAGATTGAATGTGACATTCTCTAATGTCAAATCTCATGAGAATTAATGAGCCTCGTAAAACTGATCAAATTTAAGAAAAATAATTTCAAAATATAAAAAATTTATTACATAGAGCTAATCTAGACAAGTTCATCGATGATTGTTTCATCTTCATCAAAGCCTCACTTAAAGTTACTATGATTTACAAAAAGAAATAAACATAAACAATAACAACAAATTAATATTTTATTTTTAAGTATTCATTAAATTAGAAATGAGATAAATTGAACTATTATAATATTACAAACTAAATAACTTCTAAAGGTCACCTAAAATTACATTTAAAGTAGCATACTAATATAACAAATTTAAAATAAAAGTTTTGAAGAAATGAGATAAATTGTATAAGAAAGTTGCAATTTCAAGCACAAATAAGATTGAATGTAACATCATCAATCTTTAGATAAGTCTAGAATCACATCTTATAAAGCATGTAAAAAGTCTAGAAATAGCTTTAAAAAATATAATAAATGGATATTTAATTTTTCTTGCTCATCCAAATGAGTCCAATAATGTTTGTTTTGTATCAATCTAACCATATTTGAAATTACTATAAGTTAGAATTTAAAAAGTTAAATGCAATTAAAAATCATTACTCGAATCTAAATAATATATATATATATATATATGTATCAAAGTATAAATTAGAAAATGTAAGCTGTATAATATTACAAAATGAATGGTATGAACAAATCACATAAGGGGAGGTTAAGAGTTACCTAATAACATATTTGAATGAAAATTCGATATTTTATGAAAGAAGCAAAAATGTATAGTGGTGTTGCATTTTAAGAGACCTAAAAGAATTGCGAATTACCCTCGATTATCAAGACAAGTATAAATAAAATGTTTTGTTGATGTGTGCCAAAACCAAGGACAAATATAATACAATGAACATTTAATCATATAGAGGTCATTGAGATAGTCTAATGTTATTCTTTTCATAACTATTTGACCTTGTTTGGAAATACAGCAAACTGCACTAATAAATAGGAAATAATTTGGATAACTTATTGTGTTAATTTTATCTAAATAGATAAGAAACTTTAAATTTGTTAAATTGAGGCATTGCAATATAACAAAATAAAATCTATGTAAAGGTTTACACGATAAAAGAATTGGAGTTTATGCCAACAAGATAAAATGAAAGAAAAAGATTTGATTATGCAAAGAAAATTATATGGAAAATATGTATTCGAAGAAACTATCCTGATTAAGTGTGATATCTATGATCATTAACTTATTTGTGAATAAAAATGTCACTTAAATTGAATCAAAATAATAATTTTTTTAAAAAACAACAACAAATACTTATTTAAATGATGCCCACCTAGAAATATCTAATTGTAATTATTTCATCTTTGTCTTACCCAATTTTTAATTGTTATGAATTACCAAAAAAATTGAGCATAAATGAAAGTAAATTATAGTTTTAATATTATGTTACGTTTTATAATAGAAATGGGATTAATGAAAGTAATCTACTACAACAAAATAAATGATTTGTAAAAGAAAAATGAGAAAACATTTTGAGTTATATTGCAATATATCTAATTCAAAATAGAAAAATGCCAAAAATGTGAAAAAAATGAGATATGTTGCATAGGAAAACTACATTCCAAGAGTCTAACAAGATTGAGTGTAATAACGAATTATACAAATGTGGTGGGACTTAGATCTAAATTGTGATCAAGTTATTGAATTTAGATCTTAGAATGGATTAAAGCTGCATTATGCAATCGTGAAATGGTGTTCTTGAGCATAGGTTATAATTAGGCATTATATAAAGGAACATGACATGAGGACCATTTCATCATGAAATTGCATATTTGGATGGTTCTAGTTACTTCTAAAATTTTTAAATATGTCACATAAAAAAAAATTTATTAGTCCTAGATTTTAGATGGAAATAAAGAAGTTCTATTCTTTTTGCTTTGTATGGTCCTTTAAGGTAGCCAATGGGTAAAGGGCACTACTCATATCGCTCTAGCAGGCATGACCCACTCTGCTAGTCATGCATTATCTTCCATGTTTTGGTCCAATGCTAATGACCAATTTGTGCACAACTCAAGCTAGTTTGGAATCAATTTCTTAACAAATTAACTTTATTGAACTGCTTTAATATTCGATAACTTATCTAAACAAGTTATTGTTGCAAGCCAATCAATGGGGTATGTAAGTTTAAAATTTTTTTACAAAATAATTTACATAATACAACATTAACATACTTTTTCCAATAGATTATTTAAACTTTTTAAAGGTATAATTATAGTAAAATAATGATCAAGGTAAGTTAAATCAAAAGATCATAAACTTTATTGCCTTCTAAGTTGATTAATTTTAATTTAATTTATGTTCCTTGTAATGAATATTTCAATAAAACTTTGAATTTTAATTAAAGTTAAATTGAAATCTTAAAATTAATTAGAACATGATTGTGTTTGTGGTTTGTCACTATAGCCAAGATAATCTTCATTTAATTTCTCCTTTGCTCCTCTTGTTTAAGTTCTCCTACTTATATAATCATCGACTACTTAAAATTTTAAAAAATACTTAAAGAAAATCATTCAAAATATTTATCATTTCTTGTTATTACAAAACCACTATTAATAAGAGTTATAAATATAACATAAATAATAATAACTTAATACTTTAATTTAAAATAAGTTTATTTTAATATTAAAAAGTATATAATTTGAAACAATATGAAATAATATAATCCAACTGATATAGAGGCATAGTAGAGAAGATTTAGAGTTATATAATATTATTAAAACATACTTATGAAAAATTTATTGAAATAAGGTAAATTATATAATAAAGCTAAATTTAAATAAAAAAAATAGAATGTGACATCCCTCATCATCAAATCAGATATGTTTAAAATATGTCATAAATAATACAAAAATATTAGAAAATAAAATTTCAAAAAAATATAAAAAAATATTTAATTACATAGAGCTTATTAAGATGAGTCTAATGATATTTGTTTCATCTTAATATGATATTTTTTAAATTATTATGAAATAAAAAGTAAATAACCATACAAATAAAAACTTAATTTTCGAAATTATGGAAATATATAATAATGCTCAAAATGAAATAAATTAAAGCAATAAAACATGAAAAAATGAAAGCTATGTAAAGTTTGTGCTAGGGAAGAATCAGATTGTTAATGAAATATAAGTAAAGCAATGTGAAATTTTTAATAAAATGAGACAAATTGTACAGGAAAGTTGCTTTCCAAGACACTAAAGGGATCGAATATAGCCACTTCGATCATCAGATCACATATAATTCATAATGTCATGTAAATTATTGTAATATCCAAAAAATAAAATATTTAAAAAGTAAATGAAAATGAATATATAATTAGATTGAGCTCATCAAGATAATTCAAACAACATTTGTTTCTTGTATATAGGATCATATTTGAAATCACTACAATCCATCAAATCAAATAACCATAAATAACAATATATTATTGTTTTAATATTAAGTAAACATATAATAAAGCTCAAATTATGATATTTATTATGAGATGTAGTACAAACAAATCAAAATAAATACAAAGGTCAACATTAACATAACAAAATTAATGCCATACCTCTAAATTAATAAGACACATAATACAAGAAAGTTGCATTCTAAGATACTAAAGAGGTTGAGTGTGAAATCCCATTTCATCAAATTAGGTAAAAATAAAAATGTTTCAAAATATATAAAATGCTTGGTAAATAAAAAATCTAAAAAATAATAATAAATATTTAATTCTATATAGCTCACTTAGATGAGTCTAATGTGGTCTCTTTCATTTTAATTGGGCATGTCTTGGTGTTTATATGAATTATAAATTTAAATTTGGTAAATAATAATAATTGTTTTTAATTAATTAAACATATAATAAAACAAAAATGATAAAAATTGAAGGGCTATAGCATAAAAAAACCAGTGCACCATAATGGTCATGTTAGTGTAGAGTTTCTATTACATCGTAAAATAACTAAATTAGTTTCACTAATTTCAAGAAATTTGATAAATGTTATAAAAAGTTGTATTCCAAAATATTGAAGAGCTTCTATGTCACATCTTTGATCATAAAAATAAGTACAAACAAAAAGTCTCTTAAAGTGTGTCAAAAATTAAAATAATAAAGTATTTCAAAGCAAAAAAATAATTATTAATTTTGATAAGGCCCATCGAGATGAATCCAATGATGTTTATTTCATGTTGACTTGACATAGTTTAGAATTACTATAAATTATGTAATTAAATAAGGTTAAATAAAAAAATTAATATTTTTTATACCATATAAATATAAAATAAAGCTAAAAGACAATAAATTAAAGCAATATAGTATAACAAAATTAAAGTAATGTAATATAATAAAATGAAAGAGATGTAATGGTCACAAAGAGGAGATTTAAAGTTATAGAATAATATATCAAAATTAGACAAAAATATTTGAACAAATGAGAGAACTTTATGGAAAAGTTGCATTCTATTATATTAAAGAGATTTGGTGTAACATCCTCAATTATTAAATGAAGCACAAATAAAAAATATCTCAAAAAATATATAAAAAAAAGTAAAACATAATAAAATAAAATTGTGTATTTAATTGAAAAAATCTCTTCAAGAATATTCTAATAAAATTTGTTTCACTTCAATCAAACATCATCTTGAATTATTTACGACTAATAAATTAAATAAACCTAAATAATAATAAATTAAAATTTGAACATTAAGTAAACATATTTTAAATTTTAAGTAAGATAAATTAGAGCAATCTAGTATTATGCAATCAAACTAATTTTTTCACATAGGATGATATTTAGAATTCATAGAATTATAAACATTTGAAAGAAAAAAATTATAAATTGAGATAAATTATGTAGTGATAAAATTCTAAATCATTGGATATGGTATGAATAAAAGTTTCTCATAAGAATGCCACAATGCTACAAAGCAAAATATTTAAAAACATGCAATCAATTATTTCATTTTATAAGGCTTATTGAGACTAAGCGAACAAGGTTTATTTTGTCTCATTCTAACATATTTTTGAGTTACTATGAACAACAAGAGAAAAATGTAAATTAGTAAGGATAAATTAAAGTAGGAATTTAATATATTTATACATTATAATATTACCAAATCAAAAAGATTTAATGGTAGCACAATAGGTGATTTAAAGTGACATAGTAATATAAACAAATCAAATAGAAAAGTTTTATGAAATTAGATATATTATACATTTAAATTGCATTCTATGACTCTTACATCTTATTATAAAAATCATCATGTGAAGCATAACTTTAAATAACAAAATATTTAAAAATTATAAAAAAATTAAAATATTCAAAAAAGTATATGAAGCATTTAATTAGGTGGAATTCATCAAGATAAGTCCATCGATATTATTTTTTCTCGATTGGACTGCAAATGCAACCATAGTGAATCAGTAAAGTTAATTAGGAAAAATATGTATATATTTTTTTTAGATTAAGTAAATATGTATTAATGCTAAAGTGATACAACTTGAAGCAATGTAAAAAAATGAATAAAATATATTAACTTGTCATATGATAGAAGATTTAGAGTAACATAGTAAAAATAACCAATTGAAAGTAAAAAAAATTGAAAAATTATGGAAATTTTATTATGAAGTTACTTTCCAAGAATCTAAAGAGATATAAAGTAACATCCTTAATCATCAAATCTTATTCAAATCAAAATGTCTCAAAATATGTACTAAAACCTAAGAAATTAAGGAAATAAAAAATATTAAAAATAAATAAATTTGTAATTTTATAGCACTTATATAGATGAGTTAAATGGGATTTGTTTTTTCTCAACGAGACCATATTTAGAATTATTGTGTATTACTAAATTAAATAATAAAAATAAATAATAAATTTTAATTTTAATTTTTAGTAACTACATTTTATAGCTAAAAAGTTATAAATTGAAGAAATATAATGTGAGTAACACAAAGAAACTTAATGGTTATAGTAGAGAAAATATAGAGTAACATAGAAATATAACTAAATCAAGCAAATTAAATTTAAAAAAATTAGACAAATTATACTAATTGATGCATTCAAAGAATTTGAAGTAAACAAATATAATAGCATAAATCATAAAATATGATAAAATTGAAATTTATGGTAAATAATGTAGTCACTACAAAAAATTAAATATTTAAAATATTAACTTGATTATTTAATTAGATAGTGCTATCTCAATGTGTTTAATGACATTTTGTTTTGTCATTATAAGTCCTTGCTTCAAATTACTATAAATTAAAAAAATAAATATGCATATCTAAAAATAAATTATTATTTTACTATTGATTAAATATATAACAAAGCTCAAAAAAAGAAAACTAAAATTACTATAGTATGTCAAAATTAAATTTGTTTTAATGTCATAAATTAGAGGAGATTTGTTACGATATAGTAATATAAAAAAATCTTGATATAACACTTGAGGAAAAGAAAAAGAATTATGAGAAACTGCATTCGAAGATATCCAGAACATCGAGTGTAATATTGTCGATGGTCAAATGATGTATAAATAAAAATGAATACTAAAGTGGGTCAAAACACAAGAAAACAAAATATTTACAAAAATAGAAATGAATATTAAATTTGATGAATCTAATTAAGAAAAATTTAATATAATTAGTTTGGTCTTAAATTTTCCAGTGTAGAGTTACAACGAATTGGCATAAGCATAAAGAACAACAAATTATTGGTTGTGTATTAAGTAAGAGTATTTTATACTTGAAATGACATGATTGAAGCAATGTAAAATAATCATGTCAAACTGATGTAAAAGTTGCACTAGAAGAGATTTAGACTTACGTAGTATAAAACTATACTTCCAAGATATATTTAAAGAAATGAGATAAATTAAAAAGAAATAGATTGTGACATTCTCAATCATCATATCATTTATGAATTAAAATTTTTAAAAAATATTGCAAGAATCATAAAAATTGAAGATATGACAAAGTAAAAAAAATAATATTTTAAAAAATATAGCTTATTGAGATAAGTCCAATGATGTCGCTTTAATCTCAATTGGACTTCTTTAAGAATTACTATGAATTGCTAAAGCAAATAAAAATTGAAAAAAATAAACTATTGCTTTATTCTGAAGTAATTATATTAATGTTGAATTCAGATAAAATTAGGCAATGTAAGAGTTTTAGAGTTTCATTTTTATATACCCTAATTAATGTATAAAAATACAAAGTGATGTGATGAAGGGTAATGGAAAGTTGCATTAGATGATGATAAGGAAAATTTTACAACATCCACATTCAAGAAATTAGGTAAAAATAAAAGTATCTCATAAAACATGTAAAAATATTAAAAAAATAAAATATTAAAAAAATAAAATATTAAAAAACATAAAAATGACAATATAATTTGTTAAAACATGAGATGACTATATATGTAGATTTTGATTACGCTCTAATATATCCCAATCAATGGAAAATTTTAACTGATAAGATAAATAGTAGGGGAAGGTTACATATGATTTATGTTAAATCAAGTAGAAATCAAAATAACTCGTATAGCATGAAAAGATCCTCAAAAAAAAAAACTTTAAAATATAAGAAAATATTTTTTCAATAGAGCTGATATAGATGAGTCTAATGACATTTGTTTCATTAGGATAAGACATTGTTTGGAATATTACAAATGATGATAGTAAGTAATCATAAATATTAATGAAAGTTATTTTAATGTTAAGTGAAAAATTAATTAAAGTAATAAAATATAAAAAAAAAGAAACATAGTAAAGCTCACATGAAAGAACTCTTAGAGTTAGTAATATTTTCAAATCAAAACTAAAAATTTTGAAGAAATGAGATAAATTGTATAAGAAAGTTATATCCTAAGATGCTAAGGAAATAAAGTGTAACATAATTGATTATCAAGTCAAGTACTAATTGAAATATCTCATAAAATAATTTCAAAATATGAAAAGAATATATAGTTTGACAAAGTCCATTATGTTGACTCCATAGCTTCATCTCAATTGGACACATTTGTAATTATTGCAAATTTAAGAAAGCAAATAGACATAAATAGTAACAATCTTTTATTTCATTATTAAATGAATGCATATTAATTGTCAAATGAAATAAATTAAAGAATGACAACATAACCAAATGAAAACAATATAAATGTAACAGAAGAGAAGATTTATGTTAACACAATAATATAACAAAGTTAATTTGAAAACTTTTAATAAATAAGATAGATTATATGGGAAAGTTTTAATTCAAGATACGAAAAACATCAAGTTTAACATTCACCAACATCAAGTCTTTCACAATTCAAAATGTCCCATAAGGCATAGAAAAACTCTACAAAATAAAATGTTACGTATTATAGAATTAAATATTTAATTTGATGGATCTCGTTAGGAGAGTCCAATGAATCTCACTTCTTTCCGACCATATTTCATTTTGAAATACCATAAATTACCAAAATGAATGAGCACAAATAATAATATATAATTTTTTTAAACATAAAATAAATATATATTAATATTAAAATAAGATAAATTTAATCAATTTAATTTAACCAAATCAAGGTTATTTAAATTTGACATGAGATTATCTTTTGAGATACAACATATTATATCAAAATCAAAGCAAATTATTTGATGGTGATAACTTTATTTAATCTTGATTTTAGTCATTTGAATTAACATAAATTACAAAAGTAAATAAGTATAAATAATAATAAATTATTTTTTAATATTAATTAAATATTTTTAAAGCTAAAGTCAGGTTAATTAAACAAATGTAATGCCCTCAAATTGAAGCTCTGTAAACTTTACTTGTTACGAGAAATATAGTAACATAATACTACGACAAAATAGAATTGAAACTTTTAAATAATTAAAATAAAGCATACCAAAATGTCCCATTCCAAGATACTAAGGACATTGAGTGTAATATCCTTTATTATCAAGTCAAGTTCAAACTAAGAGGTCAACAAGACAGGTAAAGCCTAAGAAGAAATATTTAACAATGTAAAACTTAATATTTAATTTAATATAGCTCATTGAGATGAGTTTAATGATGCCCATTTTTTCTTTTGTCAAACCTCATTTTAAATTACAATGAATTTTAAAATAAAAGAAGTATAAAAAATTATATGTAATTATTTTGAAATCTTGATAAATATATATTATAGCTAAAAAGATATAAATTGAAGCATTGTAAAATAACCAAGTAAAACTAATTTCAATGTATCACAAGAGGTGGTTTAGATATACATAGTATTATAGCCATATTAGAACAAACAATTTGAAAAGAAGTTGATAAATTATACGACAAAATCATATTTAGAAATACTAACAAGATCAAGCAACATTTTCGATCATCAAAACAAGATATCTTGCAAAGCTAGTGAAAAAAATAAAATTTAAAATCTTTTAAAATATAACAAAAAATACTTAAATTAATCAAGTTAGCTGGGATGAGTCCAATGACATTTGCTTCATCTCAATTGGACTTGAATAAAAAAACTATGAAATAATAAGAATATAAGCATAATTAAATATTCTCTTAATATTAGGAAAATATTTATTTAAATAACAATAAGATGAATACAAAAAATCTATGCAATCAAAACAAAACGATTTAATGGTTAGACTGAATGAGATTTCTAAAACCAATGAAATATAACCAAATAAAACTTAAAAAAAAATTGAATACATAGAAACATTTTGTGAAAATGTTTCATTCCATGATACTACAAGGATTAAGTGTAAAATCCTCCATTATCAAGTCAAGAATGAATAAAAATATTTCATAAGATGTAAAAACCCCATATGAAATAAAATATTTAATAAAATTAAATTAAATTTTTAATTCCATAAAAGTCATCAAGGTGTGTCTAATGATGATTATTATTCCTTAAAGGACATCATTTCTAATTACAAAAATTTACAAAAATGAAAAATTATAAATTAAAATAAATAATTATTTTTGTATTATACAACAAATATCAAGGATGAAATGAGTAGAATTAAAATAATGTAATAGAAATGAAAAAAAGTTATTTTAATATCACAGGTGTGACAACTTATAATGAAATAGTATTACAACCAAATAAACAAAAAATATTTCAAGAAATAAGACAAATTATAGTAGAAATTTCGATTCTAAGATATGAAGGAGATCGATTAGAACAATCACAATCAATAAATCTAGTGTAAATTAAAATAACTTATAAATCAACTTTGATTCTAACAATGTTGGTATGGTTTCAGTCAAATCACATTTGAAATTACTACGAATTACAAATATAAATAATCATAAGTAATATTAAATTGCTATTTTGGTATTAAAAAAACAATATTAAATCTTAGATGGCTTAGATTGAAGCAATGTAATATTGACAAATACTATGGATTTAAATGTCACACAAGAGGTGATTTAAAATTATATAGTAATATTACCAAGTCCAAGTTAAATATTAAAAGATTGATATAAATAATGCAATCAAAGCTGAATTCAAAGACAATAAGGAGATTGAGTGTTGCATTAATGAACGTCAAAAAACGTATGAATCCAAGTTCTCATAAAAATTTGTGAAAATCCTATAAAATAAAATATTTCAAAATACTAAATGAATTTTTTATTTGAAAGAGCTCATCGAGTCAATTCAAAAATTGTTTGTTTTGTATTGATTTGACCACATTTAGAGTTATGTTAATAACCAAAGTTAATAAGCATAAATAATAATGAATTATATTTTCAATATTAAGTAATTATTTGTTAAAGCAAAAATGAGAGAAATTGAAGCAATGTAACATTACAAAAACAATGCAATGTAAAAGTCACATAAGAAGAGAATTAGAGTTTCAAAGTATTATAGTTAAATAAACAAAAAATACCAGAAATTTGCATTCAAAGATACTAAGGAAAATGCATTGGATATCCTCCATTACAAATTAGGTAATAAATGATTTTCCTTATAAGGCATGCTAAAAAACTTGAAGATGTAATATTTACAAATTTAAAAATAAAATTTAAACAGATAGATTTCACTGAAATAAGTCCAACTTTGTTTCTTTTTTATGGAGTGTCATTTCAAATTTCTTTAAATAATTAATGAAAATAAGCATTAATAATTAAAAAAAATTATTTAAATATTATGTAATTATAAATTTTGGATGAAATTAAATACATAAGCAATGTAATAATTCTAACACAAAGTGTGGTAATAATCATGCAAGGAAAGATTTAAATTTGCACAAAAGTTAACGAAATTAAAAAGGAAAACTTAACGAAATAAGATAAATTACACAGGCTAGTCGCACTCCAAGATAATAAGGATTTTGAATATACCATCATTGATAATCAAGTAAGGTAAAAAACAGTATAACCTAAACTATCCAAATACCTATAATAAAATAAATAAAAATATAAAAACAAACAATTAATATGTAAAGTATGTTGACATGAGTTTAATGATGTCAGTTTAATTTTGATCAACCACATTTAGAGGTATTGCAAATTACCTAACTAATAAATATAATTAAAAATAAATTATTTTTTAATATTAAGTAGATATAAAATGAATTATTGTAATATAACTAAATTGATATTATGTGAAGATCACATGAGATGAGATTTGGAGTTATATAGTAATATACCCAAATATGAATGAAAAATTTGAAGAAATAAGATAAATTATATAGGATAATTGTACTATGTTATATTAAATAGATTGAATTGAAAATCCTTGCTTACCAAATTAGATAGAAATAAAAATAACTTGTAAGACATGCCAAAACCTTTTAAAATAAAATATTTGAAAAAATATAAAAATATATAATTAATTAGATGGGGTTGGTGAAGGATTGTCCACTGATGTTTGTTTTATTTTAATTAGACCTCTTTTGGAAAGACTATATCTCACTAATGTGAATAAGGATCAATAATAGGAAATTAGAATTTTATTATTATATAAATTCATATTAAAGCTAAAGAGAGATAAATTGATGCAATATAATATGAAAAATTAAATGACATGTAATGTTAACAAAAGATGAGAATTACTATTTCAAGATAATACAAACAAACTAGTGACAAATATTTGAAGAAATAGGATAAATTTTTTCAGTGTTGTATTCAATGACACTACAGACATCATGTATGAAATCATTGGTTATCACTTGAAGTACCAATCAAAACATCACATAATGAATGCCATAGCCTTAGAAATTAAAAATATTTCAAAAGATAAAAAAGGCGAACATTTAATTGTATAGAGTTGTTAAGATGAGTCCAAAGGTGTTTACTTCATATCAACTAGATATTGTGAAAATTTTCCAAAAATAAGCTAGGAAAATAAGCATAAAAAATTTAAAAAATTATTTTAATGTTATGATTGAGAAATTAAAGTTTTATAATATAACCAAATAAAGATGATCTAAAGGTTAAACAGGAGGAGAGTTAAAGATCATAGTAATATAAAAAAATGATTAAAAAAATTTGTAGAAATGAGTTAATATTTATGTGAAAGTTGCTTCCCAAATACACATAAGATTATGTGTAATAAAAAATATTATTTCAATGTTGAGGTCACATATATTAAAGAGTAATTGAGATAAATTGAAGATACTAAAGAGATTGAGTGTAACATGTTTAATCTGCAAACAAGATAAGATTAGAATATCTCCTAAAGCAAGCAAAGTCACTTTTGAAGAGGCTAAAGAGATAATATGCAACATCCACAATCGTCAGATAAGGTAAGACTCAAAATATCTCAATAAGGTAACCATTACCTCATGAAAAATATGAAAAAATATAAAAACGAATATTTCATATTAAATAGGAAATTAGGGTGTGTCTAATGATGTTTGTTTTATCTTAATCAAACCATTCTTGGAATTATTACGATATAAAAAATTGAATAAATATAAAAAATAATAAATTTTTATCTTCTTATTTTTTAAATATTTATTAAAAATGAAAAAAGAAATATTAAAATAATTTATTATGAAAAAAACAAATGACGTAAACATAACACAACAGAAGATTTCGAGTTAAGTTACATGACAAAGGTAAATTACAAGAAACTATGGAGATCAAGTCTAATATCCTTAGTCCTCAATTCAAGAAAAAATGAAAACATGTATGAATCAAGATATCTTATCAAAAACTTTAGAATAGTATAAAATTAAGAATGTTGAAATGAATATACAATTGGCTAAATCTCTTAAAGATGAGTCAAACACTCTTTAGTACATGTCAATGAAATCTCATTTTGAATACTGTGAATTACCAAATTAAATAGCTTAAAAATGAATCATTATTTTAATATCAAGTTGTTGCATATTTTGCTGAGCTAGACTAATTGTATCAATGTAATATGACAAAATGAAAGTAATGTAAATGTCATATTAAAAGAAATTTGGTATTTAAAAGTAATATATATATATATATATATATATATATATATATATATATATATAATTGTTCATTACTATACTGTTACAATTGTCAGTTTTAGTAGTTTTGGCTTATGTTAAGAGACATTTTGATTGTGCCTGATTTAACTATCAATCATATTACTCTCAATGTCTTTAGTATCTTGTAATGCAACTATCCTATGAAATATTTCTAATCTCTTAAGTTTTTCACATTGGTTGGGTTATATTACAATGAAATGATAATTCTCTCTCATGTTACCTTTTCTCACTTTATTTGAGTTATATTACATCAAAAAAATTAATCTTAATTAAACTTTAATTTGTACTTGCTTCATATTAAATTTACAGTTCTTTATTATAATTACATATTCACCATAGAAATCAGAGCATTTATAAAGATGGTTTCTTGGAGACAAAACAAACATCATTGGACTTATCTTGATGAGCTATATCAAATTCAATAATTATTTTTTATATTTTTAAGTAAATATTTTTAAAGTTTTGTTAGGTTTTATGAGGCAATCTCATTTATACAAGGATTGGAAACTGAGAATATTACAATTAATCTCAATTGTATCATAGAATGCTGCTTTTTTTATTTAATTTATCCCATCTCTTCAAATGTTTTGCTTTTACTTGGTTATTTTCACACATAACTACACATTTTCTATCATGTGATCATTAAATCATCTTTATTTTATCATACACATTGCTTTAATTTTATTAATTTTTCCTTTAATATCTATTTAGTTTGTTACATAATAATTTATTTTTATTATTTATGCTTACTTTGGTAGGTAAAAGTTTTTCAAAAACATGTCAAACAATGACAAAGAAAAGTTGTTAGACTTGTTTTGACTCATTTTATAAGTCATTTGGATTTCGACCTAACATCATGATTATGGATGTTTCACATTATCACCTTATAATCTTGTAATGCAACTTTATTTTATAATATATCTTATTTTTCCAAATGTTTTTCATTCCTTTCGTAATATTACTATGTAACTATAAAGTTTTTCACGTGTGAGATTTACATCATTCTATTTTGGTCACAAAATGTTTATTTTGTTTGTCATATTTTCCCTCTAATATACATGTACTTAAATGTTAAAATTGTAAAATTGTTATTGTTAAAGCTTCTTTACTTTTTTCATTCATAAAAATTAAAATATGGTTTAATCATGAGATGTAACAAACATTGTTTAAATCATCCCAACATGTTATATCTCAATATATACCAATTCTATATTTTTAAAATTATTTTTATTTTGAATGTTTTCAAGATATTTTACTTTATGTTTCATTTTGATCGACATTGGAACAATTAAGAATGCTACACTTGATCTCCTTGGAATATTTGAATGAAACTTTCCAATACAATTTATCTTATTCTCTTAAATTATTCACTTTGAATTTGTGATATCACTTTGTAACTCTAGTTTTTTTCAAACATAACGTTATATTGGTCATATTATGTTTTTTAAATTTGTCTCATTGCTACTTTAATACATATTTACTTAATATTTAAAATATTTTTTTATTATTTATGGGTATTTCTTTTGGTAAATAGTCTTATTTAAAAAGAGTTCCAATTTGGATGAAAAAATCAACAATGGACTCATCATATTGAGCTAATCTAATTAAATATTCATTCATATATTTTTAAATTATTATTTTGTTGAACTTTTGTAATCTTTATTAGATATTTCAATTCCAATCTCATTTGATCATTAAAGATGTTACACTCAATCTGCTTAGTATTTTGGAGTAAAACTTTCAGATCAAATTTATCCCAATACTTCAACTTTTAACATTCATTAGGGTATATTTTTTTGTCACTCAAAATCTAACTAATTTAATGTTCATAACATTTTTATTTATTTGTATTACATTTCATCAATTTATCTCATTCAAATTTAATATTTATTTATTTAACATATAAACAATAATTTATGATTATTTTATCTGACTTAATTTTTTAATTGATAGTAATTTGAAATAATGTCCATTTAATCAAGATAAAAAACATTATAAGTCCCATCTAAATAGGATCTATGTTGTTAACTATTCTTCACTATTTTCTAAAGTTTTTTTAATTTGTAATACTTTTCATCTTTTAAGATATATTTTGATATATCCATTATTTTATGAATGAACATATTTTTCTCATTCATCATATTTCCTTGGAATTCTACTAACTAAAAAAAATTATCTCATTTCTTTTAAATTTTCCCATTAATTTAATTGTATTACTATTTAACTAAATATCTCTTCTTTCTTTTATCTTTTCATTAATTCCATTTTTTTATTATTCACTAAAACAATTTACCTTATTTCAATTTGAAAATATATTTATTTTTCATTAAAATAATATTTTACCATTATTTCACCTTATTTCATTTAGTAATTCATAGTAATTTAAAATGAGGCCTCATCAAGACTAAAAAATATTGTTGAACTTGCCTGCAAAAGAAATACAAAATTAAATGATATTTTTATATTTTTAAATACTTGATTTCCTTGTTTTCATAAGTTTTGATAAGCATTTTGATTTGTACCATGTTATGATTGAAGAGTGCAGCTTTCTCATACAACTTATTTATTTTCTTCTGAATTTTTTTGCATGATTTCATTCTATTATTATCTAATTCTATATCTTGCCTTGTGTGACCAATACATTACCTTTACATCACCTTTGCATTTGTAATTCATAGCAATTCCAAAAAAGTTTCAATTGAGAGGAAGCAAACAATGTTGGACTTGTCATAATGAGACATATCTAATTAAACATTCCTTCAACTATTTTAAAATATTTTATTATTAATTGTTTTCGTATGATTTATGAGATATTATGGTTCAATTCTTCACTTAACAATCATGGATGTTATCTTAGGTCCCCACATTTAGATTTAAGATTGATTTGATGATCTAAGATGTTACCATCGATCCTTTTATTGCAATGGAATGGAAGCTTTTCCTACAATTCATTTCATTTTTTCAAATTTTTTTTGTTGAATGGTTTGTATTGCTATGCAACTCTAAATCACTTCTTGTGTATCCTTTAATATTAGCTTGATTTGCTTATATTACATAGTTTTGATTTATCTCATTTCAACTTTGTGCTTCTTTACTTTGATAATTTATAGTAATTCTGAACAAGATATGATCAATGTAAAATAAATTTGATCGTGCCCATGTTCATGAGCTCTATGCAAATAAATATCCATTCCCATATTTTTAGTATTTTATTTTTTATTGTTTTGCATATTTTAAATATCTTTTTCATTCATACATTTTTTCATGATCGAGAATGTTACACTTGTACTCTTGACTAACTTGGAAATTAACTTTCCAATGTACTTTATCCCTTTTCGTCAAATGTTAGTTTTTGATCTTTTGAAGTTAATATTTAATTCAAAATCTTTTATAGTGTGACATGTAAATTATGTTGACTTTGTTATATTACATCACTTTAATTTACAATATTTAAACGTTAATATACATTCATTTCATATTAAAAATAATGAAATATTTTGTTTATAGTTCTTTTTGGAAATTCGTAGTTAATGAAAACATGGTCAAATTTAGATGGAACAAGCATCATTGAACTCATGTCACAAGCTCCATCTAATTAAAAAAATGTAGTTTTATAGTTGTCAATATCTAATTCATTCCATATTTGACAAATAATGATCTCACTCACGATTTCTTTAGAATATTTTAATTTAACTTTTTTATATATTTTACCTTCTTTTTTCTATTTTTTTAATTTTTTTTACTCGTATTCCTATGTAACACAAAATTAAATTACTTTAATCTACCTCATTTAGCAATAATATACATATTTACCAATTTTAAAAATAAAAATTATTGCTACATTTGCTTAATTTCTTTGTAATTTGAAGTAATTTGAAACAAGTTCGATCAAGATAAAAGAAAGACTCTTACACTCATCTCCACGAGTTCTATCATATTAAATGTTCGCTTTTTAAAATTTTTTAATATTTTATTTTCTATGTTTTTGGCATGCTTTATGAGTTACTTTTATTTGTACCAAATTTACATTGTAAGGATGGTACATTGTGTCCCCTTAGTATCTTGGAATGTAGCTTTCAACTATAATTTATCCTATTTTTTCATATTTTTAACTTTTACTTTGCTGTATATTTATTGAACTTTACTTTCCTCTTGTGTTACATTTATAAGACTTTTAATTAGTTGTTTTACATTTCTTTAATTAATCATATTATAGCATTAGTAAATGTTGTACTAATATTAAAATAATTTTTTTTTCTATTTATTTTTACATTAATAATTTTTAGTACTTCCAATCAAGGATAAATGCAAACTAAATAGACATCATTGCATTGTTATGTATGACCTATACCAAACTAAATATTTATTTTTATTTTTCTATAGTTTTTTAAAGATTTTGGCATGCTTTATAAGAAAGTTTTATTTATACCATTTTTATAATTGAAGATGTCAAATCTAATCTCTTTAGTATATTAGTTTACAACATTCTCATACCATTTCACATTTTTTAAAACTTCTCCAATTTTATTTGGTTGCATTACAATTTTACTCTAACTCTTTTCTTGTGTGACCTTTAAATGGCCTTGGTTTTACTACCATGCTTTGTTTCAATTTATCTTATTTTAGCTTTAATAAATATTTGATTAGTATTGGGAAATATTTTATTATTATTTATTCATATATATATTGGTAACTCAAAGTAATTCGAAAGGAGGATTGATTGGACAAAAGAAACATCATTCTACTTATCTGACAAGTTGTACTTTATTAAATATCTATTTTTATTTCTTAAAATTATTTAAATCTAATAAATTTTTTTTGCAACAAATTATTATTGATAAAAGAATTATCGATCAAGTTCATCACACTTTAGTGGCTTATTATCTTGGAATGCAACTTTCTCGTAAAATTTATCTTATTATTTTATTTCTTCTTTGATTTGGACATATTATTTGGTATTTCTAAATCTTCCCTCATTTGATTACTAAAGAATTTTAAATTTTTTACATTGCAATATTTTAATTTATCTTCTTTCAATTTTTTTATACATTTACTTAATACTAGAAAATATATATTATTTTTAATTATTACCTAGTAATTTTTTGTAATTTTAAATGTGATCTAATTGAAATTAACTAAACATCCTCACACTTATCATGTCTACTAATGTTTAATTTACAATTCATTTTTTTATTTTTAAAATTTATTTCTTTGATTTTTCCAAGTTTTGTAAAACATTTTCATTTAGATCTGATTTTACAACAAGAAATGACAAACTCAATCATCTTAGTATCTTAAAATACAACTTTTTAATACAATTTGTGTCTTTTACTATATTTTTTGCAACTCTAAATCTATTCTAATGTAACCTTTACATCACTATTCTTTTCTTATTTTATGAATGCCAAATTTATATCTATTCAACTTTAGTACATGTCAATCTAATATAAAATTAATAATTTTTTTGTTTTTGATTCTTATTTAATTTTATAGTTATCAATAATTTCAATTGACATTCTGTTGAGATGAAATAAATGTCATTTGGCCTGGCTTTAATTGCTTTATCCATTTGAATAATAATTTTTAATTTTTAAATAGTTCTTACTTTATATTTTTTGTGTGCTTTGCATTAATTTAATTTTTTAATAAATTTTTATTTTATTTTTTACTATGCTTAATAAGGAATCATACGTAATTTGATGATCAAGGAAATTACACTCTATCTCATAACTACCTTGGAATGTAAATTTTTATACAATCTATCTCATTTCTCTATGTTTTTCTTTTTGTTTTGATTACGTTATTAGGTAACTCCAAATCTTCTCTCAAGTGACATTTAAATTACCTTTATTTATTTGTATTAAACTGCTTCAATTTACCCATTCAACATTATTATATAAATATTTAACTTAAAAATAGGAATATTTTATTATTTGTTGAAATCTAATTTGTTAATGCACAATAATTAAAATTGAGATCTCATTAAGACAATGCAAGTGTCATTAAACTTATCTTGACAAGTAGCTTCTATTTAAACATTCATTTCTATATTTGTCAATATTTTATTTTCAAGAGTCTAGACACTTCATGACATATTTTAATTAGTACTTGATTTGATATACAACAATGTTATACTGGATCTTCTTCATCACTCGGAATGCAAAATTCCTATAATATTTGGCCTTATTTACACAAAAAGCTTTTTTGATTTGGATATGTATTATATAACACAAAATATTCCTTTGTGCAACCCTTTAATTATTTTAAATTGGTAGTATTTGGTTTTTCTCAATTTATTTCATATCAACTTTAATGTTTACAAATAGCAATTTATTTCTTTTATGCTAATTTACTTTTCTAATTAGTAGTATCTAGAAAAGAGGTCTATTTCAGATGAAACAATGGTTGTTCAAGTGCTATCAATGAGCTCTATCAAACTAAATATTGATTTTTATAGTTTTAAATATTTTAGTTTTTTAGTGTGTTTACCTTTTTCAAAAGAAATTATTATCCATACATGATTTAACTATCATTGATGTTGCACACGATCTTGTTGGCATCTTGCAAGGCATCTTTCTTTTACAATTTATCACCTTTTTTCAAATGTTTCGCTTTCATTTGATTATATTACTACTAACTCTAAATCTCCTGCTGTATGCCTTATACATCATTTTGATATAGTTATATTATGTTACTTCAATTTAACATGTTTAAGCATTAACATATATTATTACTTAATATTATAATTTATTACAAACCATTCTTATTTACTTCTATATTTTATTGCAACTTCAAATGAAGTCAAAATGACATAAAGTAAATTTTGCTATACTCATAAAAAATTGCACTTTCAAATTTAATATTGAGTATTATATATTTTTTGAAGATTTTTTTTGATAAGTTTTGGAATGTTTTATAGGTTATTTGAAATGGTACCAGATTTTAAGATCGTGGATGTTACCCTCAATCTCCTTACAATATTGAGTTGTAATTTTCATACAAGTGATATTATATGTTTAAAAATTTCACTTGGTTCGGATATATTACATTACTTCAATATATCTCATTTTTGCATTAATATATAATTACTTATTATTTAAATAATAGTTTTTTAATTTAAGCTTATTTAATATATTAATTCATAGATATTCCAAATGAGGTTTGTTAGAGATGAAACAAACATTATTGGACTTCTCTTTTATTAGCTCAAAATTAATCAAATATTTCTTTCAACGTTTTTTGATATTTTATTATTTAAGATTATAATAAACTTTAGGGTCATTTCAATTTGAACTTTATTTTACTATTGAAGATGTTAAACTTGATCGCGTTAGTATATTTGAATATGACTTTGTTCTATAATCTATCTCATTTCTATTATTTTTTATTTAAGTTGGTTATATTATTATTTAAGTCAACATTATTTTTTGACATTAACATTGCTTTTATTTTTTGTATTAAATTTTTTTAATTAATCAAATATCATTTTTATTTATTTTTGCTTAGTAATTAAATAAAACTTACTATTATTTAGCCTTATTTATTCTTATGTTTTAGCATATTCTGAAAAAATGTTTGATGGAGACAAAAAAATGTCATTGGTCTGCTCTCAAGTTACTCTATTTAACTAAATATTAATTTTTATATTTTTAAATATTTCATTTTATAAAGGTTTGGTATGCTTTATAGAAAATATTTATTCATATTTTACTTAATGATCAACAAATGTTACACTGAATTTCCTTAGTGTCTCGTAGTAAAGCTTTCTTGTAAACTTTGTTAATATTTTTTCAAATTTTTTGCTTTAATTTGTTTATTTGAATTTTTTGCTTTAATTTGTTTATTTGACTATGTAATTCTTGATCTTTTCTAGTGTGAACATGGTATCTTTTAGATTTTATTATACTAAATTGCTTCAATTTATAGTATTTTAGCTGTAATATATTTATATAAAAAATAAATTTTCATTATTTCTGCATATTTATTTTTGTAATTTGTAGTAATTTCAAACTTGGTCTAATCGAGATGATGCAAACAACATTAAACTCCTCATGAAGAGCACTGTCAAAATAAATATTAATTTTTTTAACTTTGAAATGTTTCTCTTTTAAAATTTTAACTTATTTTTAAGTCATTTTAGTTTTTATTTGATTTAATTATTAGGAATGTTTATGCTTAATCATAGAGGATTTATGCTCAATCTCCCTCGTATTGTAAAATTTAACTTTCTAGTTTATTTTATCTCATTTCAACAAATTTTTTCCTTGATTTTGTTATATTACTATGGTACTTTAAATCTATTGTATTTAGATCAGTATAATACTAGGATTTTGCTTGACAATACTAGTTCAATTTATCTCTCCTCAACTTTAATATATATTTATTTAATATTAAAATAAATGTTTTTTTATTTTTGCTTTTTAAATGTTGTCATTTAAAGTAAATCTTTAAAGGTCTAATGAAGATGATTCCAAAGTCAATGGACTCATATTGATGAGATTTATTTAATTAAATATTTAACTTAATTATTTTTATATATTTTATGTTATAATATTTTCTTACACTTTACAAGACATTTTAAATCATACAAAATTTCATGATGACAAATTTAAGCTTGATCTTCTTAATAGTTTGGCATGCATGTTTCTTATGCGTTGTATCTTATTTTTCTAAATTGTTTATGTTGATTTTGTTACATTATCATCTAACTCAAAATTTTTACTTGAATTATCTCAACATCATCTTAATTTGGATATTTCATATTGCTACAATTTATCAAATTTTATCTTTAAGAAATATTTATTTTACATTAAAATAACACTTTATTATAATTTATGCTTATTTTTTTTGGCAATTCATTTCAATTACAAATGACTACTAATCAAGATGAAACAAACATCACCGTAACCATCCCAAATAGAACTATAAAATTAAATATTTTATTTGTAGTTTTAAATTTTTTTCATATGATTTTGGCATCTTTTAAGACATATTTATGTGAACCTGATTTGATGATCGATTATATTAAGCTCTATCTCCTTACTTTTAATATGTATAATTCCTGAAAAAAAATTTATCACATTTAATCAAAGTTTTCAATTTCATTTGGTTATATTTCTATGATACTCTAAATCTCGACACATGTAACCTTTTTGCTGCTTTTTTTTTGTTACATTAGAATTCTTCAATTTATGACATTAATCACTTTCAAATTTTGGAATGCAACTTTTTCATATAATTTTCCTAACTTCTTTCATTTTTTTTATTTTGTTATATTGTTATGCAACTCTAAATTTGCATTTGGGTGTCCTTTAGATCTCTTCCAAATTTTGGAATACAACTTTTTTATATAATTTTTCTTATTTCTTTAATTTTTTTATTTTGTTATATTGCTATGCAACTCTAAATTTACATTTGTGTGTCCTTTAGATCTCTTTCATTATGTTTTATTACATAAATAATATTTATCACATTTTAGTTTAAAATATCTTTACATATAATTAAAATAATACTTTTATATTATTTATGCTTATTAACTATAATACTTCATAGTAATTCCAAACAAGGTTTAATCGAGATGAAATAAAGATTGTTGGACTCATCTTAACAAGCTCTATGCATCTAAATATTTATTTTTATATTTCTTAAAATTTTATTCTCTATTATTGTGCTAGTCGTCATGGAATGTTTCAATTAATTCTTGATTTGACAATTTAGAATGTTACCGTCAATCTCCTTAGTTTCATGGAAAGAAACTTTTTAAGGCAATTTATTTCAATTATTTTAATTTTTCCTTATGAACTAGTTGTATTACAATATAACACAAATTCTCCTTCCATATTACCTTTACATCATCCTAAATTAATTTTTTTTACTTATTTATGCTTATCTATAGTTATTTGTGGTAATTCTAAAAGAGGCCTAATTAAGATAAAACAAATATCGTAGACTTACCTTGATATTCTTTGTGTAATATGATATTCATTTTCATATTATTTAAAATATTGTTTTTGGCATTCTTTATTGGATATCTTAAATTGTAATTATTTGTTTTGCATCTTAAAATTCAACTTTCTCATGTAATTTATTCTAATATTTTTTTATTTTGTTATAACATATTTACACTTTTATTCCACAATTGTGTGAATGTTATATTGCTTTGTTTTGGTTTGTTTGACATTGCTTCAATTTGTCTCACTTCTTGTTTAATATATATTTCCTAGATAATAAATTAATAATTTGTTACTATTCTTTCTTTTTTACTTTAATAATTCATAATAATTTGCAAATATGATCTAATAGCGGTGAAACAAATGTTGTTAGAGTTATCTCAAAGTGTTCTTTGCAATTAAATATTATTATTATATTTGCTAAAAATATTTTCAATGGCTTTGGCATATTTTACATGGCACTTTGTTTCATACCTAATTTCAAGATTGAAGATATTGAACATGCTCATTTTAGTATCTTGGAATTAAAAAACTACATGTAATTTTTTTCTTTAAATGTTTTTCTTTTGTTTTGATATATTATAATGTAACTCTAAATCTATTCTTGTGTGACCTTTACATTATTTTTTTCTAATACATTTCTTTAATTTATCTTACTATTTTCTTAAAAATTATTAACTTAAAATTAAAACAATGATTTAATTTAATTTATTGTTATTTACTTTTATAATTCATTACAATTCAAAATGGGGACTGATCAATCAAGAATAAAAAACATTTCACTTATATAAATAAGCTCTAGTGAATTATAACTTCATTTTTATTTTTGTAAACTATTTTTTCCAAGCATTTTAACATGCCATAAAAGCCTTTAAATTTTTACTAAATTTACTAATCATAGATATTACACTCAATCAATTTAGCATATTCAAATGTAACTTCTACGTAGAATTTATCTCATTCTTTGAAAGCTTTCCTTTGATTTGGATGTATTACAATGAAATCTCAATTTTCCTCGAATGTCACCTTTACATCCCTTAGGTTTATTTATGTTATACTATTTTATTTTACCTCTTTTATGTTAATGTATATTTTCTTAATGTAAAACAACTATTATGAATTATTTTTAATTACTTCGATAATTTGTAGTAATTATGAACAAGGTTAGATTGAGATAAAATAAAACTTGTAATACTCATCTTAATGATGTCCATCAAATTAAATATTTAGTTTTATATTTTCAAACATTTCATTTACATGTTTTTTGACATTCTTTCCATTACATTTCAATTATTATGAGATTTGATAATTGATGATGTTATGCTCGATCTCCTTGGTATCTTTGTTTATGGCTTAATAGTGTAATTTAACACATTTCTTGAAATATTTTTTGTTGATTTTGCTATAATACTATGTTACCCTAAATCTCATTTCATATGGCCCTTAAATCACTTTGATTTGGTCAAATTAGGTTCCATTAATTTATCTTAATGAAAATTAATAAGTACTTAAGACAAAGAATAACTTCTTATTATTTATGTTTATTTAATTTTGTAGTTTGTAGTAATTCTAAATGATATGCAATGGAGATGAAACAATTGTTGTTTAACTTGTCTCAACAAGCTCTATCCAATTATATATTTATTTTAATATTTTTAAATATTTTACTTTATGGTATTTTTGCTTGCTTTTTGAGACAAATTGATTTTATACCTTATTTGATTGCCGATGGCATTACACTTATTCAATTTAATATCTTGAATTGAACTTTCCCAAACACAATATCAAATCCTTTCAAATGTTTCCACATTGACTTTCTTATTTTACTCTATAATGGTATTCTCCACTCATGTCTCCCTTACAACTCTTTGATTCAGTTTAATTACAACACTTGAATTTATCATATTTCAATAATAACATATATTTACTTAATGTTAAAAAGAAAATGATTTTTTTAATTCTTATTTATGTTTTTATTTATAATAAATTGACATGACGTCTTATTGCGATTAAAAAAATGTCACTAGACTCATGACGATGAACTTTATACCTCATTTTTAAGCTTTTTATTTTGTAAGGTTTATCCAAGCTTTTTGAGACATTTTAATTTGTACTAGTTTCATGATCGAGTGCAACATTCTCAATCATAAAATCATGTTAGAATAAAAAAGTCTTATGAAGCATGCAACACATAAAGAAACTAAATTATCTTAAAATAATAAAATTTTTTTTATGGATAGATATCATTAAGACTAGTCTAATGGCATTTGTTTCATCTCAATAAAATCTCATTTAGAATTACAGTGAATTATGAAATTAAAAAAGTATAAATAATAATAATCTATTATTTTAATGTTAAGTAAAAAAAGTTGGTAATATGTGATAAATTATAGTAATCTAATATAACCGAGTCAAGGTGATATGAAGGTCTCTTGATAAAAGATTTTTATTAAGAAAGTATTATAGAGAAATTAGAACATTGAATGAGGACAAACAAAAATAAGATAGTAACAAATATTAAAGCTGAAATGCAATAAATTGATATATTAAAACAATACAAAAAGAAAAATAATGTAAATTTTATGTGATGTAAAACTTAGAGTTTCACAGCAATATTAAAAAATAAAAGTGAAATCTTCTAGAGAATATGATATATTGTATTCGAAAGCTGCATTCATAGATACTAAGGAGTTGGTCGTGCAATGACCTCGATAGTGAAATCACAAACTAATCAAAACGACTCATACAATATGTGATTTCCAAAGAAATTAATTTATTATAGAATATTAAAAATATTTAATTGTGTAGAGCTTATCAAGATTAAACAATCACATCTGTTTTGTCTCCATCAAACCTCATTTGGAATTACACAAAATTAGAAAATTAAGTAAGTACAAATAAAATTGCAATATAAAAAAAAGAAATTTATAGGTAAAACAAGAGAAGAAATTAAGTTATATTGTAAAATAACCAAATTGAAGCAAAACATTTGAAGAAAGAAATTAAAACGTAAAAAATTGTTACATTACAAATGAGTATACAATTCAAGTGTCAAATCCTTGACTATCAAATTGAGTACAAATCTAAATCATTAGAAAGGAATGTAAATATATAACAAAATAAAATATTTATAAAAATTAAATGATATTTTTGTTGAATAAATTTCTTAAGGACAAGTCCAACAAAGTTTGTTTCAGCTAAATGAGACCTAATTTGTAATTATTACAAATTAGCAAACTAAATAATAAAATATAACCATAAATTACTATTTTGAATTTTTATTTTGTATAAATTATAGCTTTAAAGAGAAAAATTTAAGTATAGTAAGGTAAATAAATAAATGCAAAGTAAAGGTCACATCAGATTAGATTAAAAATTTCATTGTAATTCATTTATAACAAAGCAAACGAAATAGAGTAAATCTTATAAATCTACCAAAAGGTTTTGTTCTAAAATACTATTGGGATTGAGTATAACATTCTTGCTTTTAAATCAGGCATGATTTATTAGTTAGACATAACTCATCAAGATGACTCAAACAATATTTATGTTATCATAATCTAACCATGTTCAGAGTTAGTATGAATTAAAAAAGTAAACAAATAAAATGATTACAAACTATTATTTCAATATTATAGAAATACATATTAATTTTGAAATGATATAACTTAAAACAACACATAAGAGCAATAAAAAAAAGTTTAATGGTTGCATAAGAGGAGATTTTGTGTTACATTGGAATATATAAAAATCAAATAAAAATATTTGAAAAAATTAAGTACATTATAATGGAAAAGTTGTACCGAAAGATTGCAATGTGATTGAGTGTAATACTCTAATTGTCAAATCATTTACAAATAAAAATATGTCAAAACAAATAAAAAAACCCAAGATCATAAACCATGCATAAATTTCAGTACAAAAAATATTTCATAAAGCTTGCATAAATATTAGAAAATTAAAAAAATTTAAAAATATACAATGAATACATTGTTTAATAGACAAAATTAAGATGAGTTTAATGAAATTTCTTTAATGCCAAGAAAATAATGTTTCAACTTATTATGATTTACTGATAATAATAAATTATCATTTAAATATTAAGTAAATATATATTAAAGTTAAAATGATATAAATTAAATTTTTATAGTAGAACTAAATGAAATAGATGTAAAGAATGAGAGGAGACTTATAGTAATATAGAAACATAAGCAAAACATAGCAAAATATTGAAAAAGTAGGATAAATTTTGCATGAATGCTGTATATCAAGACTCTAAGTAGTATGAATGTGGCATCCTTGACTACTAAATTAGGTATGATTTGAGATCTCTTATAAAGCATGCCAAAACCATGAAAGTAAAAGATATTAAATACGTAGAAATAAATACATAACGGGATAGCACTCATTGAGATGACTAACATTATTTGTTTTGTCCTAACTAAAACTTTTTCAAAATTACTACAAATTACTTAATTTAATAAGGGAAAATTATAAGTCATTATTGTAATATTAAGCAAATATATACTAAAATTTAGTTGAGATAAATTAAAAAAATATAATGAATAGAAATCCATAATACTTTGACAAAATCACAACATAAAATTAAACAAATGTAGAGAAATTATCCAAGAAAGTTTCATTGCAATATACTATAGAGATTGAGTGTAACATTCTCGATAAATAAATTCGGTATGTATTGAAATACCCCAAAAAATATACCAAAACCTCAGAAAATAAAATATCTTTATAAAATATTTAAAGTTATATTTAAATTGACAAACCTCGTTACAACGAGTCAAATGATGTTTATTTCTTCTCATGTTAAAATTGTTTGGAATTATCATTAATCATTAATTTTAACAAGCATTAAAAGTAACGAATTATTTATTTAACATTCGGCAAGTATAATATAACGCTCAAATGTAACAAATTGAAGCAACAAATTCAACAAACCATAAACTTTGCAAGACTCATAAGAGTGGAAATTGAGAGTTATGTATTAATATAACAAAATAAGATGATAAATCAAGAAAAGAAGAAATATTATATAAGGACTTGCATTCCAAGATGATAGAAGATCGAGTTTAACTTGATAGATCACCATTTCATGCATAAATCAAAAAAAATCACAAAGTATGTCAAATCCTTACAAGGAGAAATATTTAAAATTATGGAAACAAATATTTTTTTGGATAGAGCTTATGTAAAGGAGTCTAACAATAATTGCTCTACCTTATCAAAACATGTTTTTAATTATTACAAATTTCAAAAGTAAATCAACGTAAATTTTAATAAAATAACACTTTTTTGTAAATATATTTAAATTACACCTTAAGTGAAATATATTATAATAACATAATATAACAAAATCAAAGTGATCTAAAAATCACACAATAAAAGATTTAGTGTTACATTGTAATATTGGCACATAAAAGCAAAACATTTTAAGAACAAAAAAGTTGTATGAATAAATTGAGGTCGAAGATAACTAAGAGATTGAATGTAACGTCCATGATAGTCATATCATTTGTGAAACAAAATATCTGTTAAGATTTGCCAAAACCCTTACAATGATAAATAGTTAAAAATAGAAAGATAAACACTAATTTGGATAAAGCTTTTTAAAAAATGTCAAACAATATCTATTTCTTCTTAATCTAACCCATTGTGCACCACGTCGGGTTTACTATGGTTATGAAGGCAAAAAGCAAGTAGTAATAATTAATTATTCTCTTAATGTTAAGTAGTTATGTGTAAAAGCTCAAATGAGATAAATTAAACAAAAATAATATAACTAGATCAAAGTGATGCATGACTCACACAAGAGTAGATTCATAATTATATGATAATGTAACAAAATCATAGAAAAACATTTAAAGAAATGAGATCAAATTGTTTGGTTTTCTTGTTCATCATGTATCAATTTCTTTGTCCATTGCTGTCGTGGCAATGAACCTAATGGAGGAGAGACGTGTGGAAAATTGCATTCAAAAATGCCAAGAAGATAGAGTGAATCAGCTTACATCATCAAATAATGTATGAGTAAAAACGTTTCATAAAGTGTGAAAAACAAAATAAAATAAATATTTAAAAAAAATCAATAAGGTGGAACTTCTCAATCAAGTTGCAATGATTTTTATTTATTATACATTAGAGATAAATTATCTTGTTGTTAAGTAAATTCATCTTAATCCCTAATTAAAATAAACTGATACGCTGTATTATAAACAATTCAAATTGATCTAAATTTAACAAGATAGGATACATCATACTCATACTAAAGCATGTTAAAACTATAAAAAAAATTGTTTTAAAATAGAAAAAATATTTTGTTTATATTAAACAATTATAAGTAATTTTTGTTTCATCTCAACCAAACAACAATTGGAACTACTATCAATTACGAAATGAAAAATTACAAAATAATAATAATATATTTTTTCATATTAAATAAATATATATTAAATTGAAACATGATAAATAACAATAATGTAATATAAAAAATGTATATAAAATAATGATTATAAGATAGAAGATATGTAGTTACGTGAAAATATAACGAAATAAAAACAATTTAAAGAAGTAAGACAAATTGTAATGGAAACTTGCTTTTAAAATGCTAAGGAGTTCAGATGTTCTTTTAATTATAATATTATTTACGAATCAAAATATCTCATAATACATAACGAAATTTTGTAAAATATAATAAATTAAATTTTAAATAATCTAAAAAATTTATTAAAAAACTTAATAGGACTGAGCTTATTAAGATGAGCAAACAATATTTGTTTGAACTCTATTGGACCTCACTATGGATAACTATGAATAAGGTAAGCAAAAATGTCTAATTGTAAATAAATTATTATTTTTCATATTAAATAGACATATGTTAATCTAAAATTACATAAACTAAAGAAATATAATATTACGAAAAAAAGCGATGTAAAGATCACATGAGTGAAAGTTTAGAATTATTTAGAAATACAACTAAATTAGAGAAAAAAATTAAGAACTTTGAGAGGTTGTTATGAAGCTAGAATAAGTCAAAATGCCTTATGAAGCTAGAATAAGTCCTTGAAAATCAAATACTCAAATATTTAAAAATGAATATTTAATTAGATAGAACACAATGAAATGAGCCATATATTGTTTGCTTCGTCTTCATTAAAATTTGTTTGGCTTTATGCTGAATTAATAAAATAATTAAAACTAAATAATATTAATTTAGTAATTGAAAATTAAGAAAATATAAATTAATTCTTAAATGAGATAAACTATTCAACTTTATTACAACCAAATCAAAGCCAAATTTTGAATATGAGATAAATTATATGGGAATGTTTTTTTCCATGACATTTGGGAGATTCAGTGAAGAATCATAAATCATCTAATTAGATAAAAAAGTTGCCTTTAAAAGATGTAGAAAATTAACAAAATATTTATATTTGTAAATAAAATATAAATATTTAATCAAATGGAGATTATAAATATGGGTCGACAAAATTTGTTTTGTGCAGATTAGACCCTCTTTTGACTTACTATGTAATACAAAATTAAATTAGAATAAATAATATTAAATTATTATTTTAATATTATGTAAATATATATTAAAAAAATTAATAAATTGATGTAAAGCAATATAGCTAAATACAGCACTGTAAAGGTCACATGATAGTATATTCAAATGCACATAGTAATGTAACTAAATGAAAACAAAACATTTGATGAAATAAGAAAAACTATGTTGCCAAGTTGCATTTTAAGACAAATAAGAGATGAGTGCAGCATTATTAAACATCAAAGTATTAGAAAATTAAACGTTTAGAAATATATAAAATTATTATTTAATTAGTTCTAGGTTGTGAAGGTCAGTTTAATGTGGTTTGTTTCATCTCAATCATAACACATTTGAATTAATGTGAATTATGAATTTAAATAAAAAAAATTATTGTTTTAATTATATTTAAATATGTTAATGTTGATAAATTAAAGTTTTTAATATAACCAAATCATTGCATTATCGAGGTCATAATATAGAAAGGTTGGAGGTGCACTATAATATAGCAAAAATTGAAACATTTGAAAAAATGAGATAAGTTGAAATAAAGGATTACTTTTTAAAGATAATAGGAAGAGTGTGTTTAGCATCCTTTATTTTAAAATGAGATATGAGTTGATGAACATCATAATCTATGAGGAATGCCAAAAATTAAAGAAATAAGAAAAATGTCCACTTAACTTTGTAGAGCTTGTCAATATGAGTCCAACAATACATGTTTTATCTCAATGGAAGCTAGTTTATAATAACTGTGAATTACTTGGCAAATAAGAATAAATAATAACAAATTATTATTTAAGTATTACGTAAATTTACATTAAAGCAAAAATAAGATAAGTGAAGGCGACATAATATAACCGAATCATTGCAATTTACAGATGCCACAATAGAATAAATAGGGTCACAAAGTAACATGGCAAACTTCATGCAATGCATATGAGGAAAAGAAGATAAATTATATGTGATAGGTGCATTACAAAATCCTTGATTATCAAATAACCTATGACTAATAATATTTTATAAACTTAGTCAAGACTTTAAAATGTAAAATCATAAATCATATTAAAATTATAATTTTTTAGATAGATATCATGAGATGTGTCCAATGATGTTTTCTTGTCTCAACTATTTTATAAATTGTGTTACTGTGAAAATTTTACTATTAAACAAAATAATAAAAAAATTATTTTTTAATATTAAGTAAAAATATATTAAATAGAAATTGTGAGAAATAAAAACGATATGAGATTACCAAATTAAAGTCAAAATTTAGAAAATGTGAGATAAATGATAGGGGAAAATACATTCCAAGTTACTAAGAAGAATTTTGAATTAGATAGAGCTCATCTAGATTGGTCCAATGGCATTTATATAATCTCAATCGTACCTAGTTTGGAGTTACATTAAGCTACATAATTAAATTAGCATTAATAATAATAAATTATTATTTTAATATTAAATATTTATAGATTGAAGATTCAATGAGATAAGATATTTTAATTGTTTCTTGATTTGACTCCCAAGAATTCAAAGTCCATCTACATAGTATATTGCAATGCAACTATATTAAATATATTGTCTTATTTATTTAAATATTTTTCCTTGATTTGGTTATATTATTGAATAACTTGAAATCATCTCTTGTATCCCTTTTAAATTGCTTTGATTAGATACTATTAAATAGTTTCAATTTACCAAATTTCGAACATCTAATCATACAACATTAAAAAAATAATTAATTATTATTTTTGCTTATTTAATTTGGTCAATCATCATCGTTGTAAACTTGGTAAAATCAAGAAGAAAAAAATATCATTAGACTTCTGTCAACAAGGTCTATCCTATAAAATGTTCATTTTATATTTGTGAATATTTTTTTTTATTTTTGCATTCATTTTGAGACATTATAATTTGTGCATTATTTTATAATCAAGAATATTACATTATTTTTATGAAACTCTAATCCACCTTTCTTATTACCTTTACATCACTTTGATTTAGCTCTACTACATTATTTCAATTTATATCATTCCACTTTAATATAACTTCATTTAGTATTAAAAAACAATTTATCATTCGTTATGGATATTTTTTTTCAATTCTGATAATTTCTAATAATGACTAATCATGCACAAATAAAAGATGTTAGTCTCTACTCTATAAGCTCTAACATATTAAATATTCATTTAAATATTTCTAAATTATTTTTTAATAGGATTTGCATATATTTATGTGACATTGTTGTTGTGCCTAATTTTATAATCAAGTATTTATTTGCAATCTCCTTACTATCATGGAATCCAACTTTTCGATATAATTTATCATATTTGTTTAAATTTTATGATTTATTTTTGTCATATTACAATGTAACTCTAAATCTCTTCTTGTGTGTCCTCGACACACCTTTGATAATGTTATATTACATTTCCTTTATTTATCTAATTTTTTATTGAATAAATATTTACTTAATACCAAAATAATATTTTTAAGTAAATATATATTAAAGTTAAAATGAGAGAAATTAAATTTTTATAGTAGAACTAAATGAAATAGATGTAAAGAATGAGAGGAGACTTATAGTAATATAGAAATATAAGCAAAACATAGCAAAATATTGAAAAAGTAGGATAAATTTTGCATGAATGCTGTATATCAAGACTCTAAGTAGTATGAATGTGGCATCCTTGACTACTAAATTAGGTATGATTTGAGATCTCTTATAAAGCATGCCAAAACCATGAAACTAAAAGATATTAAATACGTAGAAATAAATACATAATGGGATAGCGCTCATTGAGATGACTAACATTATTTGTTTTGTCCTAACTAAAACTTTTTCAAAATTACTACAAATTACTTAATTTAATAAGGGAAAATTATAAGTTATTATTGTAATGTTAAGCAAATATATACTAAAATTTAGTTGAGATAAATTAAAAAAATATAATGAATAGAAATCCATAATACTTTGACAAAATCACAACATAAAATTAAACAAATGTAGAGAAATTATCCAAGAAAGTTGCATTCCAATATACTATAGAGATTGAGTGTAACATTCTCGATAAATAAATTCGGTATGAATTGAAATACCCCAAAAAATATACCAAAACCTCAGAAAATAAAATATCTTTATAAAATATTTGAAGTTATATTTAACTTGATAAACCTCGTTACAACGAGTCAAATGATGTTTATTTCTTCTCATGTGAACATTGTTTGGAATTATCATTAATCATCAATTTTAACAAGCATAAAAAGTAACGAATTATTTATTTAACATTCGGCAAATATAATATAACGCTCAAATGTAACAAATTGAAGCAACAAATTCAACAAACCATAAACTTTGCAAGACTCATAAGAGTGGAAATTGAGAGTTATGTATTAATATAACAAAATAAGATGATAAATCAAGAAAAGAAGAAATATTATATAAGGACTTGCATTCCAAGATGATAGAAGATCGAGTTTAACTTGATAGATCACCATTTCATGCATAAATCAAAAAAAATCACAAAGTATGTCAAATCCTTACAAGGAGAAATATTTAAAATTATGGAAACAAATATTTTTTTGGATAGAGCTTATGTAAAGGAGTCTAACAACAATTGCTCTACCTTATCAAAACTTGTTTTTAATTATTACAAATTTCAAAAGTAAATCAACGTAAATTTTAAAAAAATAACACTTTTTTGTAAATATATTTAAATTATACCTTAAGTGAAATATATTATAGTAACATAATATAACAAAATCAAAGTGAATCACACAATAAAAGATTTAGTGTTACATTGTAATATTGGCACATAAAAGCAAAACATTTTAAGAACAAAAAAGTTGTATGAATAAATTGAATTCGAAGATAACTAAGAGATTGAATGTAACGTCCATGATAGTCATATCATTTGTGAAACAAAATATCTGTTAAGATTTGCCAAAACCCTTACAATGATAAATAGTTAAAAATAGAAAGATAAACACTTATTTGGATAGAGCTTTTTAAAAAATGTCAAACAATATCTATTTCTTCTTAATCTAACCCATTGTGCACCACGTCGAGTTTACTATGGTTATGAAGGCAAAAAGCAAGTAGTAATAATTAATTATTCTCTTAATGTTAAGTAGTTATGTGTAAAAGCTCAAATGAGATAAATTAAACAAAAATAATATAACTAGATCAAAGTGATGTATGACTCACACAAGAATAGATTCATAATTATATGATAATGTAACAAAATCATAGAAAAACATTTAAAGAAATGAGATCAAATTGTCTGGTTTTCTTGCTCATCATGTATCAATTTCTTTGTCCATTGCTGTCGTGGCAATGAACCTAATGGAGGAGAGACGTGTGGAAAATTGCATTCAAAAATGCCAAGAAGATAGAGTGAATCATCTTACATCATCAAATAATGTATGAGTAAAAAAGTTTCATAAAGTGTGAAAAACAAAATAAAATAAATATTTAAAAAAAAATCAATAAGGTGGAACTTCTCAATCAAATTGCAATGATTTTTATTTATTACACATTAGAGCTAAATTATCTTGTTGTTAAGTAAATTCATCTTAATCCCTAATTAAAATAAACTGATACGCTGTATTATAAACAATTCAAATTGATCTAAATTTAACAAGATAGGATACATCATACTCATACTAAAGCATGTTAAAACTATAAAAAAAAATTGTTTTAAAATAGAAAAAATATTTTGTTTATATTAAACAATTATAAGTAATTTTTGTTTCATCTCAACCAAACAACAATTGGAACTACTATCAATTACGAAATGAAAAATTACAAAATAATAATAATATATTTTTTCATATTAAATAAATATATATTAAATTGAAACATGATAAATAACAATAATGTAATATAAAAAATGTATATAAAATAATGATTATAAGATAGAAGATATGTAGTTACGTGAAAATATAACGAAATAAAAACAATTTAAAGAAGTAAGACAAATTGTAATGGAAACTTGCTTTTAAAATGCTAAGGAGTTCAGATGTTCTTTTAATTATAATATTATTTACGAATCAAAATATCTCATAATACATAACGAAATTTTGTAAAATATAATAAATTAAATTTTAAATAATCTAAAAAATTTATTAAAAAACTTAATAGGACTGAGCTTATTAAGATGAGCAAACAATATTTGTTTGAACTCTATTGGACCTCACTATGGATAACTATGAATAAGGTAAGCAAAAATGTCTAATTGTAAATAAATTATTATTTTTCATATTAAATAGACATATGTTAATCTAAAATTACATAAACTAAAGAAATATAATATTACGAAAAATAGCGATGTAAAGATCACATGAGTGAAAGTTTAGAATTATTTAGAAATACAACTAAATTAGAGAAAAAAATTAAGAACTTTGAGAGGTTGTTATGAAGCTAGAATAAGTCAAAATGCCTTATGAAGCTAGAATAAGTCCTTGAAAATCAAATACTCAAATATTTAAAAATGAATATTTAATTAGATAGAACACAATGAGATGAGCCATATATTGTTTGCTTCGTCTTCATTAAAATTTGTTTGGCTTTATGCTGAATTAATAAAATAATTAAAACTAAATAATATTAATTTAGTAATTGAAAATTAAGAAAATATAAATTAATTCTTAAATGAGATAAACTATTCAACTTTATTACAACCAAATCAAAGCCAAATTTTTAATATGAGATAAATTATATGGGAATGTTTTTTTCCATGACATTTGGGAGATTCAGTGAAGAATCATAAATCATCTAATTAGATAAAAAAGTTGCCTTTAAAAGATGTAGAAAATTAACAAAATATTTATATTTTTAAATAAAATATAAATATTTAATCAAATGGAGATTATAAATATGGGTCGACAAAATTTGTTTTGTGCAGATTAGACCCTCTTTTCACTTACTATGTAATACAAAATTAAATTAGAATAAATAATATTAAATTATTATTTTAATATTATGTAAATATATATTAAAAAAATTAATAAATTGATGTAAAGCAATATAGCTAAATACAGCACTGTAAAGGTCACATGATAGTATATTCAAATGCACATAGTAATGTAACTAAATGAAAACAAAACATTTGATGAAATAAGAAAAACTATGTTGCCAAGTTGCATTTTAAGACAAATAAGAGATGAGTGCAGCATTATTAAACATCAAAGTATTAGAAAATTAAATGTTTAGAAATATATAAAATTATTATTTAATTAGTTCTAGGTTGTGAAGGTCAGTTTAATGTGGTTTGTTTCATCTCAATCATAACACATTTGAATTAATGTGAATTATGAATTTAAATAAAAAAAATTATTGTTTTAATTATATTTAAATATGTTAATGTTGATAAATTAAAGTTTTTAATATAACCAAATCATTGCATTATCGAGGTCATAATATAGAAAGGTTGGAGGTGCACTATAATATAGCAAAAATTGAAACATTTGAAAAAATGAGATAAGTTGAAATAAAGGATTACTTTTTAAAGATAATAGGAAGAGTGTGTTTAGCATCCTTTATTTTAAAATGAGATATGAGTTGATGAACATCATAATCTATGAGGAATGCCAAAAATTAAAGAAATAAGAAAAATGTCCACTTAACTTTGTAGAGCTTGTCAATATGAGTCCAACAATACATGTTTTATCTCAATGGAAGCTAGTTTATAATAACTGTGAATTACCTGGCAAATAAGAATAAATAATAACAAATTATTATTTAAGTATTACGTAAATTTACATTAAAGCAAAAATAAGATAAGTGAAGGCGACATAATATAACCAAATCATTGCAATTTACAGATGCCACAATAGAATATTGAGGGTCACAAAGTAACATGGCAAACTTCATGCAATGCATATGAGGAAAAGAAGATAAATTATATGTGATAGGTGCATTACAAAATCCTTGATTATCAAATAACCTATGACTAATAATATTTTATAAACTTAGTCAAGACTTTAAAATGTAAAATCATAAATCATATTAAAATTATAATTTTTTAGATAGATATCATGAGATGTGTCCAATGATGTTTTCTTGTCTCAACTATTTTATAAATTGTGTTACTGTGAAAATTTTACTATTAAACAAAATAATAAAAAAATTATTTTTTAATATTAAGTAAAAATATATTAAATAGAAATTGTGAGAAATAAAAACGATATGAGATTACCAAATTAAAGTCAAAATTTAGAAAATGTGAGATAAATGATAGGGGAAAATACATTCCAAGTTACTAAGAAGAATTTTGAATTAGATAGAGCTCATCTAGATTGGTCCAATGGCATTTATATAATCTCAATCGTACCTAGTTTGGAGTTACATTAAGCTACATAATTAAATTAGCATTAATAATAATAAATTATTATTTTAATATTAAATATTTATAGATTGAAGATTCAATGAGATAAGATATTTTAATTGTTTCTTGATTTGACTCCCAAGAATTCAAAGTCCATCTACATAGTATATTGCAATGCAACTATATTAAATATATTGTCTTATTTATTTAAATATTTTTCCTTGATTTGGTTATATTATTGAATAACTTGAAATCATCTCTTGTATCCCTTTTAAATTGCTTTGATTAGATACTATTAAATAGTTTCAATTTACCAAATTTCGAACATCTAATCATACAACATAAAAAAAATAATTAATTATTATTTTTGCTTATTTAATTTGGTCAATCATCATCGTTGTAAACTTGGTAAAATCAAGAAGAAAAAAATATCATTAGACTTCTGTCAACAAGGTCTATCCTATAAAATGTTCATTTTATATTTGTGAATATTTTTTTTTATTTTTGCATTCATTTTGAGACATTATAATTTGTGCATTATTTTATAATCAAGAATATTACATTATTTTTATGAAACTCTAATCCACCTTTCTTATTACCTTTACATCACTTTGATTTAGCTCTACTACATTATTTCAATTTATATCATTCCACTTTAATATAACTTCATTTAGTATTAAAAAACAATTTATCATTCGTTATGGATATTTTTTTTCAATTCTGATAATTTCTAATAATGACTAATCATGCACAAATAAAAGATGTTAGTCTCTACTCTATAAGCTCTAACATATTAAATATTCATTTAAATATTTCTAAATTATTTTTTAATAGGATTTGCATATATTTATGTGACATTATTGTTGTGCCTAATTTTATAATCAAGTATTTATTTGCAATCTCCTTACTATCATGGAATCCAACTTTTTGATATAATTTATCATATTTGTTTAAATTTTATGATTTATTTTTGTCATATTACAATGTAACTCTAAATCTCTTCTTGTGTGTCCTCGACACACCTTTGATAATGTTATATTACATTTCCTTTATTTATCTAATTTTTTATTGAATAAATATTTACTTAATACCAAAATAATATTTTTAAGTAAATATATATTAAAGTTAAAATGAGAGAAATTAAATTTTTATAGTAGAACTAAATGAAATAGATGTAAAGAATGAGAGGAGACTTATAGTAATATAGAAATATAAGCAAAACATAGCAAAATATTGAAAAAGTAGGATAAATTTTGCATGAATGCTGTATATCAAGACTCTAAGTAGTATGAATGTGGCATCCTTGACTACTAAATTAGGTATGATTTGAGATCTCTTATAAAGCATGCCAAAACCATGAAACTAAAAGATATTAAATACGTAGAAATAAATACATAATGGGATAGCGCTCATTGAGATGACTAACATTATTTGTTTTGTCCTAACTAAAACTTTTTCAAAATTACTACAAATTACTTAATTTAATAAGGGAAAATTATAAGTTATTATTGTAATGTTAAGCAAATATATACTAAAATTTAGTTGAGATAAATTAAAAAAATATAATGAATAGAAATCCATAATACTTTGACAAAATCACAACATAAAATTAAACAAATGTAGAGAAATTATCCAAGAAAGTTGCATTCCAATATACTATAGAGATTGAGTGTAACATTCTCGATAAATAAATTCGGTATGAATTGAAATACCCCAAAAAATATACCAAAACCTCAGAAAATAAAATATCTTTATAAAATATTTGAAGTTATATTTAACTTGATAAACCTCGTTACAACGAGTCAAATGATGTTTATTTCTTCTCATGTGAACATTGTTTGGAATTATCATTAATCATCAATTTTAACAAGCATAAAAAGTAACGAATTAGTTATTTAACATTCGGCAAATATAATATAACGCTCAAATGTAACAAATTGAAGCAACAAATTCAACAAACCATAAACTTTGCAAGACTCATAAGAGTGGAAATTGAGAGTTATGTATTAATATAACAAAATAAGATGATAAATCAAGAAAAGAAGAAATATTATATAAGGACTTGCATTCCAAGATGATAGAAGATCGAGTTTAACTTGATAGATCACCATTTCATGCATAAATCAAAAAAAATCACAAAGTATGTCAAATCCTTACAAGGAGAAATATTTAAAATTATGGAAACAAATATTTTTTTGGATAGAGCTTATGTAAAGGAGTCTAACAACAATTGCTCTACCTTATCAAAACTTGTTTTTAATTATTACAAATTTCAAAAGTAAATCAACGTAAATTTTAAAAAAATAACACTTTTTTGTAAATATATTTAAATTATACCTTAAGTGAAATATATTATAGTAACATAATATAACAAAATCAAAGTGAATCACACAATAAAAGATTTAGTGTTACATTGTAATATTGGCACATAAAAGCAAAACATTTTAAGAACAAAAAAGTTGTATGAATAAATTGAATTCGAAGATAACTAAGAGATTGAATGTAACGTCCATGATAGTCATATCATTTGTGAAACAAAATATCTGTTAAGATTTGCCAAAACCCTTACAATGATAAATAGTTAAAAATAGAAAGATAAACACTTATTTGGATAGAGCTTTTTAAAAAATGTCAAACAATATCTATTTCTTCTTAATCTAACCCATTGTGCACCACGTCGAGTTTACTATGGTTATGAAGGCAAAAAGCAAGTAGTAATAATTAATTATTCTCTTAATGTTAAGTAGTTATGTGTAAAAGCTCAAATGAGATAAATTAAACAAAAATAATATAACTAGATCAAAGTGATGTATGACTCACACAAGAATAGATTCATAATTATATGATAATGTAACAAAATCAAAGAAAAACATTTAAAGAAATGAGATCAAATTGTCTGGTTTTCTTGCTCATCATGTATCAATTTCTTTGTCCATTGCTGTCGTGGCAATGAACCTAATGGAGGAGAGACGTGTGGAAAATTGCATTCAAAAATGCCAAGAAGATAGAGTGAATCATCTTACATCATCAAATAATGTATGAGTAAAAAAGTTTCATAAAGTGTGAAAAACAAAATAAAATAAATATTTAAAAAAAAATCAATAAGGTGGAACTTCTCAATCAAATTGCAATGATTTTTATTTATTACACATTAGAGCTAAATTATCTTGTTGTTAAGTAAATTCATCTTAATCCCTAATTAAAATAAACTGATACGCTGTATTATAAACAATTCAAATTGATCTAAATTTAACAAGATAGGATACATCATACTCATACTAAAGCATGTTAAAACTATAAAAAAAAATTGTTTTAAAATAGAAAAAATATTTTGTTTATATTAAACAATTATAAGTAATTTTTGTTTCATCTCAACCAAACAACAATTGGAACTACTATCAATTACGAAATGAAAAATTACAAAATAATAATAATATATTTTTTCATATTAAATAAATATATATTAAATTGAAACATGATAAATAACAATAATGTAATATAAAAAATGTATATAAAATAATGATTATAAGATAGAAGATATGTAGTTACGTGAAAATATAACGAAATAAAAACAATTTAAAGAAGTAAGACAAATTGTAATGGAAACTTGCTTTTAAAATGCTAAGGAGTTCAGATGTTCTTTTAATTATAATATTATTTACGAATCAAAATATCTCATAATACATAACGAAATTTTGTAAAATATAATAAATTAAATTTTAAATAATCTAAAAAATTTATTAAAAAACTTAATAGGACTGAGCTTATTAAGATGAGCAAACAATATTTGTTTGAACTCTATTGGACCTCACTATGGATAACTATGAATAAGGTAAGCAAAAATGTCTAATTGTAAATAAATTATTATTTTTCATATTAAATAGACATATGTTAATCTAAAATTACATAAACTAAAGAAATATAATATTACGAAAAATAGCGATGTAAAGATCACATGAGTGAAAGTTTAGAATTATTTAGAAATACAACTAAATTAGAGAAAAAAATTAAGAACTTTGAGAGGTTGTTATGAAGCTAGAATAAGTCAAAATGCCTTATGAAGCTAGAATAAGTCCTTGAAAATCAAATACTCAAATATTTAAAAATGAATATTTAATTAGATAGAACACAATGAGATGAGCCATATATTGTTTGCTTCGTCTTCATTAAAATTTGTTTGGCTTTATGCTGAATTAATAAAATAATTAAAACTAAATAATATTAATTTAGTAATTGAAAATTAAGAAAATATAAATTAATTCTTAAATGAGATAAACTATTCAACTTTATTACAACCAAATCAAAGCCAAATTTTGAATATGAGATAAATTATATGGGAATGTTTTTTTCCATGACATTTGGGAGATTCAGTGAAGAATCATAAATCATCTAATTAGATAAAAAAGTTGCCTTTAAAAGATGTAGAAAATTAACAAAATATTTATATTTTTAAATAAAATATAAATATTTAATCAAATGGAGATTATAAATATGGGTCGACAAAATTTGTTTTGTGCAGATTAGACCCTCTTTTGACTTACTATGTAATACAAAATTAAATTAGAATAAATAATATTAAATTATTATTTTAATATTATGTAAATATATATTAAAAAAATTAATAAATTGATGTAAAGCAATATAGCTAAATACAGCACTGTAAAGGTCACATGATAGTATATTCAAATGCACATAGTAATGTAACTAAATGAAAACAAAACATTTGATGAAATAAGAAAAACTATGTTGCCAAGTTGCATTTTAAGACAAATAAGAGATGAGTGCAGCATTATTAAACATCAAAGTATTAGAAAATTAAACGTTTAGAAATATATAAAATTATTATTTAATTAGTTCTAGGTTGTGAAGGTCAGTTTAATGTGGTTTGTTTCGTCTCAATCATAACACATTTGAATTAATGTGAATTATGAATTTAAATAAAAAAAATTATTGTTTTAATTATATTTAAATATGTTAATGTTGATAAATTAAAGTTTTTAATATAACCAAATCATTGCATTATCGAGGTCATAATATAGAAAGGTTGGAGGTGCACTATAATATAGCAAAAATTGAAACATTTGAAAAAATGAGATAAGTTGAAATAAAGGATTACTTTTTAAAGATAATAGGAAGAGTGTGTTTAGCATCCTTTATTTTAAAATGAGATATGAGTTGATGAACATCATAATCTATGAGGAATGCCAAAAATTAAAGAAATAAGAAAAATGTCCACTTAACTTTGTAGAGCTTGTCAATATGAGTCCAACAATGCATGTTTTATCTCAATGGAAGCTAGTTTATAATAACTGTGAATTACCTGGCAAATAAGAATAAATAATAACAAATTATTATTTAAGTATTACGTAAATTTACATTAAAGCAAAAATAAGATAAGTGAAGGCGACATAATATAACCGAATCATTGCAATTTACAGATGCCACAATAGAATATTGAGGGTCACAAAGTAACATGGCAAACTTCATGCAATGCATATGAGGAAAAGAAGATAAATTATATGTGATAGGTGCATTACAAAATCCTTGATTATCAAATAACCTATGACTAATAATATTTTATAAACTTAGTCAAGACTTTAAAATGTAAAATCATAAATCATATTAAAATTATAATTTTTTAGATAGATATCATGAGATGTGTCCAATGATGTTTTCTTGTCTCAACTATTTTATAAATTGTGTTACTGTGAAAATTTTACTATTAAACAAAATAATAAAAAAATTATTTTTTAATATTAAGTAAAAATATATTAAATAGAAATTGTGAGAAATAAAAACGATATGAGATTACCAAATTAAAGTCAAAATTTAGAAAATGTGAGATAAATGATAGGGGAAAATACATTCCAAGTTACTAAGAAGAATTTTGAATTAGATAGAGCTCATCTAGATTGGTCCAATGGCATTTATATAATCTCAATCGTACCTAGTTTGGAGTTACATTAAGCTACATAATTAAATTAGCATTAATAATAATAAATTATTATTTTAATATTAAATATTTATAGATTGAAGATTCAATGAGATAAGATATTTTAATTGTTTCTTGATTTGACTCCCAAGAATTCAAAGTCCATCTACATAGTATATTGCAATGCAACTATATTAAATATATTGTCTTATTTATTTAAATATTTTTCCTTGATTTGGTTATATTATTGAATAACTTGAAATCATCTCTTGTATCCCTTTTAAATTGCTTTGATTAGATACTATTAAATAGTTTCAATTTACCAAATTTCGAACATCTAATCATACAACATTAAAAAAATAATTAATTATTATTTTTGCTTATTTAATTTGGTCAATCATCATCGTTGTAAACTTGGTAAAATCAAGAAGAAAAAAATATCATTAGACTTCTGTCAACAAGGTCTATCCTATAAAATGTTCATTTTATATTTGTGAATATTTTTTTTTATTTTTGCATTCATTTTGAGACATTATAATTTGTGCATTATTTTATAATCAAGAATATTACATTATTTTTATGAAACTCTAATCCACCTTTCTTATTACCTTTACATCACTTTGATTTAGCTCTACTACATTATTTCAATTTATATCATTCCACTTTAATATAACTTCATTTAGTATTAAAAAACAATTTATCATTCGTTATGGATATTTTTTTTCAATTCTGATAATTTCTAATAATGACTAATCATGCACAAATAAAAGATGTTAGTCTCTACTCTATAAGCTCTAACATATTAAATATTCATTTAAATATTTCTAAATTATTTTTTAATAGGATTTGCATATATTTATGTGACATTGTTGTTGTGCCTAATTTTATAATCAAGTATTTATTTGCAATCTCCTTACTATCATGGAATCCAACTTTTCGATATAATTTATCATATTTGTTTAAATTTTATGATTTATTTTTGTCATATTACAATGTAACTCTAAATCTCTTCTTGTGTGTCCTCGACACACCTTTGATAATGTTATATTACATTTCCTTTATTTATCTAATTTTTTATTGAATAAATATTTACTTAATACCAAAATAATATTTTTAAGTAAATATATATTAAAGTTAAAATGAGAGAAATTAAATTTTTATAGTAGAACTAAATGAAATAGATGTAAAGAATGAGAGGAGACTTATAGTAATATAGAAATATAAGCAAAACATAGCAAAATATTGAAAAAGTAGGATAAATTTTGCATGAATGCTGTATATCAAGACTCTAAGTAGTATGAATGTGGCATCCTTGACTACTAAATTAGGTATGATTTGAGATCTCTTATAAAGCATGCCAAAACCATGAAACTAAAAGATATTAAATACGTAGAAATAAATACATAATGGGATAGCGCTCATTGAGATGACTAACATTATTTGTTTTGTCCTAACTAAAACTTTTTCAAAATTACTACAAATTACTTAATTTAATAAGGGAAAATTATAAGTTATTATTGTAATGTTAAGCAAATATATACTAAAATTTAGTTGAGATAAATTAAAAAAATATAATGAATAGAAATCCATAATACTTTGACAAAATCACAACATAAAATTAAACAAATGTAGAGAAATTATCCAAGAAAGTTGCATTCCAATATACTATAGAGATTGAGTGTAACATTCTCGATAAATAAATTCGGTATGAATTGAAATACCCCAAAAAATATACCAAAACCTCAGAAAATAAAATATCTTTATAAAATATTTGAAGTTATATTTAACTTGATAAACCTCGTTACAACGAGTCAAATGATGTTTATTTCTTCTCATGTGAACATTGTTTGGAATTATCATTAATCATCAATTTTAACAAGCATAAAAAGTAACGAATTATTTATTTAACATTCGGCAAATATAATATAACGCTCAAATGTAACAAATTGAAGCAACAAATTCAACAAACCATAAACTTTGCAAGACTCATAAGAGTGGAAATTGAGAGTTATGTATTAATATAACAAAATAAGATGATAAATCAAGAAAAGAAGAAATATTATATAAGGACTTGCATTCCAAGATGATAGAAGATCGAGTTTAACTTGATAGATCACCATTTCATGCATAAATCAAAAAAAATCACAAAGTATGTCAAATCCTTACAAGGAGAAATATTTAAAATTATGGAAACAAATATTTTTTTGGATAGAGCTTATGTAAAGGAGTCTAACAACAATTGCTCTACCTTATCAAAACTTGTTTTTAATTATTACAAATTTCAAAAGTAAATCAACGTAAATTTTAAAAAAATAACACTTTTTTGTAAATATATTTAAATTATACCTTAAGTGAAATATATTATAGTAACATAATATAACAAAATCAAAGTGAATCACACAATAAAAGATTTAGTGTTACATTGTAATATTGGCACATAAAAGCAAAACATTTTAAGAACAAAAAAGTTGTATGAATAAATTGAATTCGAAGATAACTAAGAGATTGAATGTAACGTCCATGATAGTCATATCATTTGTGAAACAAAATATCTGTTAAGATTTGCCAAAACCCTTACAATGATAAATAGTTAAAAATAGAAAGATAAACACTTATTTGGATAGAGCTTTTTAAAAAATGTCAAACAATATCTATTTCTTCTTAATCTAACCCATTGTGCACCACGTCGAGTTTACTATGGTTATGAAGGCAAAAAGCAAGTAGTAATAATTAATTATTCTCTTAATGTTAAGTAGTTATGTGTAAAAGCTCAAATGAGATAAATTAAACAAAAATAATATAACTAGATCAAAGTGATGTATGACTCACACAAGAATAGATTCATAATTATATGATAATGTAACAAAATCATAGAAAAACATTTAAAGAAATGAGATCAAATTGTCTGGTTTTCTTGCTCATCATGTATCAATTTCTTTGTCCATTGCTGTCGTGGCAATGAACCTAATGGAGGAGAGACGTGTGGAAAATTGCATTCAAAAATGCCAAGAAGATAGAGTGAATCATCTTACATCATCAAATAATGTATGAGTAAAAAAGTTTCATAAAGTGTGAAAAACAAAATAAAATAAATATTTTAAAAAAAATCAATAAGGTGGAACTTCTCAATCAAATTGCAATGATTTTTATTTATTACACATTAGAGCTAAATTATCTTGTTGTTAAGTAAATTCATCTTAATCCCTAATTAAAATAAACTGATACGCTGTATTATAAACAATTCAAATTGATCTAAATTTAACAAGATAGGATACATCATACTCATACTAAAGCATGTTAAAACTATAAAAAAAAATTGTTTTAAAATAGAAAAAATATTTTGTTTATATTAAACAATTATAAGTAATTTTTGTTTCATCTCAACCAAACAACAATTGGAACTACTATCAATTACGAAATGAAAAATTACAAAATAATAATAATATATTTTTTCATATTAAATAAATATATATTAAATTGAAACATGATAAATAACAATAATGTAATATAAAAAATGTATATAAAATATGATTATAAGATAGAAGATATGTAGTTACATGAAAATATAACGAAATAAAAACAATTTAAAGAAGTAAGACAAATTGTAATGGAAACTTGCTTTTAAAATGCTAAGGAGTTCAGATGTTCTTTTAATTATAATATTATTTACGAATCAAAATATCTCATAATACATAACGAAATTTTGTAAAATATAATAAATTAAATTTTAAATAATCTAAAAAATTTATTAAAAAACTTAATAGGACTGAGCTTATTAAGATGAGCAAACAATATTTGTTTGAACTCTATTGGACCTCACTATGGATAACTATGAATAAGGTAAGCAAAAATGTCTAATTGTAAATAAATTATTATTTTTCATATTAAATAGACATATGTTAATCTAAAATTACATAAACTAAAGAAATATAATATTACGAAAAATAGCGATGTAAAGATCACATGAGTGAAAGTTTAGAATTATTTAGAAATACAACTAAATTAGAGAAAAAAATTAAGAACTTTGAGAGGTTGTTATGAAGCTAGAATAAGTCAAAATGCCTTATGAAGCTAGAATAAGTCCTTGAAAATCAAATACTCAAATATTTAAAAATGAATATTTAATTAGATAGAACACAATGAGATGAGCCATATATTGTTTGCTTCGTCTTCATTAAAATTTGTTTGGCTTTATGCTGAATTAATAAAATAATTAAAACTAAATAATATTAATTTAGTAATTGAAAATTAAGAAAATATAAATTAATTCTTAAATGAGATAAACTATTCAACTTTATTACAACCAAATCAAAGCCAAATTTTGAATATGAGATAAATTATATGGGAATGTTTTTTTCCATGACATTTGGGAGATTCAGTGAAGAATCATAAATCATCTAATTAGATAAAAAAGTTGCCTTTAAAAGATGTAGAAAATTAACAAAATATTTATATTTTTAAATAAAATATAAATATTTAATCAAATGGAGATTATAAATATGGGTCGACAAAATTTGTTTTGTGCAGATTAGACCCTCTTTTGACTTACTATGTAATACAAAATTAAATTAGAATAAATAATATTAAATTATTATTTTAATATTATGTAAATATATATTAAAAAAATTAATAAATTGATGTAAAGCAATATAGCTAAATACAGCACTGTAAAGGTCACATGATAGTATATTCAAATGCACATAGTAATGTAACTAAATGAAAACAAAACATTTGATGAAATAAGAAAAACTATGTTGCCAAGTTGCATTTTAAGACAAATAAGAGATGAGTGCAGCATTATTAAACATCAAAGTATTAGAAAATTAAACGTTTAGAAATATATAAAATTATTATTTAATTAGTTCTAGGTTGTGAAGGTCAGTTTAATGTGGTTTGTTTCGTCTCAATCATAACACATTTGAATTAATGTGAATTATGAATTTAAATAAAAAAAATTATTGTTTTAATTATATTTAAATATGTTAATGTTGATAAATTAAAGTTTTTAATATAACCAAATCATTGCATTATCGAGGTCATAATATAGAAAGGTTGGAGGTGCACTATAATATAGCAAAAATTGAAACATTTGAAAAAATGAGATAAGTTGAAATAAAGGATTACTTTTTAAAGATAATAGGAAGAGTGTGTTTAGCATCCTTTATTTTAAAATGAGATATGAGTTGATGAACATCATAATCTATGAGGAATGCCAAAAATTAAAGAAATAAGAAAAATGTCCACTTAACTTTGTAGAGCTTGTCAATATGAGTCCAACAATACATGTTTTATCTCAATGGAAGCTAGTTTATAATAACTGTGAATTACCTGGCAAATAAGAATAAATAATAACAAATTATTATTTAAGTATTACGTAAATTTACATTAAAGCAAAAATAAGATAAGTGAAGGCGACATAATATAACCAAATCATTGCAATTTACAGATGCCACAATAGAATATTGAGGGTCACAAAGTAACATGGCAAACTTCATGCAATGCATATGAGGAAAAGAAGATAAATTATATGTGATAGGTGCATTACAAAATCCTTGATTATCAAATAACCTATGACTAATAATATTTTATAAACTTAGTCAAGACTTTAAAATGTAAAATCATAAATCATATTAAAATTATAATTTTTTAGATAGATATCATGAGATGTGTCCAATGATGTTTTCTTGTCTCAACTATTTTATAAATTGTGTTACTGTGAAAATTTTACTATTAAACAAAATAATAAAAAAATTATTTTTTAATATTAAGTAAAAATATATTAAATAGAAATTGTGAGAAATAAAAACGATATGAGATTACCAAATTAAAGTCAAAATTTAGAAAATGTGAGATAAATGATAGGGGAAAATACATTCCAAGTTACTAAGAAGAATTTTGAATTAGATAGAGCTCATCTAGATTGGTCCAATGGCATTTATATAATCTCAATCGTACCTAGTTTGGAGTTACATTAAGCTACATAATTAAATTAGCATTAATAATAATAAATTATTATTTTAATATTAAATATTTATAGATTGAAGATTCAATGAGATAAGATATTTTAATTGTTTCTTGATTTGACTCGCAAGAATTCAAAGTCCATCTACATAGTATATTGCAATGCAACTATATTAAATATATTGTCTTATTTATTTAAATATTTTTCCTTGATTTGGTTATATTATTGAATAACTTGAAATCATCTCTTGTATCCCTTTTAAATTGCTTTGATTAGATACTATTAAATAGTTTCAATTTACCAAATTTCGAACATCTAATCATACAACATTAAAAAAATAATTAATTATTATTTTTGCTTATTTAATTTGGTCAATCATCATCGTTGTAAACTTGGTAAAATCAAGAAGAAAAAAATATCATTAGACTTCTGTCAACAAGGTCTATCCTATAAAATGTTCATTTTATATTTGTGAATATTTTTTTTTATTTTTGCATTCATTTTGAGACATTATAATTTGTGCATTATTTTATAATCAAGAATATTACATTATTTTTATGAAACTCTAATCCACCTTTCTTATTACCTTTACATCACTTTGATTTAGCTCTACTACATTATTTCAATTTATATCATTCCACTTTAATATAACTTCATTTAGTATTAAAAAACAATTTATCATTCGTTATGGATATTTTTTTTCAATTCTGATAATTTCTAATAATGACTAATCATGCACAAATAAAAGATGTTAGTCTCTACTCTATAAGCTCTAACATATTAAATATTCATTTAAATATTTCTAAATTATTTTTTAATAGGATTTGCATATATTTATGTGACATTGTTGTTGTGCCTAATTTTATAATCAAGTATTTATTTGCAATCTCCTTACTATCATGGAATCCAACTTTTCGATATAATTTATCATATTTGTTTAAATTTTATGATTTATTTTTGTCATATTACAATGTAACTCTAAATCTCTTCTTGTGTGTCCTCGACACACCTTTGATAATGTTATATTACATTTCCTTTATTTATCTAATTTTTTATTGAATAAATATTTACTTAATACCAAAATAATATTTTTAAGTAAATATATATTAAAGTTAAAATGAGAGAAATTAAATTTTTATAGTAGAACTAAATGAAATAGATGTAAAGAATGAGAGGAGACTTATAGTAATATAGAAATATAAGCAAAACATAGCAAAATATTGAAAAAGTAGGATAAATTTTGCATGAATGCTGTATATCAAGACTCTAAGTAGTATGAATGTGGCATCCTTGACTACTAAATTAGGTATGATTTGAGATCTCTTATAAAGCATGCCAAAACCATGAAACTAAAAGATATTAAATACGTAGAAATAAATACATAATGGGATAGCGCTCATTGAGATGACTAACATTATTTGTTTTGTCCTAACTAAAACTTTTTCAAAATTACTACAAATTACTTAATTTAATAAGGGAAAATTATAAGTTATTATTGTAATGTTAAGCAAATATATACTAAAATTTAGTTGAGATAAATTAAAAAAATATAATGAATAGAAATCCATAATACTTTGACAAAATCACAACATAAAATTAAACAAATGTAGAGAAATTATCCAAGAAAGTTGCATTCCAATATACTATAGAGATTGAGTGTAACATTCTCGATAAATAAATTCGGTATGAATTGAAATACCCCAAAAAATATACCAAAACCTCAGAAAATAAAATATCTTTATAAAATATTTGAAGTTATATTTAACTTGATAAACCTCGTTACAACGAGTCAAATGATGTTTATTTCTTCTCATGTGAACATTGTTTGGAATTATCATTAATCATCAATTTTAACAAGCATAAAAAGTAACGAATTATTTATTTAACATTCGGCAAATATAATATAACGCTCAAATGTAACAAATTGAAGCAACAAATTCAACAAACCATAAACTTTGCAAGACTCATAAGAGTGGAAATTGAGAGTTATGTATTAATATAACAAAATAAGATGATAAATCAAGAAAAGAAGAAATATTATATAAGGACTTGCATTCCAAGATGATAGAAGATCGAGTTTAACTTGATAGATCACCATTTCATGCATAAATCAAAAAAAATCACAAAGTATGTCAAATCCTTACAAGGAGAAATATTTAAAATTATGGAAACAAATATTTTTTTGGATAGAGCTTATGTAAAGGAGTCTAACAACAATTGCTCTACCTTATCAAAACTTGTTTTTAATTATTACAAATTTCAAAAGTAAATCAACGTAAATTTTAAAAAAATAACACTTTTTTGTAAATATATTTAAATTATACCTTAAGTGAAATATATTATAGTAACATAATATAACAAAATCAAAGTGAATCACACAATAAAAGATTTAGTGTTACATTGTAATATTGGCACATAAAAGCAAAACATTTTAAGAACAAAAAAGTTGTATGAATAAATTGAATTCGAAGATAACTAAGAGATTGAATGTAACGTCCATGATAGTCATATCATTTGTGAAACAAAATATCTGTTAAGATTTGCCAAAACCCTTACAATGATAAATAGTTAAAAATAGAAAGATAAACACTTATTTGGATAGAGCTTTTTAAAAAATGTCAAACAATATCTATTTCTTCTTAATCTAACCCATTGTGCACCACGTCGAGTTTACTATGGTTATGAAGGCAAAAAGCAAGTAGTAATAATTAATTATTCTCTTAATGTTAAGTAGTTATGTGTAAAAGCTCAAATGAGATAAATTAAACAAAAATAATATAACTAGATCAAAGTGATGTATGACTCACACAAGAATAGATTCATAATTATATGATAATGTAACAAAATCATAGAAAAACATTTAAAGAAATGAGATCAAATTGTCTGGTTTTCTTGCTCATCATGTATCAATTTCTTTGTCCATTGCTGTCGTGGCAATGAACCTAATGGAGGAGAGACGTGTGGAAAATTGCATTCAAAAATGCCAAGAAGATAGAGTGAATCATCTTACATCATCAAATAATGTATGAGTAAAAAAGTTTCATAAAGTGTGAAAAACAAAATAAAATAAATATTTTAAAAAAAATCAATAAGGTGGAACTTCTCAATCAAATTGCAATGATTTTTATTTATTACACATTAGAGCTAAATTATCTTGTTGTTAAGTAAATTCATCTTAATCCCTAATTAAAATAAACTGATACGCTGTATTATAAACAATTCAAATTGATCTAAATTTAACAAGATAGGATACATCATACTCATACTAAAGCATGTTAAAACTATAAAAAAAAATTGTTTTAAAATAGAAAAAATATTTTGTTTATATTAAACAATTATAAGTAATTTTTGTTTCATCTCAACCAAACAACAATTGGAACTACTATCAATTACGAAATGAAAAATTACAAAATAATAATAATATATTTTTTCATATTAAATAAATATATATTAAATTGAAACATGATAAATAACAATAATTTAATATAAAAAATGTATATAAAATAATGATTATAAGATAGAAGATATGTAGTTACGTGAAAATATAACGAAATAAAAACAATTTAAAGAAGTAAGACAAATTGTAATGGAAACTTGCTTTTAAAATGCTAAGGAGTTCAGATGTTCTTTTAATTATAATATTATTTACGAATCAAAATATCTCATAATACATAACGAAATTTTGTAAAATACAATAAATTAAATTTTAAATAATCTAAAAAATTTATTAAAAAACTTAATAGGACTGAGCTTATTAAGATGAGCAAACAATATTTGTTTGAACTCTATTGGACCTCACTATGGATAACTATGAATAAGGTAAGCAAAAATGTCTAATTGTAAATAAATTATTATTTTTCATATTAAATAGACATATGTTAATCTAAAATTACATAAACTAAAGAAATATAATATTACGAAAAATAGCGATGTAAAGATCACATGAGTGAAAGTTTAGAATTATTTAGAAATACAACTAAATTAGAGAAAAAAATTAAGAACTTTGAGAGGTTGTTATGAAGCTAGAATAAGTCAAAATGCCTTATGAAGCTAGAATAAGTCCTTGAAAATCAAATACTCAAATATTTAAAAATGAATATTTAATTAGATAGAAAACAATGAGATGAGCCATATATTGTTTGCTTCGTCTTCATTAAAATTTGTTTGGCTTTATGCTGAATTAATAAAATAATTAAAACTAAATAATATTAATTTAGTATTTGAAAATTAAGAAAATATAAATTAATTCTTAAATGAGATAAACTATTCAACTTTATTACAACCAAATCAAAGCCAAATTTTGAATATGAGATAAATTATATGGGAATGTTTTTTTCCATGACATTTGGGAGATTCAGTGAAGAATCATAAATCATCTAATTAGATAAAAAAGTTGCCTTTAAAAGATGTAGAAAATTAACAAAATATTTATATTTTTAAATAAAATATAAATATTTAATCAAATGGAGATTATAAATATGGGTCGACAAAATTTGTTTTGTGCAGATTAGACCCTCTTTTGACTTACTATGTAATACAAAATTAAATTAGAATAAATAATATTAAATTATTATTTTAATATTATGTAAATATATATTAAAAAAATTAATAAATTGATGTAAAGCAATATAGCTAAATACAGCACTGTAAAGGTCACATGATAGTATATTCAAATGCACATAGTAATGTAACTAAATGAAAACAAAACATTTGATGAAATAAGAAAAACTATGTTGCCAAGTTGCATTTTAAGACAAATAAGAGATGAGTGCAGCATTATTAAACATCAAAGTATTAGAAAATTAAACGTTTAGAAATATATAAAATTATTATTTAATTAGTTCTAGGTTGTGAAGGTCAGTTTAATGTGGTTTGTTTCATCTCAATCATAACACATTTGAATTAATGTGAATTATGAATTTAAATAAAAAAAATTATTGTTTTAATTATATTTAAATATGTTAATGTTGATAAATTAAAGTTTTTAATATAACCAAATCATTGCATTATCGAGGTCATAATATAGAAAGGTTGGAGGTGCACTATAATATAGCAAAAATTGAAACATTTGAAAAAATGAGATAAGTTGAAATAAAGGATTACTTTTTAAAGATAATAGGAAGAGTGTGTTTAGCATCCTTTATTTTAAAATGAGATATGAGTTGATGAACATCATAATCTATGAGGAATGCCAAAAATTAAAGAAATAAGAAAAATGTCCACTTAACTTTGTAGAGCTTGTCAATATGAGTCCAACAATGCATGTTTTATCTCAATGGAAGCTAGTTTATAATAACTGTGAATTACCTGGCAAATAAGAATAAATAATAACAAATTATTATTTAAGTATTACGTAAATTTACATTAAAGCAAAAATAAGATAAGTGAAGGCGACATAATATAACCGAATCATTGCAATTTACAGATGCCACAATAGAATATTGAGGGTCACAAAGTAACATGGCAAACTTCATGCAATGCATATGAGGAAAAGAAGATAAATTATATGTGATAGGTGCATTACAAAATCCTTGATTATCAATTAACCTATGACTAATAATATTTTATAAACTTAGTCAAGACTTTAAAATGTAAAATCATAAATCATATTAAAATTATAATTTTTTAGATAGATATCATGAGATGTGTCCAATGATGTTTTCTTGTCTCAACTATTTTATAAATTGTGTTACTGTGAAAATTTTACTATTAAACAAAATAATAAAAAAATTATTTTTTAATATTAAGTAAAAATATATTAAATAGAAATTGTGAGAAATAAAAACGATATGAGATTACCAAATTAAAGTCAAAATTTAGAAAATGTGAGATAAATGATAGGGGAAAATACATTCCAAGGTACTAAGAAGAATTTTGAATTAGATAGAGCTCATCTAGATTGGTCCAATGGCATTTATATAATCTCAATCGTACCTAGTTTGGAGTTACATTAAGCTACATAATTAAATTAGCATTAATAATAATAAATTATTATTTTAATATTAAATATTTATAGATTGAAGATTCAATGAGATAAGATATTTTAATTTTTTCTTGATTTGACTCCCAAGAATTCAAAGTCCATCTACATAGTATATTGCAATGCAACTATATTAAATATATTGTCTTATTTATTTAAATATTTTTCCTTGATTTGGTTATATTATTGAATAACTTGAAATCATCTCTTGTATCCCTTTTAAATTGCTTTGATTAGATACTATTAAATATTTTCAATTTACCAAATTTCGAACATCTAATCATACAACATAAAAAAAATAATTAATTATTATTTTTGCTTATTTAATTTGGTCAATCATCATCGTTGTAAACTTGGTAAAATCAAGAAGAAAAAAATATCATTAGACTTCTGTCAACAAGGTCTATCCTATAAAATGTTCATTTTATATTTGTGAATATTTTTTTTTATTTTTGCATTCATTTTGAGACATTATAATTTGTGCATTATTTTATAATCAAGAATATTACATTATTTTTATGAAACTCTAATCCACCTTTCTTATTACCTTTACATCACTTTGATTTAGCTCTACTACATTATTTCAATTTATATCATTCCACTTTAATATAACTTCATTTAGTATTAAAAAACAATTTATCATTCGTTATGGATATTTTTTTTCAATTCTGATAATTTCTAATAATGACTAATCATGCACAAATAAAATATGTTAGTCTCTACTCTATAAGCTCTAACATATTAAATATTCATTTAAATATTTCTAAATTATTTTTTAATAGGATTTGCATATATTTATGTGACATTGTTGTTGTGCCTAATTTTATAATCAAGTATTTATTTGCAATCTCCTTACTATCATGGAATCCAACTTTTCGATATAATTTATCATATTTGTTTAAATTTTATGATTTATTTTTGTCATATTACAATGTAACTCTAAATCTCTTCTTGTGTGTCCTCGACACACCTTTGATAATGTTATATTACATTTCCTTTATTTATCTAATTTTTTATTGAATAAATATTTACTTAATACCAAAATAATATTTTAAAGTAAATATATATTAAAGTTAAAATGAGAGAAATTAAATTTTTATAGTAGAACTAAATGAAATAGATGTAAAGAATGAGAGGAGACTTATAGTAATATAGAAATATAAGCAAAACATAGCAAAATATTGAAAAAGTAGGATAAATTTTGCATGAATGCTGTATATCAAGACTCTAAGTAGTATGAATGTGTCATCCTTGACTACTAAATTAGGTATGATTTGAGATCTCTTATAAAGCATGCCAAAACCATGAAACTAAAAGATATTAAATACGTAGAAATAAATACATAATGGGATAGCGCTCATTGAGATGACTAACATTATTTGTTTTGTCCTAACTAAAACTTTTTCAAAATTACTACAAATTACTTAATTTAATAAGGGAAAATTATAAGTTATTATTGTAATATTAAGCAAATATATACTAAAATTTAGTTGAGATAAATTAAAAAAATATAATGAATAGAAATCCATAATACTTTGACAAAATCACAACATAAAATTAAACAAATGTAGAGAAATTATCCAAGAAAGTTGCATTCCAATATACTATAGAGATTGAGTGTAACATTCTCGATAAATAAATTCGGTATGAATTGAAATACCCCAAAAAATATACCAAAACCTCAGAAAATAAAATATCTTTATAAAATATTTGAAGTTATATTTAACTTGATAAACCTCGTTACAACGAGTCAAATGATGTTTATTTCTTCTCATGTGAACATTGTTTGGAATTATCATTAATCATCAATTTTAACAAGCATAAAAAGTAACGAATTATTTATTTAACATTCGGCAAATATAATATAACGCTCAAATGTAACAAATTGAAGCAACAAATTCAACAAACCATAAACTTTGCAAGACTCATAAGAGTGGAAATTGAGAGTTATGTATTAATATAACAAAATAAGATGATAAATCAAGAAAAGAAGAAATATTATATAAGGACTTGCATTCCAAGATGATAGAAGATCGAGTTTAACTTGATAGATCACCATTTCATGCATAAATCAAAAAAAATCACAAAGTATGTCAAATCCTTACAAGGAGAAATATTTAAAATTATGGAAACAAATATTTTTTTGGATAGAGCTTATGTAAAGGAGTCTAACAACAATTGCTCTACCTTATCAAAACTTGTTTTTAATTATTACAAATTTCAAAAGTAAATCAACGTAAATTTTAAAAAAATAACACTTTTTTGTAAATATATTTAAATTATACCTTAAGTGAAATATATTATAGTAACATAATATAACAAAATCAAAGTGAATCACACAATAAAAGATTTAGTGTTACATTGTAATATTGGCACATAAAAGCAAAACATTTTAAGAACAAAAAAGTTGTATGAATAAATTGAATTCGAAGATAACTAAGAGATTGAATGTAACGTCCATGATAGTCATATCATTTGTGAAACAAAATATCTGTTAAGATTTGCCAAAACCCTTACAATGATAAATAGTTAAAAATAGAAAGATAAACACTTATTTGGATAGAGCTTTTTAAAAAATGTCAAACAATATCTATTTCTTCTTAATCTAACCCATTGTGCACCACGTCGAGTTTACTATGGTTATGAAGGCAAAAAGCAAGTAGTAATAATTAATTATTCTCTTAATGTTAAGTAGTTATGTGTAAAAGCTCAAATGAGATAAATTAAACAAAAATAATATAACTAGATCAAAGTGATGTATGACTCACACAAGAATAGATTCATAATTATATGATAATGTAACAAAATCATAGAAAAACATTTAAAGAAATGAGATCAAATTGTCTGGTTTTCTTGCTCATCATGTATCAATTTCTTTGTCCATTGCTGTCGTGGCAATGAACCTAATGGAGGAGAGACGTGTGGAAAATTGCATTCAAAAATGCCAAGAAGATAGAGTGAATCATCTTACATCATCAAATAATGTATGAGTAAAAAAGTTTCATAAAGTGTGAAAAACAAAATAAAATAAATATTTAAAAAAAAATCAATAAGGTGGAACTTCTCAATCAAATTGCAATGATTTTTATTTATTACACATTAGAGCTAAATTATCTTGTTGTTAAGTAAATTCATCTTAATCCCTAATTAAAATAAACTGATACGCTGTATTATAAACAATTCAAATTGATCTAAATTTAACAAGATAGGATACATCATACTCATACTAAAGCATGTTAAAACTATAAAAAAAAATTGTTTTAAAATAGAAAAAATATTTTGTTTATATTAAACAATTATAAGTAATTTTTGTTTCATCTCAACCAAACAACAATTGGAACTACTATCAATTACGAAATGAAAAATTACAAAATAATAATAATATATTTTTTCATATTAAATAAATATATATTAAATTGAAACATGATAAATAACAATAATTTAATATAAAAAATGTATATAAAATAATGATTATAAGATAGAAGATATGTAGTTACGTGAAAATATAACGAAATAAAAACAATTTAAAGAAGTAAGACAAATTGTAATGGAAACTTGCTTTTAAAATGCTAAGGAGTTCAGATGTTCTTTTAATTATAATATTATTTACGAATCAAAATATCTCATAATACATAACGAAATTTTGTAAAATACAATAAATTAAATTTTAAATAATCTAAAAAATTTATTAAAAAACTTAATAGGACTGAGCTTATTAAGATGAGCAAACAATATTTGTTTGAACTCTATTGGACCTCACTATGGATAACTATGAATAAGGTAAGCAAAAATGTCTAATTGTAAATAAATTATTATTTTTCATATTAAATAGACATATGTTAATCTAAAATTACATAAACTAAAGAAATATAATATTACGAAAAATAGCGATGTAAAGATCACATGAGTGAAAGTTTAGAATTATTTAGAAATACAACTAAATTAGAGAAAAAAATTAAGAACTTTGAGAGGTTGTTATGAAGCTAGAATAAGTCAAAATGCCTTATGAAGCTAGAATAAGTCCTTGAAAATCAAATACTCAAATATTTAAAAATGAATATTTAATTAGATACAAAACAATGAGATGAGCCATATATTGTTTGCTTCGTCTTCATTAAAATTTGTTTGGCTTTATGCTGAATTAATAAAATAATTAAAACTAAATAATATTAATTTAGTATTTGAAAATTAAGAAAATATAAATTAATTCTTAAATGAGATAAACTATTCAACTTTATTACAACCAAATCAAAGCCAAATTTTGAATATGAGATAAATTATATGGGAATGTTTTTTTCCATGACATTTGGGAGATTCAGTGAAGAATCATAAATCATCTAATTAGATAAAAAAGTTGCCTTTAAAAGATGTAGAAAATTAACAAAATATTTATATTTTTAAATAAAATATAAATATTTAATCAAATGGAGATTATAAATATGGGTCGACAAAATTTGTTTTGTGCAGATTAGACCCTCTTTTGACTTACTATGTAATACAAAATTAAATTAGAATAAATAATATTAAATTATTATTTTAATATTATGTAAATATATATTAAAAAAATTAATAAATTGATGTAAAGCAATATAGCTAAATACAGCACTGTAAAGGTCACATGATAGTATATTCAAATGCACATAGTAATGTAACTAAATGAAAACAAAACATTTGATGAAATAAGAAAAACTATGTTGCCAAGTTGCATTTTAAGACAAATAAGAGATGAGTGCAGCATTATTAAACATCAAAGTATTAGAAAATTAAACGTTTAGAAATATATAAAATTATTATTTAATTAGTTCTAGGTTGTGAAGGTCAGTTTAATGTGGTTTGTTTCATCTCAATCATAACACATTTGAATTAATGTGAATTATGAATTTAAATAAAAAAAATTATTGTTTTAATTATATTTAAATATGTTAATGTTGATAAATTAAAGTTTTTAATATAACCAAATCATTGCATTATCGAGGTCATAATATAGAAAGGTTGGAGGTGCACTATAATATAGCAAAAATTGAAACATTTGAAAAAATGAGATAAGTTGAAATAAAGGATTACTTTTTAAAGATAATAGGAAGAGTGTGTTTAGCATCCTTTATTTTAAAATGAGATATGAGTTGATGAACATCATAATCTATGAGGAATGCCAAAAATTAAAGAAATAAGAAAAATGTCCACTTAACTTTGTAGAGCTTGTCAATATGAGTCCAACAATGCATGTTTTATCTCAATGGAAGCTAGTTTATAATAACTGTGAATTACCTGGCAAATAAGAATAAATAATAACAAATTATTATTTAAGTATTACGTAAATTTACATTAAAGCAAAAATAAGATAAGTGAAGGCGACATAATATAACCGAATCATTGCAATTTACAGATGCCACAATAGAATATTGAGGGTCACAAAGTAACATGGCAAACTTCATGCAATGCATATGAGGAAAAGAAGATAAATTATATGTGATAGGTGCATTACAAAATCCTTGATTATCAATTAACCTATGACTAATAATATTTTATAAACTTAGTCAAGACTTTAAAATGTAAAATCATAAATCATATTAAAATTATAATTTTTTAGATAGATATCATGAGATGTGTCCAATGATGTTTTCTTGTCTCAACTATTTTATAAATTGTGTTACTGTGAAAATTTTACTATTAAACAAAATAATAAAAAAATTATTTTTTAATATTAAGTAAAAATATATTAAATAGAAATTGTGAGAAATAAAAACGATATGAGATTACCAAATTAAAGTCAAAATTTAGAAAATGTGAGATAAATGATAGGGGAAAATACATTCCAAGGTACTAAGAAGAATTTTGAATTAGATAGAGCTCATCTAGATTGGTCCAATGGCATTTATATAATCTCAATCGTACCTAGTTTGGAGTTACATTAAGCTACATAATTAAATTAGCATTAATAATAATAAATTATTATTTTAATATTAAATATTTATAGATTGAAGATTCAATGAGATAAGATATTTTAATTTTTTCTTGATTTGACTCCCAAGAATTCAAAGTCCATCTACATAGTATATTGCAATGCAACTATATTAAATATATTGTCTTATTTATTTAAATATTTTTCCTTGATTTGGTTATATTATTGAATAACTTGAAATCATCTCTTGTATCCCTTTTAAATTGCTTTGATTAGATACTATTAAATAGTTTCAATTTACCAAATTTCGAACATCTAATCATACAACATTAAAAAAATAATTAATTATTATTTTTGCTTATTTAATTTGGTCAATCATCATCGTTGTAAACTTGGTAAAATCAAGAAGAAAAAAATATCATTAGACTTCTGTCAACAAGGTCTATCCTATAAAATGTTCATTTTATATTTGTGAATATTTTTTTTTATTTTTGCATTCATTTTGAGACATTATAATTTGTGCATTATTTTATAATCAAGAATATTACATTATTTTTATGAAACTCTAATCCACCTTTCTTATTACCTTTACATCACTTTGATTTAGCTCTACTACATTATTTCAATTTATATCATTCCACTTTAATATAACTTCATTTAGTATTAAAAAACAATTTATCATTCGTTATGGATATTTTTTTTCAATTCTGATAATTTCTAATAATGACTAATCATGCACAAATAAAAGATGTTAGTCTCTACTCTATAAGCTCTAACATATTAAATATTCATTTAAATATTTCTAAATTATTTTTTAATAGGATTTGCATATATTTATGTGACATTGTTGTTGTGCCTAATTTTATAATCAAGTATTTATTTGCAATCTCCTTACTATCATGGAATCCAACTTTTCGATATAATTTATCATATTTGTTTAAATTTTATGATTTATTTTTGTCATATTACAATGTAACTCTAAATCTCTTCTTGTGTGTCCTCGACACACCTTTGATAATGTTATATTACATTTCCTTTATTTATCTAATTTTTTATTGAATAAATATTTACTTAATACCAAAATAATATTTTTAAGTAAATATATATTAAAGTTAAAATGAGAGAAATTAAATTTTTATAGTAGAACTAAATGAAATAGATGTAAAGAATGAGAGGAGACTTATAGTAATATAGAAATATAAGCAAAACATAGCAAAATATTGAAAAAGTAGGATAAATTTTGCATGAATGCTGTATATCAAGACTCTAAGTAGTATGAATGTGGCATCCTTGACTACTAAATTAGGTATGATTTGAGATCTCTTATAAAGCATGCCAAAACCATGAAACTAAAAGATATTAAATACGTAGAAATAAATACATAATGGGATAGCGCTCATTGAGATGACTAACATTATTTGTTTTGTCCTAACTAAAACTTTTTCAAAATTACTACAAATTACTTAATTTAATAAGGGAAAATTATAAGTTATTATTGTAATGTTAAGCAAATATATACTAAAATTTAGTTGAGATAAATTAAAAAAATATAATGAATAGAAATCCATAATACTTTGACAAAATCACAACATAAAATTAAACAAATGTAGAGAAATTATCCAAGAAAGTTGCATTCCAATATACTATAGAGATTGAGTGTAACATTCTCGATAAATAAATTCGGTATGAATTGAAATACCCCAAAAAATATACCAAAACCTCAGAAAATAAAATATCTTTATAAAATATTTGAAGTTATATTTAACTTGATAAACCTCGTTACAACGAGTCAAATGATGTTTATTTCTTCTCATGTGAACATTGTTTGGAATTATCATTAATCATCAATTTTAACAAGCATAAAAAGTAACGAATTATTTATTTAACATTCGGCAAATATAATATAACGCTCAAATGTAACAAATTGAAGCAACAAATTCAACAAACCATAAACTTTGCAAGACTCATAAGAGTGGAAATTGAGAGTTATGTATTAATATAACAAAATAAGATGATAAATCAAGAAAAGAAGAAATATTATATAAGGACTTGCATTCCAAGATGATAGAAGATCGAGTTTAACTTGATAGATCACCATTTCATGCATAAATCAAAAAAAATCACAAAGTATGTCAAATCCTTACAAGGAGAAATATTTAAAATTATGGAAACAAATATTTTTTTGGATAGAGCTTATGTAAAGGAGTCTAACAACAATTGCTCTACCTTATCAAAACTTGTTTTTAATTATTACAAATTTCAAAAGTAAATCAACGTAAATTTTAAAAAAATAACACTTTTTTGTAAATATATTTAAATTATACCTTAAGTGAAATATATTATAGTAACATAATATAACAAAATCAAAGTGAATCACACAATAAAAGATTTAGTGTTACATTGTAATATTGGCACATAAAAGCAAAACATTTTAAGAACAAAAAAGTTGTATGAATAAATTGAATTCGAAGATAACTAAGAGATTGAATGTAACGTCCATGATAGTCATATCATTTGTGAAACAAAATATCTGTTAAGATTTGCCAAAACCCTTACAATGATAAATAGTTAAAAATAGAAAGATAAACACTTATTTGGATAGAGCTTTTTAAAAAATGTCAAACAATATCTATTTCTTCTTAATCTAACCCATTGTGCACCACGTCGAGTTTACTATGGTTATGAAGGCAAAAAGCAAGTAGTAATAATTAATTATTCTCTTAATGTTAAGTAGTTATGTGTAAAAGCTCAAATGAGATAAATTAAACAAAAATAATATAACTAGATCAAAGTGATGTATGACTCACACAAGAATAGATTCATAATTATATGATAATGTAACAAAATCAAAGAAAAACATTTAAAGAAATGAGATCAAATTGTCTGGTTTTCTTGCTCATCATGTATCAATTTCTTTGTCCATTGCTGTCGTGGCAATGAACCTAATGGAGGAGAGACGTGTGGAAAATTGCATTCAAAAATGCCAAGAAGATAGAGTGAATCATCTTACATCATCAAATAATGTATGAGTAAAAAAGTTTCATAAAGTGTGAAAAACAAAATAAAATAAATATTTAAAAAAAAATCAATAAGGTGGAACTTCTCAATCAAATTGCAATGATTTTTATTTATTACACATTAGAGCTAAATTATCTTGTTGTTAAGTAAATTCATCTTAATCCCTAATTAAAATAAACTGATACGCTGTATTATAAACAATTCAAATTGATCTAAATTTAACAAGATAGGATACATCATACTCATACTAAAGCATGTTAAAACTATAAAAAAAAATTGTTTTAAAATAGAAAAAATATTTTGTTTATATTAAACAATTATAAGTAATTTTTGTTTCATCTCAACCAAACAACAATTGGAACTACTATCAATTACGAAATGAAAAATTACAAAATAATAATAATATATTTTTTCATATTAAATAAATATATATTAAATTGAAACATGATAAATAACAATAATGTAATATAAAAAATGTATATAAAATAATGATTATAAGATAGAAGATATGTAGTTACGTGAAAATATAACGAAATAAAAACAATTTAAAGAAGTAAGACAAATTGTAATGGAAACTTGCTTTTAAAATGCTAAGGAGTTCAGATGTTCTTTTAATTATAATATTATTTACGAATCAAAATATCTCATAATACATAACGAAATTTTGTAAAATATAATAAATTAAATTTTAAATAATCTAAAAAATTTATTAAAAAACTTAATAGGACTGAGCTTATTAAGATGAGCAAACAATATTTGTTTGAACTCTATTGGACCTCACTATGGATAACTATGAATAAGGTAAGCAAAAATGTCTAATTGTAAATAAATTATTATTTTTCATATTAAATAGACATATGTTAATCTAAAATTACATAAACTAAAGAAATATAATATTACGAAAAATAGCGATGTAAAGATCACATGAGTGAAAGTTTAGAATTATTTAGAAATACAACTAAATTAGAGAAAAAAATTAAGAACTTTGAGAGGTTGTTATGAAGCTAGAATAAGTCAAAATGCCTTATGAAGCTAGAATAAGTCCTTGAAAATCAAATACTCAAATATTTAAAAATGAATATTTAATTAGATAGAACACAATGAGATGAGCCATATATTGTTTGCTTCGTCTTCATTAAAATTTGTTTGGCTTTATGCTGAATTAATAAAATAATTAAAACTAAATAATATTAATTTAGTAATTGAAAATTAAGAAAATATAAATTAATTCTTAAATGAGATAAACTATTCAACTTTATTACAACCAAATCAAAGCCAAATTTTGAATATGAGATAAATTATATGGGAATGTTTTTTTCCATGACATTTGGGAGATTCAGTGAAGAATCATAAATCATCTAATTAGATAAAAAAGTTGCCTTTAAAAGATGTAGAAAATTAACAAAATATTTATATTTTTAAATAAAATATAAATATTTAATCAAATGGAGATTATAAATATGGGTCGACAAAATTTGTTTTGTGCAGATTAGACCCTCTTTTGACTTACTATGTAATACAAAATTAAATTAGAATAAATAATATTAAATTATTATTTTAATATTATGTAAATATATATTAAAAAAATTAATAAATTGATGTAAAGCAATATAGCTAAATACAGCACTGTAAAGGTCACATGATAGTATATTCAAATGCACATAGTAATGTAACTAAATGAAAACAAAACATTTGATGAAATAAGAAAAACTATGTTGCCAAGTTGCATTTTAAGACAAATAAGAGATGAGTGCAGCATTATTAAACATCAAAGTATTAGAAAATTAAACGTTTAGAAATATATAAAATTATTATTTAATTAGTTCTAGGTTGTGAAGGTCAGTTTAATGTGGTTTGTTTCGTCTCAATCATAACACATTTGAATTAATGTGAATTATGAATTTAAATAAAAAAAATTATTGTTTTAATTATATTTAAATATGTTAATGTTGATAAATTAAAGTTTTTAATATAACCAAATCATTGCATTATCGAGGTCATAATATAGAAAGGTTGGAGGTGCACTATAATATAGCAAAAATTGAAACATTTGAAAAAATGAGATAAGTTGAAATAAAGGATTACTTTTTAAAGATAATAGGAAGAGTGTGTTTAGCATCCTTTATTTTAAAATGAGATATGAGTTGATGAACATCATAATCTATGAGGAATGCCAAAAATTAAAGAAATAAGAAAAATGTCCACTTAACTTTGTAGAGCTTGTCAATATGAGTCCAACAATGCATGTTTTATCTCAATGGAAGCTAGTTTATAATAACTGTGAATTACCTGGCAAATAAGAATAAATAATAACAAATTATTATTTAAGTATTACGTAAATTTACATTAAAGCAAAAATAAGATAAGTGAAGGCGACATAATATAACCGAATCATTGCAATTTACAGATGCCACAATAGAATATTGAGGGTCACAAAGTAACATGGCAAACTTCATGCAATGCATATGAGGAAAAGAAGATAAATTATATGTGATAGGTGCATTACAAAATCCTTGATTATCAAATAACCTATGACTAATAATATTTTATAAACTTAGTCAAGACTTTAAAATGTAAAATCATAAATCATATTAAAATTATAATTTTTTAGATAGATATCATGAGATGTGTCCAATGATGTTTTCTTGTCTCAACTATTTTATAAATTGTGTTACTGTGAAAATTTTACTATTAAACAAAATAATAAAAAAATTATTTTTTAATATTAAGTAAAAATATATTAAATAGAAATTGTGAGAAATAAAAACGATATGAGATTACCAAATTAAAGTCAAAATTTAGAAAATGTGAGATAAATGATAGGGGAAAATACATTCCAAGTTACTAAGAAGAATTTTGAATTAGATAGAGCTCATCTAGATTGGTCCAATGGCATTTATATAATCTCAATCGTACCTAGTTTGGAGTTACATTAAGCTACATAATTAAATTAGCATTAATAATAATAAATTATTATTTTAATATTAAATATTTATAGATTGAAGATTCAATGAGATAAGATATTTTAATTGTTTCTTGATTTGACTCCCAAGAATTCAAAGTCCATCTACATAGTATATTGCAATGCAACTATATTAAATATATTGTCTTATTTATTTAAATATTTTTCCTTGATTTGGTTATATTATTGAATAACTTGAAATCATCTCTTGTATCCCTTTTAAATTGCTTTGATTAGATACTATTAAATAGTTTCAATTTACCAAATTTCGAACATCTAATCATACAACATTAAAAAAATAATTAATTATTATTTTTGCTTATTTAATTTGGTCAATCATCATCGTTGTAAACTTGGTAAAATCAAGAAGAAAAAAATATCATTAGACTTCTGTCAACAAGGTCTATCCTATAAAATGTTCATTTTATATTTGTGAATATTTTTTTTTATTTTTGCATTCATTTTGAGACATTATAATTTGTGCATTATTTTATAATCAAGAATATTACATTATTTTTATGAAACTCTAATCCACCTTTCTTATTACCTTTACATCACTTTGATTTAGCTCTACTACATTATTTCAATTTATATCATTCCACTTTAATATAACTTCATTTAGTATTAAAAAACAATTTATCATTCGTTATGGATATTTTTTTTCAATTCTGATAATTTCTAATAATGACTAATCATGCACAAATAAAAGATGTTAGTCTCTACTCTATAAGCTCTAACATATTAAATATTCATTTAAATATTTCTAAATTATTTTTTAATAGGATTTGCATATATTTATGTGACATTGTTGTTGTGCCTAATTTTATAATCAAGTATTTATTTGCAATCTCCTTACTATCATGGAATCCAACTTTTCGATATAATTTATCATATTTGTTTAAATTTTATGATTTATTTTTGTCATATTACAATGTAACTCTAAATCTCTTCTTGTGTGTCCTCGACACACCTTTGATAATGTTATATTACATTTCCTTTATTTATCTAATTTTTTATTGAATAAATATTTACTTAATACCAAAATAATATTTTTAAGTAAATATATATTAAAGTTAAAATGAGAGAAATTAAATTTTTATAGTAGAACTAAATGAAATAGATGTAAAGAATGAGAGGAGACTTATAGTAATATAGAAATATAAGCAAAACATAGCAAAATATTGAAAAAGTAGGATAAATTTTGCATGAATGCTGTATATCAAGACTCTAAGTAGTATGAATGTGGCATCCTTGACTACTAAATTAGGTATGATTTGAGATCTCTTATAAAGCATGCCAAAACCATGAAACTAAAAGATATTAAATACGTAGAAATAAATACATAATGGGATAGCGCTCATTGAGATGACTAACATTATTTGTTTTGTCCTAACTAAAACTTTTTCAAAATTACTACAAATTACTTAATTTAATAAGGGAAAATTATAAGTTATTATTGTAATGTTAAGCAAATATATACTAAAATTTAGTTGAGATAAATTAAAAAAATATAATGAATAGAAATCCATATACTTTGACAAAATCACAACATAAAATTAAACAAATGTAGAGAAATTATCCAAGAAAGTTGCATTCCAATATACTATAGAGATTGAGTGTAACATTCTCGATAAATAAATTCGGTATGAATTGAAATACCCCAAAAAATATACCAAAACCTCAGAAAATAAAATATCTTTATAAAATATTTGAAGTTATATTTAACTTGATAAACCTCGTTACAACGAGTCAAATGATGTTTATTTCTTCTCATGTGAACATTGTTTGGAATTATCATTAATCATCAATTTTAACAAGCATAAAAAGTAACGAATTATTTATTTAACATTCGGCAAATATAATATAACGCTCAAATGTAACAAATTGAAGCAACAAATTCAACAAACCATAAACTTTGCAAGACTCATAAGAGTGGAAATTGAGAGTTATGTATTAATATAACAAAATAAGATGATAAATCAAGAAAAGAAGAAATATTATATAAGGACTTGCATTCCAAGATGATAGAAGATCGAGTTTAACTTGATAGATCACCATTTCATGCATAAATCAAAAAAAATCACAAAGTATGTCAAATCCTTACAAGGGAGAAATATTTAAAATTATGGAAACAAATATTTTTTTGGATAGAGCTTATGTAAAGGAGTCTAACAACAATTGCTCTACCTTATCAAAACTTGTTTTTAATTATTACAAATTTCAAAAGTAAATCAACGTAAATTTTAAAAAAATAACACTTTTTTGTAAATATATTTAAATTATACCTTAAGTGAAATATATTATAGTAACATAATATAACAAAATCAAAGTGAATCACACAATAAAAGATTTAGTGTTACATTGTAATATTGGCACATAAAAGCAAAACATTTTAAGAACAAAAAAGTTGTATGAATAAATTGAATTCGAAGATAACTAAGAGATTGAATGTAACGTCCATGATAGTCATATCATTTGTGAAACAAAATATCTGTTAAGATTTGCCAAAACCCTTACAATGATAAATAGT